>JALXJV020000005.1:2089875-2334849 GCA_024633595.2 Lepomis macrochirus | reverse complement strand
GATAATATCACCTAACAACATCAAACTTGCCACCAATACAGTCACTTAACTCAAGTGTTACAGCTGCAGACTCAAACCTGAAACACAACATTCGGGGCTTAAGCTTTACTTGTATTTGATATGATGTCACGCATCTCAGCAGCTGCGTGGGTGAAACAGGGCTATAGCCAAGCCATTGATTTTAGGCCACTGATTCCGCCGAGTGGGCTAAAAGCAGACTACACGTAGCCTGTTCAAATAAGAGCTCAATCGTGGCTACAGGTAGACCATGTCAATTTAATGACACTTAATATCTTGTAGATATTATTGGCAATGCAAAAAATAATGGGATATCAACCATCTCACGTGCTGCCAGGGCAAAACCCACTATTAATCATTTTTGACCATTTTGACTAAAAGTTGGCTAAAAATAGGCGGTCTGTCTACGAGCTAAATCGTGGCTACGCATAGGCGTAGAAAACGTGAAAGAAATGAAACAAAAAAACTTGGAATCACTGTAGACCTTGCTTACATGCGGAAGAGGATTAGGGCCACATGTGAAAATTTTTTTAAATTCTGAGATTAAAGTCAGAATTCTGAGTCTAAAGTCAGAATTCTGAGTTTAAAGTCAGAATTCTGAGAAAAAAGTCAGAATTCTGAGTTTAAAGTCAGAATTCTGAGAAAAAAGTCAGAATTCTGAGATTAAAGTCAGAATTCTGAGTTTAAAGTCAGAATTCTGAGAAAAAAGTCAGAATTCTGAGATTAAAGTCAGAATTCTGAGTTTAAAGTCAGAATTCTGAGATTAAAGTCAGAATTCTTAGAAAAAAGTCAGAATTCTGAGTTTAAAGTCAGAATTCTGTGAAAAAAGTCAGAATTCTGAGATTAAAGTCAGAATTCTGAGATTAAAGTCAGAATTCTGAGTTTAAAGTCAGAATTCTGAGTTTAAATTCAGAATTCTGAGAAAAAAGTCAGAATTCTGAGTTTAAAGTCAGAATTCTGAGTTTAAAGTCAGAATTCTGAGAAAAAAGTCAGAATTCTGAGAAAAAAGTCAGAATTCTGAGATTAAAGTCAGAATTCTGAGTTTAAAGTCAGAATTCTGAGAAAAAAGTCAGAATTCTGAGTTTAAAGTCAGAATTCTGAGATTAAAGTCAGAAGTATGGGTACCTGCAGGTCCCATGTGAGAGAATCACTTGCCTGATGTGAGTTAGCCAGGGAACCACACACTAACCGAAGATGACGGATTTAAGTGAGTTTTTGTACTATTCTGTATGCAGTGAGGATATTTGAGGAATAAACTGTTCTAAAGCTTTTAAGCAGTGGAACAACTTAATTAAACATGAGATGGTTAAAAATAACTAGGATATCACTAGTATTGTCCTAAGTTATATACCTCAAGTACTTTGCTAAAAATGTATCAATAAAAATGTAGGCTTTCATATTCTCTATATTCCTTAGAAATGTCTGACCCTCCGCAGCACCATTTTCATGTGTTTTTTTCATGACTTGTAATTTCAGAGCCTTATTCTCATAATGACTACACAATGTAGTGTGTATTTGACTTGTGTAAACTTTCCACACACTTCTTTCATTATTATTTTAATCCCTGCTGATTTGTGTCCAATATGAATACTACAACATATAAAATGCTTGGTAACATTCTCAATAAATGTATTTTAAACCTCATTTATCCCATCACTTTTTTACCTTTTCCCATACAGACAGGGAGCTTCATCGTCAACATTCGATTGAATACTGAATACAAATGTGGTGAAAGAAGAAACATTTTATTAACAATAAAAGTTTACATTAAAAACATTTCTTTGGTAATACAAATAATAAAGATGTTTAAATCTCATAACCAGATAGGCTGGTCTTTGAAGAGCACATAACCAGAATCGCTTAACTTATTCCACTTGTAGTTCTGCTGTACTGATTTCATTTCCACTGTGTGCTGAGACAAGAATCACTTCAGATGTCTCGCTGGTATCAAGTTCTTTTTGCTTTGTTGCAATGTAAAAGCGTAACATTGTCAGCCTTGACGTCTCATACATAGTGCCAATGGACAGGCAGGTGTCATCAGTGAGGTGGTTCTGTTTGAAATCCCACACTTCAAACTCGAAATCTGATTCTGATCCTTTAGGAGATATTCCATCAGGAAAGAAAAGTTTCTTTCCTTCTTGAAGGATGTCTTTTAATCCGGCATTAATTGCCAATTTAACTTTTCTGGTGCCACCTCCCTGCTTTGCCCTCACCTGTCTGGCTACATTACCATCACTGTGAATCCATCCTATCTCTACATTTCGGGTTGTTTTAAGCATCTTTGCCTGTGTTGATCTTGTTTCTGCATCCGATATGTTTTCCTTGGTGCCTTCCTTTCTGACTTTCATTTTCTCACAAAGTTTTTCCAAAAGTCCTTGTTTTCGCTTTGAGATTTGCTTTTTACTTTTGCAAAAATTAAAGAGGGCAATTCGGTCTCCATAGGAGGGGATGTAATTTGCCAGCGCTGCATCATCCATCAGCGCAATAACGTCGCTGTCAATCTGCACAGAAGACAAAAAGAAAAGACAATGCATAAATAATGTTAAGGTTATGCCCCCTTAATCAGTACAGTTAGTAGGAACATACTGATCAAATTTTCAGGAAAGGCTTGTGTGCAGGGGTCAGTACAATAATGTAATAAAAAAACAAAAATCATTTTTTTAATACAAGTTTAATCTCAGTCCTGTAAGTTTAATATGCGTTTCTGCTACCATAGTAGGCTGGTAAAGTAGTTTAATAGTTGTTGTTTTTTGTCTGTTTTAACTGTGTTTATTGTTGATTTACGACGGGAGTCTGCACAGGGTGTTTTATTTTGAAAATTGACCGGATTCTCTTTCCGTTCTATGTCTGACTTCCTGTCCGGTTAATCTGCACTGTGCTGCTTGACGAAGCTTCTGCCATAACATGCAGCCAAGCGTATATCTCCGTGAAGCGGAACTGAGAGCCGCTTCTGACCCAAACACTAAGAATGTCCTTGCTGGAGTTGTACAGTCTTAAGGAAAAACACACATTAAAATACCCAATAATTCACCTGTCGCTGTCCGCTCTGTGTGTGAGGAGCTGCCCTCGGACACAGTGAGCTGACAGGAGGACAGAAGCAGCGCGACTGGCTGAAATGTAGCTACGTCTTTTCTTTTGTAAGCAAACACAGACAACAAGAGTCTGTCACTGACCACAGATGCTCTCACTCGGTCTTCGAAAGCAGTTTAAAACACGATAATATAACTAAAATGTCAACAATACAAAAAGCAGCCAATATTCTTGTTAGCTACCATATTAGCTATCAAAATGTGCTACAGACTAAGTTAGCTAACTCGTCCCTGCATTACACAACCTTCATTCCCTTGAATTTCCTTTATTTTTACAAACGCCCTGCACCAAACACATATTTCATTTTTACTCACCTTTTGTTCTTCCAGTAATGAAATGGCTTCATCTGTGACCCCTCGAACACGCAAAAACTCACTTAAATCCGTCATCTTCGGTTAGTGTGTGGTTCCCTGGCTAACTCACATCATGCAAGTGATTCTCTCACATGGGACCTGCAGGTACCCATACTTCTGACTTTAATCTCAGAATTCTGACTTTAAACTCAGAATTCTGACTTTAATCTCAGAATTCTGACTTTAATCTCAGAATTCTGACTTTAATCTCAGAATTCTGACTTTAAACTCAGAATTCTGACTTTAATCTCAGAATTCTGACTTTTTTCTCAGAATTCTGACTTTAATCTCAGAATTCTGACTTTTTTCTCAGAATTCTGACTTTAAACTCAGAATTCTGACTTTAAACTCAGAATTCTGACTTTATTCTCAGAATTCTGACTTTAAACTCAGAATTCTGACTTTAATCTCAGAATTCTGACTTTAATCTCAGAATTCTGACTTTAAACTCAGAATTCTGACTTTAAACTCAGAATTCTGACTTTAATCTCAGAATTCTGACTTTTATCTCAGAATTCTGACTTTAATCTCAGAATTCTGACTTTAAACTCAGAATTCTGACTTTAAACTCAGAATTCTGACTTTAATCTCAGAATTCTGACTTTAAACTCAGAATTCTGACTTTTATCTCAGAATTCTGACTTTAAACTCAGAATTAAAAAAAAAAATTCACACATGGCCCTAATCCTCTTCCGCACTTACATGATGGAATATCATAAACATTGCAAGTTATTTTGGTAAAACATTGTATCTAGAAGTGGGTTACTCATAGCCGGACTAAATCAGGTCTGTAGTAAACCTAGATGGTGTGGTTTTTGGGAGCCAAGCAACCGGCCCGTTCCGACCAGGCCCATTTTGAACGGGCACTGCACTGGTCCTTCTCAATCAACCCTACATTGAAGTGACTTATTTTCTCAGCCTTTCTTTCGTCATTGACTTCTGAATCTGGTAATACGTCCATGAAGTGAGTAAAGCTCTCTGTTGCGCAGTCTTCACCACAGTAAATCTGTCTGCAGCCTTGATCTTTCCGGTGACGTCGGCAGCACTATTGTCATTCCACACGTCAACAGTCTGAATACCTGAAAGTGAAAAGAAATGAGTGTTTCCTGCGCAAATGCTTTACCAAAGACCAGTGGCTGCTCACAATAGGATGTGCTGTCATTGGCTGTGTGTGTCCTGCTTTTCAGCTGCCAGATCTGACGTATATTAGTCTTCACTCTCTCCTGTCATCAGTCACTCCCCTGCACTGATGTCTGCTTGGTTTCTCCTCAGCCTGCACACCGACAGTGAGACACATGAGACACATTCAGGTAAGTTTGTGCTCTTTCCACTAATAACTTATAATGTTGAAATGGCTTTTATTAGAAACAGTTTGTCACTACATTATATGTACCATAGATATTCTCTAATAGTCTCTAAATTGTTAAGGCATGACATGTTATTTATAAACAACAGTAGCAATATTAATATTTAAAGGAAGCCAGGTGGGGATGATGCAATTCATCTACAAGTAATATGTGTTCTATGTTACAGTATATTTTTCTTTCTAGTACATTTACAGTTTGTATGTCATGAAACGAGTTATCGGTGTGGATGTTTAATTCTGTTTTTGCGTGAATGTGTTGGAGAAAAAATTGTATATAAATGACCGAGTCCTATTTTTAGTTTTATCTAACAGCCATTGATCAAGTGGACATTGTTTGGAATATGTTTATAGTGGGAGCATTTTCAAGTGCTAACTGTCACTAAATGGGTTTCTTACAAGCATTCCATATAGCCTTATATTCCACTTTACTATATCTATAAGTAGCTCTTAACACGTACACATAATAAGTACCAGACTGAATTAAGAATATCTCAATCTCTACTTGGGTGAATGGAATGAATATCTGTTCTTCATAAGTGGAGTGATAAAATGTGAAGGAATGACATTTCCTCGGCCTCTCTCATTAGCTATTCTGTCTGTGTTGGTGCTGGTTGAAGGCCAGGCCTGACCCCTCAAAGAAGCACAGATGGGGGTTTGAATGTCACCCTGCAGAAAATGCTGCTAACACAGTTTAAAACCTCCTGCTCTAAACACACACACTATAGTCCCACCAAAAGAACCATTTCCAATGAACCATTACTGTTACAGTATCGCAGCACAAATCATAAGCATACCAGCAATTTAGTATTGTGCATTCATAAAGTTAATTCAGAAGAGACAGCTTAAAAGAAGAATGGTCAGAATCTGTTCAGAGGCTGGGATATTTTTAGTTGCCGGTATAGGTCAACCTCCAAAAATGTTTGGTTCAATTTCTTTTCTTACATAAAGTTTACTTTTTTTTTACTTAATACTTACTCCACTTCATTTCAGTATTCTTCTGAAGTATGATGCAATGTTATAGATTAAATCAGGTATAAGTTAAAACAGTAAAATGTTGCTTACATGCTACTGTATAAAATAGTATAATAACCCAATAATATACTATCTACATGTATGATATAAAACAAGCCTTTATGCATAATTTGTACTTTTATCATTGATTCTTTAAAGCTGCACCATAAATATTTTTTTAACACTGAATCAGATGACTATGTGTAAGGTGAAAGGATTCACTCATGAGAACTCTGCGCAGTTCGTTCCTCTCAACTCTATGAAGCTTTTAGCCTCTATGTTAGGTCACTGTGTTTCCTTTATGGCTCAGAAACTCTCATCAATGCTCTCATCAACACTTGGAAGCAAAATAGCAGGACTTGATGTTTGATAAATGTTTAAATTCTGCTCACCATAGCTTCAGCGTAAGTCATCCTGTGCAATGTTAGAGGACTTGCATGGCAGCACAGACAATGGATGTTTCTATATGTAATAAGGGTATTGTGAATGAGGATGACGCCACACTTGTGAATCATTTGTGTAATGCTCATGACTCGAACGGTAAAGGCAGGTAGCACAGGTTCATTGAAGTGAAATAAAACATCATTACTCTTTCTCTTCTTCATGGTTACATTTCAAACAAGCTCTGTGTTCATTTTGGTCAACATCACTGACGATGATGTGGAAGTTGCCAAAGTGTGAGTTGTCAGTGTGAAGGCAAAACAATACTAGCTTTTCTAGGTGTGTTGTTTGGTCTAGGATAATCATTTTTGTTCCAGATGCCTGATACACGTTGTTGGGACACCATCGAGCTGATACTGTTTTGTCTGATCTTTCAATTCAATTTAGTTTTATTTATAACTAGGGGTGAAGCCGATAAACTCACATAAAAACCACACATAAATACTAGGAATGTGGCGGCAGCAGGTGACTCGCAACCTCAGATCCAGATCCCACAGTTCCAGAAAGCAAAATAAAGAGAGAGAAGAGGGACAAGAAAGCACTACAGGAGAGAAGAAGTGGAGTTAGTAACATGGGATAAAGATGCAAACAGATGGAGAAGGAGAGGAGGAGAGAGGAGCTCAGTGCATCATGGGAATCCCCCGACCGTCTAGGCCTAACTAAGCAGCATAACTAAAGTCTAGTTCACACTACACGATTTTTAGCCCGATTTGTCAGGCTGTGATCAGGAGTAAATCAGCGGTTGATCTGCAGTCACCAGTCGTTATGTGTGAACTACACAACGACGCATCAAAACGGCTCCCCGACACATCGCTGGCATCTGCCAGATATCTAGCATGCCAAATCGACCGACACGACATCCAGGCAATGAGAGCAGGCAGCTACTTTTTCACTGTAAAACACTTTTTTCTCCCCTGCAGCTCTCTCTGTAGCTCAGATTATCCCTGCTACCTGCATGTACTAATCCATTCTTTCACCCATATCTTTGTCTTTATAATTGCTATCTTTATAATAACAACAAACAACAGCTGTTTCGCTCTATTTACGCTCATGCTTTACACACACCCTACTGACACAAAGACCCACACAGATAAAATTAGTTATCGGTCGCAGGCTCACAGATTTGGATGAGAGAACCACAAGGCCATACACACAATAAGCTGCAGCAGCAGGGGAGGATGAAGGACAAATAAGGACATGTTCTAATGTCTTAAACTGGAAGGAAGAAGAACAGAAGCAAAAGCATTTCATTGATTTTCAGATTTTTGAAAATGCTATTCTCCTCCCAGGCTGCTATCGGTTTGCATTAATTTAAGTGTGCTATGAACAGTGTTGGGAACGTTACTTGAAAAAAGTAATTAGTTATAGTTATTCACTACTTGTTCCAAAAAGTAACTGAGTTAGTAACTGAATTACTCTGTAATAAAAGTAACTCCTTACCAGGGAAAGTAACTATTTGCGTTACTGTTAAAAAAAAAAATCTCTGCTGCTTCATCGAATCTCTGTTTAGCTGGTGTGTGTGTGTGTGTGTGTGTGTGTGTGTGTGTGTGGCGCGTGTGCTGGCATGTGTGTAAAAACACTGGCTCTGATTGGCTACCAAGAAACATGACTCTGCCTTAGCCAACATAATCGCTGGTTGAAAGGCACCCGAGCTTCTCTTGTCCCTCGTCTCTCCCCGCCGACAGAGTTTAGCAGGCAGGAGAGAACGGGAACAGGTGAGCGCCATGTTGCGCCCAGAGAACCTGATATGGAGAGCGCAGCGTACCGGTCCACTTCAAGCACTAATTACCTCGTTATTAACCCACCTCCTGACTAGCTGTGTGAGCCAGCTGTTCGGATTACACAGTTTATTACATAGTAACGCACCGCATTTAACGACCAGTAACGTTAACGGCGTTGTAACGACGGGAAAAGTAATTAGTTAGATTACCCCGTTACTGAAAAAATAACGCCGTCACGTAACGCCGTTCTTTTAAACGCCGTTATTCCAAACACTGGCTATGAAGTCAATTTTTAGATCTATTTCACAAGTGCGCTTCTACTTTGGCAATTGTTGGTAATCGTTACTATGGATACCATACATCCATTTTCTAATCTGCTTTCCCTTTTCAATGTCAAGAGTGGGCTGAAGCCTATCCTATCATACACTGGAAACAGGTAGGTAGCCTGTGGCGCTGGACAGGTCGCCCGGACATAGACAGACAAAGCTTTCACACTAATGGGCAATTTAGAGTCCTCAAGTGAGCGCATGTTCACGTTCACTACTTGTAGGTCTTTTCCTCTATGGGAACTCGATGACTTGTAACCTGGAACTTTTCATAACCTGAACTTAATAATAATTAAAATAGTAGGGTATGTAGTATTCTGTAGTTGGATGTCAACAGAAAAGAGCAAAGAAATTACACCGGACCAACTCCCATACTGCTGACTAGCTCAGGACAGGTCAGCTGCTCGTCCTTCTCTCTGTCTGCTCCAATTCTGTCAAAAAATGGCCTGCTGGTATCATGTGAAGAAATCAAGGGAGAGCAGATTTTAAGACGCAGCGCAATAATTTTTGTCCTTCTTTTTCTTCATGAGAAAATATGAAATGATTTTAGAAAATTATTGGGAAATATTTAACTGGTACTATGACGTACATAAACAGTGCAATCAATCTGCAGTTTACAAGCATAAATGCAACATAGAAACAAAACACGTCTGGTCTTCTGAAATGGAATAATTCCTGCAAAACAGCTGTTATCTTTCATTCCCTCAAGAGTCAGTCTTTTATACATTGCTTTGTGTGATAGAATTGCACTATTAAATTGCACTACAGTTGGAATCGAAGCAGTGACTCCAACACTCAAGTGTAAGAAATTTTAAAATATAAATGTTAATATATATATATAGACATATAAGACAAAATTCTATAATACAAAAACATAGACATCAAAAAGCAAGTATGAGAATCTTGGAATGTAGACATAGTATATAACCACATCCAGAGAAGACTGGGGATTGGGACAGAGCAGTGGAATCAGAATCAAACAGATGTACATCGAACGAATGGTGTCTACAGTTTATCGCCCTAATGGACTACTTCTGACATTTAGTATCCCTCTTCCTCTATTGCAGGCACTGGGCTGTGTGCACCTCTGGAAAAACAAGTGACAATCCTTCATCAAAGACACTGAAGGTTGATTAGAGGCAGCCAAGATCCTTACAATGGCTGAGTCAACAGAGGTTCGGACAGATGGCAATTCTCTGCTGAAGGCTGTCTATTTGTGTCGTCTACGTCTGACTCGACTGCTCTTGGAGGGAGGGGCCTACATAAATGAGAGTAATGAACACGGCGAGACACCACTTATGGTGGCTTGCAAGACACACCATACAGATTCACAGAGTGTACCCAAACTTAAGATGATTCGGTATGTTCTATCAGAATCCACAGCCCGTTCTCATTCCCAGGGCATCAAATAGCAACGCTTTGTCACACGCTTCAGCACCTGGTACCAACGCACATTGCGTCATAGATGAATACAAGCGTTTTAAATGAATGAAAGAAGCCTTTTAAAGCCACTGTTCAACGCTAAAAATACTGCTATAAATAACCGAAAAGTCGAAGTAAGGAGGTGGTTGGGGTGGATGGGTGAAACAAAAAGTTAACGTGAATTGTGATGTTACATAACTTATGTAAGTAGCATTACTTAACTTATGTAATTTAAGTCACATAAGTAATATAGTTATTTGAACCCAACCCATGATCGTTATTCTTGCTAACTTGACCGCTGAGTCCTACATGTACAAAAGCAACACTAAAGGGTACCCAGGGAATTAAAAAGTGTGTTGGCAAAGCATCAATATATAATGCCCTGAGATGAGAACAAATTGAAATACATATATACTTATGATTCTTGAAAGCATGTGTTTTTATTTAGAATTACTAGCTCCCACTTCAGGAGTTTCCTGGTGTAATAAATGTTATCTTTGCTCTTAATAGTTATCTTCTGGAAAATGGTGCTGATCCAAACATCCAAGACAAGACAGGGAAAACAGCTCTGATGCATGCATGCCTTGAACAAGCTGGAGCTGAAATTCTGTCACTCCTGCTGAGCAGTGGAGCGGATCCAACTCTGGAGGATCATGCAGGCTTTTCAGCATTGGTTTATGCTGTCAATTCAGGCAACAGGGAGGTCCTCCGAGTCCTCCTGGATGCTTGTAAAGCGAAGGGTAAGGAGGTTATCATCATCACCACTAACAAACTGCCATCCGGCCATCAGATGTCGAAGCAGTACCTCAATGTGCCTCCACCTCCGGAACTTGAGGAGTGTTTACATTATACCCCAACATCTTGTTGCATGTCTCCATATGAGGCTCAGCTACGAATTGCATCACAAGGCTCCTCAGCAAGTACTTCTCCCCAACCTGGTAGCCCTCGTCTTGGTCTCAGGGAGCCCCAGTGTTTAGGCTCAGGGCCTGGCATAGTCACATCTCGAGCAAGTTCTCCAATCCAACATTCTAGTCCTTTACTTATTCCTGGTGTGGATAAGCGACTTAATCTCCAGAGGCTACACTCCGAGCAGTGGTCCAAAAGTCCTTCCCTGCTGCTCCAGCAGAGCCAGGCCTCCTCTTTGACAGAGGAGCCAATGGAAATTACACCTGAGGAGGAGTTGTCCTTCAGAGTCAATAACCTTGCCTTCCAGAGAAGACCTCCAGCTGTTTCACGCCACCATAGCATTGACGTCAAAGACACAACAGGGCTTCTGAAAGCACTAGAGAACATGTTAGGAAATGAGAACAGGGGGGGAGGCGGAAGAAGATGCTTTGGTAGAAAAATGTCATATGATAGTGCTGCAAGTTCACCACATTCTGCATCCCACCCAAACTTGCATCAAGTCAGTCTCCCATTTCCCCATGAACCCAGTCCTGTGGATGGAGATTCCTCTGACTGTCTCAGACAATTGCAAGTTTCCAGTCTGCAAAATGTAGTCCGTCGGCGGAACATTGGCATTGACCACTACAATTCTGACTCTCAGTTACCACAGTTTAACATCCGAGACAATAGCTCAAAGAACAGTGGCGGAGCTGGACCAGGACCAGGACCAGAAAAGCACAAGCTAGTCAACAGCAGATCCTCCACTCTATCAGGATCCAGAGAGTCCCTGGAGAGTTCTGTCCAGAGACGAGGCGTGGCCGGGCTGGAGCGAAGAGGCTCAGGGGCCCTTCTTCTGGATCACATTGCCCACACTCGCCCTGGATACCTGCCTCCTCTGAATCCCCATGCTCCTATACCAGATATTGGGGTCAGTTCTAGCTTTTCCTACCCTTTGAGTGGAAATAGTAAGACACTGAATGGTACAGGATCAAAGCCTATTCCACCCTGTGCTGCTGTTTTCCAGAGGGATCTAAAATCTAAGAAAATGCTGTGGAGACGCCATTCAATGCAGAGTGAGCAGATAAACCAGCTGGTCATCTTCAAGGAAACGTTTGGCAACTAAAATAAAACATTGTGTCATGAGAAAATGCATGGACTCTTACCAGTAGCATATTTCGCTGTGCTAATACCTATGATACCATTGCTGATGCCAGCTCATGGACACTTTAGCCTGTGCCTACGCTGATGTACTGTTCATTACAGAATTTCATGCGGTCATACTAGCCACAGGGACAGTTTGAGCTTGTGATGAAAACATACTAAAATAATAAATGTAAAGAATACCAAATGTAACTTTAGTGTAACTTTTTAGCACAATTTGGCATTATGGTTGCCTGAGAAATTGAAAAAGATGTCTTTACATACTGTAGCACTTTCCCAGAAGAACTCTATGGTTTGACTAAAAGAATCTTGACACAAGGTCCAATTTATTGTTTCTAAAGCTTTCAACATCTTGTTTACTTCCTCAGCGGATCGAGTTTCTTAGTTGTCATGGAGATGGTTTCCTTCTAACCATGTGACCTAAGTATGGAATTTTGATAACCGGATAGAGGACAGTTTTTTTGGGGGCGGGGAGTAAACCCCTGTAACGTCACATGGTCTCTGGCATTGGATGCGAATGTCCTCCTTGATTTTTCTCCTGCTGTCCACTGACTTCTGATCGATTCCTTTCCAAACGATGCTGTGACAGCTTTGGTCTGGTGCTCAGGTTCCGGTTTCACTGATGCAGTGTTCCCCGCAGCTTTCACATATAATATCATGTCTTGTTTTGTTTGTGTATCCCTGACTGCAGAAAAAATGACGTCTTTTCTTTTTGTACAAGATTAATGTTTTGTATGTAGCCTGATAAATAAAAGTAATAAAATAAACAACTAAAACTAAAAACAGCCTACATATGGGAGCCCCTCCGAGAGGCTTCTGGCAAATTTTCATCATCTGCTCTTTGTACCTGTTCCCTCTAAGTGCCCCTCGGACATGATGTACCTCTCTCTCTCTATCCTCCTCTTCACAAATAAGAGGTATCGCTCTGTTTTACGTTGGAGGTTAGAGTTGAAATGAGGGTACAGGTCTGACTACATGGGGGTTTGTAATCTTGTCAGTTTTCACAAGGTACAAGGTTGTTTATTTGTCATTACAACAGGTTGTATATCGAAAAGAAAGTTTGTAGTCCTTTCATCCTGCACACACAGAACTTAACAGATACTTAAATGTGTATTAAAATATGGTAACATTTAAAATAAAATAAAACAATAGGCTATAGACATTTATATACAATGGCTAGAAACATACACGCATCCACCCAGAACATTCTG
This sequence comes from Lepomis macrochirus, assembly GCA_024633595.2. NCBI lineage: Eukaryota > Metazoa > Chordata > Actinopteri > Centrarchiformes > Centrarchidae > Lepomis > Lepomis macrochirus. The sequence goes on along the minus strand of JALXJV020000005.1, from coordinate 2,321,844 downwards.
CAGTCCATTTTTTTTTTTGAATTTGCAACTGGGGGGAATGTAAACAGCAAGAAGATGATATGATTTCATCTTCACATTAAAAACTCTGACATTTGCACCAAGCATCATCGATGTAAGACACATGTGCAGAGGCCACCTCTTCTCACCTTCCACTGACAGCTCGGAAACACAGACCGCCCTCTGAGTGTTGATCTGGAATGTTGATGGGGGTAGGTCTGTGAAGATTTGGGCTCAACAGTCTCTGATTTCCATTGCTTGGAGTCCCATTTTGTCCAGACTGGACCCTTAAGCCATGCTGGGCCAGGCGTAGAGATAGAGCAGGCCATCAGTGTGTGAATGTGTGTGAATGAGTTGAAAGTTGACATGGAGTTTAAAGCGCTTTGAGTGGAAGGACAACCAAAAAGGTTTTATTTTTATTTATCTTTATTCATTTTTATGGCCGCCTCTTATCACATGACCAAAACTTCTTAGGTCAAATTCTAATGACTAAACAGTCTCCCTGACAACTGAGTAAATCCGCAGAAGAAGGCCATGAGATGTGGTTTAAAGATTTGGAAACGAAATTCAATACAAGGTCAAGAATGAACCTTCAAAGCCGAAGTTACATGGTTGTTCAATTAAAAGAAGTATTTGATGAGTCTATACCTTGAGGCATGTCATAGAATTCATAGTGGAATTTAGCAGTATGCTAAATATGTGGATTTCAGACATAATTCAACAGCATTTATGTCGTCGTATTCTCTAAAGAAGAAAAGACATTTGCTTTTTCAAAACCAACAGAGTTTGAGACTTTACAGAAGGCACCAACTCTGAGAATGACCTTGGATCAAAGAAATTAAAATCAGAGTGAAATGCAGCTCAACAAAAATCCACTTCCAATCTACTGGTTTAAGACCAAATTTGGACTAGAAAAGTGGTTTGCAGTATATATAATTGTGCATTGTGTATATAATTATAGTTGTATCAGTTACTTTTCATTATTTTAGAAATGATCAGTTATTAAAGATGGCATGTATTCTAAGACATAAATAATATATCCACAATTTACATTTGGACTGCACTTCATATCACTGTTGGTACAAAGTTTGTTTTTATCGCTTTGGTACTGTTATCGCAAGTATGTGATAAATGTGGTAGATGTCTTTTCAGTTTAGTTACTTTAAGTATCTAATATATAATATCTAGTGAATCTAATAACAAACAATGCAAGCTACATGTTTCATACGAGCTTCCCTGGTGACATTGATGAAAAATATATTAATAAATCAATAAATTATAAGATAATAATAATAATAAGTACGGGGGCTCCGTACTTTCAAATCACTTTAGAAGTGCTGAAAGTAGTTTGCTACAGTATACTGTAAAATCAGTTTTCACATTAGCATATACACTTACATTACAGAATCTATCATTAGGCTGGATATTATCTGTCCTATATGTAAGTAAGTGACCAGTGAAGACATCCTCTACAATCACTGATGCAAGAAACAAACTTACTGGATTTTACTCTATTGCATCACAGGTGTGTCTTATTAAATGTAACTCTGAGCCTGTCCTCTCTGATGGGGGCCTTGCACACCTCTGTGAGCCTGTCCACATGTTCTCTGATTGATTCCACTGTCTTGCTGTCTATTCTGCTCTATGTTGACAGGAATTGCTAGTGTCCACACCCTTTTTTACAGTATGTGGTTACCAACTGACATCTGCCAGTCAGGTAGTCAACAATCCAGGACACAAGGGGGGGCATCTACCTGCATTGCTGTCAGCTTCTCACCCAGCAGGGCCCCCCGGATGGTGTTGAAAGCACTGGAGAAGTCAAAAAACATGACCCTCACAGTGCTCGCCAGCTTATCCAGGTGGTAGATAGATGCAGTTGAGCAGGAAGATGATGGCGTCCTTAACTCCCAGTCAGGCAAACTGGAGTGGGTCCAGGAGAGGTCTGACCATGGGCCGCAGCAGTTCCAGAACCAGTCTATCCATGGTCTTCATGATGCAGGAGGTCAGTGCCACGAGTCTGTAGTCCTTGGAGTCACAGGGACGGAGCGTCTTTGGCACAGGCAGGAGGCAAGGTGTCTTCCACAGCACAGGGACCCTTTAGAGACTCAATCTCAGGTTAAAGACATGGTGAAGGACTCCACATAGCTCAGGGGTACAGGCTTTGAGCACCCCGGGACAGACACCATCAGGGCCTGCGGCCTTGTTGGAGTTGAGTCTTCTCACCTGGTCAGCAGAGAGGCACACAGAGGTTACGTGGGGGAGAGGGAGAGGAGGAGTCGTCAGGCTGGAGCATAGACTGTATATAAGAAATGGACGTAGTCATGGTGACGTCACCCGTTGATTTGCGGACTGCCGTTTTGAAGCCTCGTGTTTGGCCGATAGGTCGCCGCCATGTCGAGTTTTTGCAACCAGGTGACGATACGGCGGAACTAACGGCCGTGTGCGGAGCTAGCTAGCTTGCTTAGCTAGGTGCAACTGTAACTCACGTTAACTGTCATTTTTACAGGGCTGATAACTTTGTCTAGCGAACAACAGTCCTAAAACTAAGGGTGCTTTCACACCTGGATTGATATGTTTTGTTCTGGAACAGATACTTTGTTCCGAATCAATTAATTACGTCCCTCGTGTTCACACCACACTGTTGTAAAGCGGTCCAAATCGAAATCCCTTCCTTTCCTTACGCCATTACATCACTACCTCATGCTTGCGGGTCACGCATTCCATTGGGGGACATCTCCATGACAACAGTAACACAAAATGAATCGCGGGTGGACTTCGCGTTGCAAAAAGGTGAAAGAGATGTTTGGTCGGAACAACACATCTCCCGGATGTTGCACACCACATATAAGAACACTAAAGTCTACACGCGGGTCAGTGATAAAATGAAAGAGAGGGGTTGTGAACGCTCCGTCGAAGCAGCCCGCACAAAGTTAAAAAAACTCCGACAGCAGCAGGCCTACATAATACAAACACAACAACATACCTCAGCAAATTAGCAAAATATGCTGCCGAAACTGTTGAAAAGCGATCTTTTAGCGTCAGTTGCCAGGCAAGACATTGATTTGTTCCGGTTCATGGGTCGGTTGTGTACGAGGTCGTGTCCTCTTCTAGGTGATCTCGGCTCGGTTGTTTTGTTCCGATTCAGATTGCAATTGTTGTGTTCACATATCACCAAACGAACCGAGCCAAAAGGGAAACGCCCCTTTGTTTCGGAACAAGGTCTCCAATCGATCCAGGTGTGAAAGCACCCTAAATGTACTCACCAGAGAAAGTGAACAGCAACTCCTAAAAAGCTTTTTCAATGGTGCTGGTTAAATTTACACAGTGCCGAGGGTACTGATTGACAGGTCGCCATGGATTTTAAAATAAATGGGACCATAATTTACTAAATGAACAGCATTTTTTTATTGAAGAAGACTAGAAACTAGCGACTGAGACCATAAACTCATCAGGAAAGTGTTTACTGGGGTAATTATTCATCTGAGAAGTAGGGTCATTTTCCCATTATTTCTAATGGAGCGGACTTCTTTTTAAAACCAGAAGAGTCGCCCCCTGCTGGATTTTCAATAGAATGCAGGTTTCATGGACTTCCTCATCAGCTTCATATTATGGACTGGAAGCTTCCCGCTTGGGCTGGAGAGAGCTGATAACCTGAGAGCTGGAGGGGGAAGTTGGAGTCTCACAGGAGGGTGGGGCACAGTGAGGAGGAGGAGGGGGGAAGAGCTGTATGCATCCTTAACTTTAGCATACAGCAGGTCCAGGGTCCTCTCCTCTCTAGTATGGCAGCTCACATACTGGGTGAAGTTGGTTAAGGCACCCGGGTGTTGAGTCTAAAGTTCACCAATGGCTGTGTGGGTGATGTAGGCATTGTTTTTCTCATTGTGTGTGAAAACTGAGTGGAAGGCAGTGGAGATAGCATCCTCTGTGGATCTGTTGGTTCTGAAAGCGAATTGGTGAGGGTCCAAGCTGGCTGGGATGTTGTTCTTTATACTGAAGAACTAGTTTCTCAAAGCACTTCATCAGAATGGGGGTGAGAGCCACAGGGCGGTAGACTAGACACTGCAGGCTTTTTAGGTAAAGGAACAATGGTGGCTGTCTTGAAGCAGGTGGGAACCCTCTCCTGAGACAGTGAGGTGTTAAAAATGTCATTAATAACATCAACGCAGATTGGCACAGGTTTTTTAGTACACAACTAGGAATGTTATCAGGCTACCAGCAGATTTAGTCATTTTAGATGTTTTATTACAGAAAGTTTATGAAACCCATGAGCAAAATAGTCATATGTTATGTTACTGTCTTAATTATGGATGGAGTTGGAGAACTCGTCTTCTGGATTTTTCCATGTTCACAGCAGCAGGTGCATCACATGAGTAGGAGGCTTCCACATATTTCAACATGCACCTGCATTGTTTTGCATTATGTGACTTCAGTGTAATTAAAGAAAATATTTCCAATCATATATTTTGTCGTGGAAGATTTCTTAAAAATAGTGCTAAAATATCGTCTCATCTCATAAAGCCACTATCGTGTGTTGTCTCGTCTTGTGGGCTAACTATAGGGTGATCCCATAGCACGTCTAGTTGTGCCCACATCAACATTCCAGATCAACACTCAATAGGTGATCCATGTTCCGAGCTGTCAGCTCAAAGACTCCAGCAAGATGAGAGGAAGTGGACTCCGTGTTTTACATCGATCATGCTTGGTGCTCAAACGCAGTCAAGATGGACTCTAAAATGTCAGATTGTTTATTGAACGTGAAGATGAAATGTTCATATTATCATCTGGTTGATGCTGTTTACAATCACCCCAGATGTACTGTGGAATGTTCAGGGTGTATACATGTATGTAGCCTATGTATATACATTACTGTATATGTTGTTTTTTATATGTTACCATATTTTAATGTAGGCCTACACTTAATTATATGTTGTGTGTGTAGCATGAAGGAACTACAATTTGTGTTTCGTTATGCAGCCTTGTGCTGTATAATAACCTTGTACCTTGACTGTACTCTTTGTAATTAGACAGCACATTTAGTGCCACCAACATAGCTAATTAGACAGGTTGTAACTGGCTGTAATTACATGAATTTAATGCCATATTATATTGAGCATAGCTGACTATTGTCAGACAAACACAGAGAACAAAGGATAATAAATACACTGCTCAAAAGAATTAATGGAACACTTATATCACACATCAGATTTCAATGAATGAAATAAGTCAAAGTTCAAAATCTTTACTGTATACTGTTTAATTCATTGAGAAGGTCAATGGAAACCAAAATCACCAACCAACTGAAGGCTGGATTCAAAATCACACATCAAATCAATGCCTTCATCATCCAGGGAACCTACACACTCTGGCCACATAAGGCCCAGGCACCAGGAGAAACCCAGGGCCACTGCACTGTCTGACATTGGCTCTGAGGATTTCATTCCAATACCTAACAGCAGTCAGGGTACAGTTGGCTAGCAGGTGTCAGTCTGTGAGACAAAGAATATGCCTCACTGACCCACCACCAAGAGACCAAGAGAGCAACTGTCTGTGAGCCCCACCTGCAAAATCATTCCTTTTTTGGAGGTTGTGTTGCTGTTGCCTCTTCAGGGCACATGTTAATACTTTCATTTGCACCAAATCAGGTTACAGTGATTCACAGTCTCTTATGCTTCCTAACTGGACAGACCGATATCCCAAGTTTAAGTGACTTGATGTTATACTGTGATGATTAGGTGTTCCCTTAATTTTTTGGAGCAGTGTACATTTATCTGCCCTTTATTTAACTTAGTTTCACTTTCTTACAGGGTCACTTGTTGCTCATTATAAGAAAACTGTATCATAAACTAGTCAAACTACATCAGGTCACGTCTATTGCTCCATTTGTATCCTGGATGTTCTCTGGAGTCAATTAAATTAAATTAATTATTATTTTATCTATTCATTTAACACCAATTCATAACTGAAAATATCTTGTTTCTGCTCTGATCTTATGAATCTTCAGGTCTCCTTTAAACATGCAGCATGCAACAACATGTAGTGATTTTATCTTAAACAGCTTCAAAATCATTTTGATGGTACACTGACTTTCATTGGGTACCGTAAAACTTTGAAAAATAGCCCATGCTTTTATTTGCTAAAAATCACTGAATTTACCCTGTCCCTATATGGGACAGGCCTTTAATTCTTTTTGCACAAAACTGAAACTAGAATCAAACAGTTTATTTCAAACAGAATATTACTTATGTAAAAAAATATCCAATAATATCAAATATATCATTAATTTGATCTAGCTCCGACAGACGGCTTGGGCGCTTTTATTTTGAAGGCAGCAACCAAACGAAAACAACGTGGTGCAGGATGAGAGAAGTTAGCAGACAGAGAGCGATGGACATGACAGGATTCACAACTTGGATTCATTTTTAGGAAAAGCTGTTTTGACAGACTAAAGGAATATAAATAATCAAGGAAACGACACATTTGGACTTAGTGAGCAGGCTTAAGTGCTGACTCACGTTAACTTTGTTGTGCTTTTGTTGTGCGTGCTTCAAAGTTGTGAGTCAGCACTTTTTCCCCTTTTCCTCTTGTAGCCATGCAGGTTATACCAGTAAATCTAGAAGAATTAGACTTTGGGTCTTGTTTCGTTAAATCTACTTAACAGTGTTATTGTGGAGAATCTAGCTGATCTAAGGATGTTCAGCATGTCCATACTGACATATTGATCATATGTTTAAACATTAATATTTGTATTAATGATCTAAGCAGCTTAGAAACAGCTTAAGAGGGCGACACAATGGGGTTTAAGAGGTTTTATTCATCCAAAGAACTTCTATTAAAAAAACCAGACCAGGTGTTTAATTGAGGCAGGCGTTTATTTGTCAAAATGTGTTCCCACACCAGGCCAGTAAAGGAGAGTTTTATGGATGGCATCTCTTTAATTGCCACATCGGCCGGAGTGCCTTCTATTTTAACATTTTGGTCTCTATCAGGACAACAGTGTAATGCTTTGCAGCACCACCTCACCCACCAACAAAACTCTTCAGCAAGTTATCTAAAAGAAGCAAAAAGTATATAATGTACAATGTAAGTTATTTGGAAGCAGCTAGCTCAGTTTTCTCAGTATGGAGAGCATGGCAGAGACTAAAGAAGATGTTTTAGGAGGAAGATAGGAAGATAAAAAGAGAGATTGACTAAGGAAGAGACTGGACAAAAGTAAAAATTACTTGCTGCTGTGAGCTAAATGTTTTTAGCCATTTGGACACACCTATGCTTGGGGGCATCAGTCTGCTTTCAGAGTTAGGAAGCCACAGCCAGACAACTTCTCAGCATGTGTTGCGGTGGACTTATTGTCTTGCTATATCATACTAAGCTCTGCCTTTCGAATTCTGGCAGGTCATAGTAGATCCTACTAATGTCAAACTCTTTTGGTAGGGAAGTAAGTCCTGTAGCGTTATCTTGTCATTCTGGCCGGTCCACACAGTTAGAGTGTACCTGTGAACAACATGGGAAAGCATCCATATTTAATGAGAACTCAAAGGTATTAACTTATTACATGTCAGAGCAAAATTTAGATTCAGATTCATTTAAGAGATCATCTCCCATTTACAGTTATGGTACACAGACAGGATGAAATATATCCAGTGTTGGGGAGTAACTAGTTACCTGTAATTTAGTTACATAAAGTAATTACAAAATAAAATAAAATAATAAGTTACATTACTTTGAAAAAGTTCCACTACTACGATTACAAATTACCCTATTTACATTTTAAATAGGAGAACTTGTAAATCGGTCACATAATACATTTCCAAAGAAACCTTTCCAACACAGATTATATCCTCTGATTCTGAGTCTGATCCAAAATCTGACCACTGTGGTGAGTCTGAAGTATTGGTCCTGTCCGCAACTGCAATCATTTCGGTAATCTTCAGTATTATCTACTGAAATACAGAAATATTACTTTACTACTGTCTTGCAAGAAGAAGGCTACTGTGGAAATCTCCAAAATCACCTTCCTTTCCAATCTGGATGAATGATGTGGTGTTTTTTTTTAAAAGTGGAAAACATTTAATTCTCTCTTAGGGGAGCCACTTATGCTTTCTTCAAGTTATGTAGTTATGTATAATCTGTCCCTCATACTAAGTATGCTGGTACTTCTATGTAATCTGTCATTCTATCCCATTTAATGCACAAAGTAACAACGTTTAACTTCCTGAGCAGCCAACTCATCTTTTCTGTCTCTCTCTCTCTTTTTTGTTACTACTTAACTAGTGATGTTAAAGTTACAGTAACAATAAAAGATGGTGATATATAAATGAATATGTAGCTGTAGGAGTCTTGCACAGCTCTCCCCAAAATATGTTTTATGCAAGTCCTCCTTTACCCAAATCTCTTCAACAGAGCTAGTGAGTGCAAAGTTAGCAAGACCGTAGAGCCACAACGGCCACATTGATGGGAAATAAACCAGTCTGAAATAAACGCTAACTTTTGTTTAACATAGCATAATGACACAAGTGAAACTAAGCAGAGGGAGTAATGCTGATAAGGGCCTGGCCCCTCTGTGCTGATAATCACCTGTCTGACTGCTGCAGCAGCCATCTGAGCTGGGAGAACGACTGGGCCAGGAGACCTGCACGCACTGGGAAGGTGACTGGATGTTTCAGGGTTCTACACATCTCCTCCATCACGTGCACCATAGCCCAGCTATAACCTGACAATGACAAAACAAAACATATCAATGTGTAAGATTTCTTTCGCACAGTATCCACAGCTGTCACAAGCCATTTGTTTGAGATGTAACACTGTTTTTGTTGGGAAGTGCTTTAAAGGATAAGGCTGGTGTTATTCAATATTTATCTTGTCATGCTGTCCCGAATCAACCATGAACGTAGCATACTAACAAGTACTGCACCGGGAGACATGTTCCACTACCATAACACACACACACAGTTTATTGAAATCCCGTCCTGCTGCCAAAAATACTCACTAGTGTACAACAATGTTGATTATTTCTCTGTAAATTTAGTCCCCATCAAACGTACAATTTCCTCTATTTGAGAAGCTATTTTACTAATTACTGAGCCTTTGTAAAAATGACAAAGGGTGTTCAGAATGGGTCTCATGCAGTCAGATATTTGCCTGAACTACTCAAGTAACATCTCTGATAGTTACACGCATGCTACGGTGTGGCTATGTGCATCCGTCCAAAAGTTGCAGCAGAGGATATGTAAAGACCTTTCAGTTTGGCTAAGGTATCCTATCCCAATTTTCCTTTCTGGGAATGCTTAGCAACATTAGCATAGAGTCTAAAAAATCATATAATCAAACATTGCTGCAGGCTTCTGCTCATATGGCGGTGGGTGGCATGTCCTTGGGTCTGGGATCCATTGTCTCCTCTTCTCCCAGGGGCCCTCTTCGGCGGGAGCGGTGCTCCACTGCTGTCCCCTGCTGGCTCTCGCATGAGAGGGGCATGCAATCATCCCAGGGGCACATGACTGGTGCTGTCGTGGTGGGTGTTGGCCCCGCTCCTTTAAGGGAGGTTGTCTCGGGGGTGGGGGGGCTGGGCCCTCGTCCGGGTTCTCCCATGGTCTTGCTCCCTGGCTGCGGGAGCTCCCCAGCGCTGCTCTCTGCCGTTCTCCCTTGGGGCTGTTCCACGGGCATGTGGTCTTGGGTCTTCTTGTCTGCCTGCCCACCAGAGTCGGGCTGCGCTGTTGCGGTGTCCCACTCTCACTAGTAACTACATTTCCTGACAGGCTTATACACACATACACACACCACATGGGGATGTCTACTTTTGGGTAAAATCTAGCAAATTATAGTAAATTATAAACCCAACAAATGAGGATTCCATGTCAAATTATAAATGTCACATATAAATGTCCTGTAAATACAACCAGAGATATCATAGGGAGCGACACTTCAGGACGAACGATATGGATAAGTATATAAAGTTTATACTGTCATATCGCCCAAAATGTATTTTGTTATTACGTTTCTTAAGGCTTTTAATTAGAGCTTAGAGCTGGCCAATAATACAATAATGATAGTTATCCTGTATTATATAATTTTCCTCAATTACAATATAGCAAATGCTCAATAAATATTCATTAAATGTTTGATTTAATTCATCTGAATCATAAACAAATTCGCACTTAATTTTTCTACAAAGATGTTTATTTTGTTGAAGAAAAATGAAAAAAAATGACCTAATTTTACTCGTGCATATTTGTTGACAAAATATTTTATCATAATAGTTTTGAATGTTCTGCCTCAGATTTGTGAAGTGATCAACTTTTTGTTCTGATCATGAAGAATAATTTAAAACCACAATTAACTATCTGGTTTCTTCAACTTTCGCTCAGGAGCAAAAATCATCTTTTAAACTTGAAAGAAATAATGATTTGACATTTATTGTGATAATTATCAATAGGGGGTTTACGTGTGTATATGATCATTTTTTCTTCTATTATTATTATTAGTGTAAATGTATTCGAACAGCCAGTGATTTTGATGTGTCTTGACCTGGGTTCTCTGTCCCAGCAGTCCATCCTGTGGTCCACCCAAGGGAGAGCACGGTGTGAGTGGGGAGGGCGCTCACAGCAGAAAAGAAAGCCTGAGGCTCCAGAGGTCTGGCCTGTCCCCCAGGACCAGAGAGGATATCCGCATTAATCCACACAGGACGGCTCGGCTCAGCCAGCACCTCCTCCAGCAGAACCAGGGACGGAGACACCGCCTCCAGGCTGCGTGGAGAGTACACCACCGTGTTAGCGTTACACACAATACTTAGACAGAATATCAGCTGGATCTCACCTCTTAAAGTCCAGCTTTATTCCCTTGCTGTGCGCCTTCACTCTTTCCAGCCACTCCTTCAGTGTGATGTCACTGTCTGTGTCAGGGGGATGTGCCATGATTGGCTCTTTGGGGTCGTGACCTCTCAGGATTATGTCGGCCTCAATCATGTGAGTGGGACCTAGAGGTGAAAGTTGTTGGTCAAAATCATCCGTGAAGAACTTTGAACAACTGCTGTGTCAATGCAAAAGTGAAATGTCTCTGAACAGGCACAGCTACAACTGAAAATAACAGATATTTACAGGTGAGACTCGAAAAATTAGCATATCGTGCAAAAGTTATATATAATATATTATATAGACTCATTACATGTAAAGTGAGATATTTAAAGCCTTTATTTGATATAATTTAGATGATTATAGCTTATAGCTTAAGAAAACCCCAAATTCAAAATCTCAGAAAATTAGAATATTACATGAAATCAATTTTTAAAAAAAAAGGATTTTAAATACAGAAATTTCAGCCCTCTGAAAAGTATAATCATGCATATGTACTCAGTACTTGGTTTGGGTCCCTTTTGCATGAATTACTGCCTATCAGCCTGTGGCCCTGCTGAGGTCTTACGGAAGACCAGGATGCTTCAATAGCGGCCTTCAGCTTTTCTGCATTGTTCGCTCTCATGTCTTTCATCTTTCTCTTGGCAATGCCCCATAGATTCTCTGTGGGGTTCAGGTCAGGCCAGTTTGCTGGCCAATCAAGCACAGTAATCCCATGGTCATTGAACCAGGTTTTGGTACTTTTGGCAGTGTGGGCAGGTGCCCAGTCCTGCTGGAAAATGAAGTCAGCATCTCCATAAAGCTCGTCTGCTGAAGGAAGCATCAGGTGCTCTAAAATGTCCTGTTAGACGGCTGCGCTGCTGGACTTAATAAAGCACAGTGGACCAACACCAGCAGATGACATGGCTCCCCAAACCAACACAGACTGTGGAAACTTCACACTGGACTTCAAGCATCTTGGACTGTGTGTCTCTCCGTTCTTCCTCCAGACTCTGGGACCTTTGTTTCCAAATGAGAATCAGAAAAGAGGACTTTGGACCAGTTCTTTTTTCCTTTAGCCCAGGTAAGACGCTTCTGACGGTGTTTGTTGTTCAGGAGCAGCTTGACAAGAGGAATACGACATTTGAAGCCCAGGTCCAGGACCCGTCTGTGTGTGGTGGCTCTTGATGCAGTAACTCCAGCCTCAGTCCTTGTGAAGCTCCCCCCCCACATTTGAATGGCCTTTTCCTGACAATCCTCTCCAGGCTGCAGTCGTCCCTGCTGCTCGTGCACCTTTTTCTTCCACACTTTTCCCTTCCACTTAACTTCCTATTAACGTGCCTTGATACAGCACTTTGAGAACATCCAACTTCTTTTGCAATTACCTTTTGAGGCTTTCCCTCCTTGTGGAGGGTGTCAGTGATGGTTTTCTGCACAGCTGTCAGGTCAGCAGTCTTCCCCCTGATTGTGAATTCCAGTGAACCAGACTGAGAGACCAGTTAAAGGCTCAGGAACCGTTTGCAGGAGTTTTGGATTAATTAGCTGATTAGAGTGGGACACTGAGCCTACAATACTGAACCTTTTCACGATATTCTAATTTTCTGAGATTTTGAATTTGGGGTTTTCATAAGCTGTGAGCCATAATCATCGAAATTATATCAAATAAAGGCTTGAAATATCTCACTTTGCATGTAATGAGTCTATATAATATATTAGTTTCATTTATTTCATTGAATTACTGAAATAAATGAACTTTTGCACGATATTCTAATTTTTCGAGTTTCACCTGTACATTATAATCACGCCATTCCAGTTTATAACTCCTTAGGACTTATTTTCTTAGTTTTGACCATCAAATGTTTTTATTAACCAGTATTATCCTTTAATGCATCTTGCATGTATTTGTTTACCCCCAGTTGTGACCTTGTGTTTATTTCAATAAATCCTCCTTCATTAATGTTCATGTTAGACTTTAGTTTTAACTCTTTTAGAGAGGTTTAGAACAAGAAATATCCCTTACACATGCTACAACATTCAGGTGCTGGTAGACTGCAGGATTTAGCACTGAAATATTTATAGAAGTAAATCTTATTATAAAAAAATAACATTATTAAATGTAATATGTTTTAAAAATTTTTTTATTATGATAAAACAGTAAAAAAAAAACAGAAGTGGAGACTGGGCCATGTGACCTAAACACCACCTATTTAGCACATCTGTGAGTGCTCTTGCAATTTCACTGAGTGAACCTGAGGAGGCCACAGGTGAAAGGCATCGTTCACAACAAATCACAGTAAAATCATCTCAGTGTCTGGTGGCTTGTTTTGGATTTTTCTTTTAAATGCTTCCGTACTTGTATAGCGCCTTTCTAGTCTTTTCGACTACTCAAAGCGCTTTAACACTACTTCTGCATTCACCTTTCACACACACATTCACTCACTGAGCCTAACCGCTCAAACGGAACTAACATTCACACACATTCACACACTGGCGGAACAGCCGCCAGGGGCAATTCGGGGTTCAGTGTCTTGCCCAAGGACACTTCGACACGCAGCCTGGGGGAGCCGGGGATTGAACCGCCGACCTTCCGATTAACGGCCAACCCGCTCTACCTCCTGAGCCACAGCCGCTTAGAGAGTTGTTGATTCAACTTCTGGCTTACTGTGAAGGATATTGTATTGCAGTACAAGGACTAATATTCTAATACAGTCACTAATATTCTGTTCACCCCGTTCTATCAACGAGTGTTTTAGAAAGGTGAATCTAATGAACGAGCACCTGAGCATATAGGGAAGGATGAAATAACAAAAACAGCTTACAATGTAAAAAAATAAAAGTATAGCCTGCCAAAGCATCACACAAGTAAACCCAAAGCCTCAACAACAGTTTTACGTTAGAAGGCAGGATTTATTGGAGGAAAATGGTCCTGGAGTGTAATATATAGTCCAGATACCTTTTTAAGTGCTTTATTAAATTGTATTAGCCTACTTCTCCCAGCTTATGTGTGTTTTCTCTGTCATCTCATTGTGACTGCGGTGCTTTACGGCTGGATCAACCAATCAAGTAAAATCAAATAAAACCGACAAAAGCGTCTGACCTTGAGTGATCCATTTGTAATTTGTATAGCTTCATTAACTAATCAATTAACTAACCCAGTGAGTTCTGATAACCTCTCCACTAAGGCTGCAACTAACTGATCACTATCTAACCCTTCACCAATACTCCGCAGGCTTCTTTATTGATTAATTGATTCGCTGTTTGGTCAATAAAACGGCAGAATAACAAAAAAAATGGTAATAGGTAATATCTTACTTATAACAGTCAAAAAACTACAAAGAAAGCAGCAAACTCTCACATCAGATGACTCAAATGATAAATCCATTATAAAAAAAACCTGTGCCAATCAGCCAGCTGATGTTATTACGGTCACTTTCAGCATATCTCTGTGCCTTGTATTATGCGTCGGCTGGGCGATTTGGACTAAAAATCGTATCCAAATAAACAACCAAACATGACGGTCAAGTAGGTGCCCGACCAGCAGCTCCCACCGTCTACATGTCAAAGCGTCCTTCAGCAAGATGTGAGAGTGAGCATTAGTTTTTCTTTCTGATGAGAGGAGGCAGCCACTGATCAGTGAATGAGTCATGACATGTCGTGTTTGGAAGGCGCTACAGGCCTCTTATCAAGCGGTGGCTAATTCGGTCACGGGAAAAATGAATTTTAACTTCTACAATCACTCTTTGAAATGTTCACGGTAGCAGAGCACACCTTACACCTTAATAACAGGCCTATGGACGCTAATGGCCAGTGTGTTGTCAAAGAAGGACACGGTGTGAATCATCCACCTGTGAGCGCCTCTGTCAGCCTGCTCCTGCTGTTGACTGCGTGAGACCATCTGACCTCGGCGGCGTCTTTCTTCTTTATCTGACTCTGACTTAAGAAATACTCCAGCGTCTGGTCAGACATCTTCTCTACGAACAAAAACTTAACGTTAGCGACACGTTACCGCCTCACAGTATGACTTTAGTTCGGTTAATAACGGTAATATTAACATAACAGTTAACAATAACATGAGTAAAGGACGGATACGGAGAAGTCTAGCTAGTTAGACTGCTATGACTAACAGAGAACGTAATTAATTAGAACGCTTTTAACTGTAAAACATCCTACTCTACGGGAGTAACGTTACTGCATACAGTAAACAAATGCATCTCTTCCGCTTCTTTCTCTTCTTCTTCGTTTTATGTCGGGTTATAATAGTTGCTTATATGTTGAACACCGCCGCCTACTGTACCGGAGTATGTAGTATGCATAATCACATTTTCATATTCAGTCCATGGTAAGCACTCTAACTATGGGAAAAATTAAATAAAACCAAACAAAGAAAGAAAAAAACACAAACTCACTAGTTTCTTCCTCTTCATAGCTCATGTTTATGATTAAAAACATGCACTTTGTAAGAGCAAAGTCCAGTTAGCAGCAAGAACACATGGGCTGACATTTCCTGCAAAAACCAGTAATATTTTATTGATGCAATCAACTGAAGTGAAAATAAATCTAGGAACATAAATACAATTGTATGATGGTATTATAATTAAATTGGTATGTTTTCTACTCTACTGACCTTAAAGAAATAGAGGTACATCTTTTCTTGATGTTTTTCATTTTATCTTTACTCACACCTTATTGTTGGTGTAGAGCACTGGAAGTGACCTGTTCATTTATTGGTCATGCATGTAAAATCTTATTTTATTTATATATTTTTAAGAGAAACACATATTTTCATTTATGTTCCTTTTAATAATTTTTCTAACAGTATCTTAACAGATACACTTTTTAATGTAAAGTTAAAAGTTTGCTTTTAAATGTAGAAATTTGGCGACAAAAGCTTCTGTGGTGAAATGACAGTGCAACCAGTGTTGGGTAAGCTACTTGGAAAATGTAGTGAGCTAAGCTACTAGCTACTCTACATTAAATGCATGAAGCTTCACTACACAGAAGCTACCCCCCAGTGAAATGTAGCAAGCTAAGCTACAGCAACGTGGCAAAAGTAGCTTAGTTACATCTAAGCTACTTTTAATTTTTTAATAGTTTATAGTTAGGTCATTTATATATAAATATTTATATACACACACTCACACACACGCAACATAGGCCTAGTTTATATTGAACCAACTTCATTCCACAGTAGCAACAGAAGAAAGACTAGAAACCTGCTCCAAACAGTGTGTTTGTGCAAGAGAGCTAAATCAGACACAGAAACTCTCCTACTTCCTGCCATATCATTGCTGCTAAATGTACTTCCTCATGCAACAAACGGAGAACCATTGTTTTTTGTATAAAGCAACTTAATTATCAAATTATTAATAAATTTAATTAATTAATTATTAATTCTAGATTTTTTATAGTTTATATGTGACTTTGTGCTCTGGCAACATTGCAACCTAAACATTCATGGCAGAGAAAGAGCGAGAGAGAGAGAGAGAGAGAGAGAGAGACTCCGTTGCACGTGTCTTTATTCCCCTGCAGCAAAGTCGCAAACATCAGCCCAAGGATCGGTACGTGATGACCATCACAGGGAAGCGCTTCTGCCGGTTGCACATACAGGTCCGTGTGTGGCGGTGGTGTCACGTACTGATCCTTCAGAAATGCTTGGGAAAATGTAGCGTGTGTAAGCTACCGCGCTACTCGGTCAATAAAAGAGCTCCATCCATCCATCTTCAGCCGCTTATCCGGGGTCGGGTCGCGGGGGCAGCAGCTCCAGCAGGGGACCCCAAACTTCCCTTTCCCGAGCCACATTAGCCAGCTCTGACTGGGGGATCCGAGGCGTTCCCAGGCCAGCGTGGAGATATAATCTCTCCACCTTGTCCTGGGTCTTCCCGAGGCCTCCTCCCAGCTGGGCGTGCCTGGAACACCTCCCTAGGGAGGCGTCCAGGAGGCATCCTTACCAGATGCCCAAACCACCTCAACTGGCTCCTTTCAGCGCAAGGAGCAGCGGCTCTACTCTGAGCTCCCCGCGAATGGCGAACTTCTCACCCTATCTCTAAGGGAGACACCAGCCACCCGCCTGAGGAAACCCATTTCGACCGCTTGTACCCAGCTGATCTCGTTCTTTCGGTCATGACCCAGCTTTCATGACCATAGGTGAGGGTAGGAGCGAAAATTGACCGGTAGATCGAGAGCTTTGCCTTGCGGCTCAGCTCTCTTTTCGTTACAGCGGTGCGGTAAAGCGAGTGCAATACCGCCCCGCTGCTCCGATTCTCGGTCAATCTCCTGCTCCAATCTCCCTCACTTTCGTGAACAAGACCCGAGGTACTTGAACTCCTTCACTTGGGGCAAGGACTCATTCCCTACCTGGAGTTGGCACTCCATCGGTTTCCTGCTGAGAACCATGGCCACAGATTTAGAGGTGCTAATCCTCATCCCAGCCGCTCGCACTCTGCTGCGAACCGATCCAGGGAGAGCTGAAGGCTACGGACCGATGATGCCATCAGGACCACATCATCCGCCAAAAGCAGTGGCGAGATCCCAAGCCCACCGAACCGCAGCCCCTCCTCGCCACGCGGCTACGCCTCGATATCCTGTCCATGAATATCACAAACAGGATTGGTGACAAAGCGCAGCCCTGGCGAAGGCCAACCCCACCTGGAGCGAGTCCGACTTACTGCCGAGTACTCGGACACAGCTCTCGCTTTGGATGTACAAGGATTGGATAGCCCTAAGAAGGGCCCCCTCACCCCATACTCCGCAGCACCTCCCACAGTATCTCCCGAGGGACCCGGTCGTATGCCTTCTCCAGATCCACAAAACACATGTAGACTGGATGGGCATACTCCCAAGCCACTCCAGGATCCTTGTGAGAGTAAAGAGCTGGTCAGTTGTTCCACGACCAGGACGAAAACCGCATTGTTCCTCTTCGATCTGTGGTTCGACAATCGGCCGAACCCTCCGTTCCAGCACCCTGGCGTAGACTTTACCGGGAGGCTGAGAAGTGTGATACCCTGTAATTGGCACACACTCTCTGGTCCCCTTTTGAACAGGGGAACCACCACCCCAGTCCGCCACTCCTTGGGCACTGTACCCGACTTCCACGCAATGTTGAAGAGGCGTGTCATCCATGACAGCCCCTCCACACCCAAAGCTTTTAGCATCTCTGGGCGGATCTCATCAATCCCGGGGCTTTGCCACTGTGGAGTTGTTTGACTACCTCAGTGACCTCCTCCAGGGAAATTGACAAGAAACCCCATCAGCCTCCAGCTCTGCCTCTACTAGAGAGGCGTGTCAGTCGGATTTAGGAGTTCCTCAAAGTGTTCCCTCCACCGCCCAATTACCTCCCCAGTTGAGGTCAACAGGGTCCCATCCTTACTGTACACAGCTTGGGCGGTTCCCGTTTCCCCCTCCTGAGATGGCGGACAGTTCTCCAGAAACACTTTGGTGCCGACCGAAAGTCCTTCTCCATGTCTTCTCCGAACTTCTCCCACACCCGCTGCTTTGCTTCTGCCACCGCAGTGGCTGCAGTCCTTCCGGGCCTGTCGGTGCCTTGCAACCGCCTCGGAGTCCTCCGAGACAACAAATCCCGGAAGGCCTCCTTCTTCAGTCGGACGGCTTCCCTGACCACCGGTGTCCACCACGGTGTTCGAGGGTTACCGCCCTTGAGGCACCTAAGACCTTGAGACCACAGCTTTCCGCTGCAGCTTCAGCAATAGAGGCTTTGAACATTGCCCACTCATGTTCAATGTCCCCAACCTCCACAGGGATGCCAGAAAAGCTCCGCCGGAGGTTTGAGTTGAAGATCTCACGGACAGGGGCTTCCACCAGGCGTTCCCAGTTCACCCGCACTACCCGTTTGGGCTTACCAGGTCTGTCCAGAGTCTTCCCCACCCCTGACCCAACTCACAACCAGATGGTGATCAGTTGACAGCTCCGCCCTCTCTTCACCCGAGTGTCCGAAACATGCGGCCTCAAATCAGATGAAAGCGATTACAAAATCGATCATTGATTTTTCGGCCTAGGGTGCTCTGGTACCATGTACACTTATGAGCATCCTTATGCTCGAACATGGTGTTTGTTATAGACAATCCATGACTAGCACAGAAGTCCAACAACAAACCCCCACTCAGGTTCAGATCAGGGGGGCCGCTCCTCCCAATCACGCCTTTCCAGGTAACTCCGTCGTTGCCCACATGTGCGTTGAAGTCACCCAGCAGAACTATGGAGTCCCCTACTGGAGCCCCATCCAGGACTCCATTCAGGGTCTCCAAGAAGGCCGAATACTCTGAACTGCTGTTTGGAGCATATGCACAAACAACAGTCAGAGTTTTCCCCACCGCTACCCGAAGGCGTAGGGAGGCGACCCTCGTTCACGGAGTAAACTCCAGCGTGGCGGCTCAGCCGGGGACTTGTGAGTATCCCCACACCCGCCTGGCCTCACACCTTGAGCAACTCCAGAAAAGAACAGAGTCCATCCCCTATCAAGGAGCACGGTTCCAGAGCCAAGACTGTGCGTGGAGGTCAGCCCACCAGATCTAATTGGTAGCGCTCCATCTCCCGCACAAGTTCCGGCTCCTTCCCCCACAGAGAGGTGACGTTCCACGTCCCCAGAGCCAGCCTCTGCCGCCCGGGTCTGGTCCGTCGAGGCCCCTGGCCTTCACCGCCACCCATGTGGCAGTGCACCCGACCCCTGCGGATCTTCCGATGGATGGTGGGTCCAAGGGATGTAGGGGGGGGCCACGTAGCTTCTTCGGGCTGTGCCCGGCCGGGCTCCGTGGCAAACCCGGCCACCAGGCGTCGCCGGCGAGCCCTCCCTCTGGGCCTGGCTCCAGGCGGGGGCCCGGGCTTCCTCCGGGCGGGTTATTCCTCCTCTTTTTTGGTCTACCATCAGGGGTTTTGTGAACCATTCTTAGTCTGGCCCCTCACCTGGAACCTCTCTGCCTTGGGAGACCCTACCAGGAGCACTAGGCTCCAGACAACACAGCCTCCAGGTTCACCAGGGCACGCAAACCTCTCCACCACGATAAGGTGATGGTTCACCGGAGAGGAATAAAAGAGCTTCGTTACTGAAAAGCTATTTGATTCAGAAAATAGCGACGCTACCACCAAGCTACCGAGAAATGTAGTTAAACTAGTAACGGCGCTACTTGTAGCGACGCTACTGCCCAACACTGAGTGCAACACATAGTGGTGAAAATAAACTTGTCTCAGGAACAGAAGCTGAAATTAAGCATGGAAAATGGACTGTACTTGTATAGAGCCTTTCGACCACTTACTTTTTACTAGGCCTACTCTCACTGTAAATGTGGACTGTTAATGTGGCATACAGGGCAAATGCCCAGTGGGCTGACACACCTATGGAGCCGGTATAATGTATTTATTTATATAACTGTTAAAAAATGGGCCAACCTACCGGCCCATAAAGTACGGACAGCGGTCCACTGAAACATTTTCATTTTCTATACTGACACTGGGCTGGCCAAATCACGTCTCTTTCTAGCCTCCAATCACCCCCCCCACCCCCCAAAAAAATATCTTGAGACAGATACCGCAAAATGTGTGAAAATAACTGATATCTGTGGCCTGCAGTATAGTTTTAACATCAGCTGCAGTACCTGACACTGTGCAGCCACAGACACTTGAAGGAGTAAAGGAGAGTCGTGGCCACTGCCAGGCAGAGGCAGGAGACTGAGCCGAGGGAGAGACAGCAGCTGACGGAGATTTCCGAGCATCTTAATTTGTGGCCTCAAAATAATAATTTGTGGCCATGCAATAATTTAATGTTATTTTGTGGCCATACAAGGACTCCGGTGTTTGACAACCTGGTTGAATAAGGTGTTTTGCAAGCCAATGATAGACCTGAAATATGGGTAACTTCGATTTAATTTCGTTTTACTTCCATCTTGGCTTAGCTTAACGCCGGGCCGGAGACTGCACCACAGACGCTATTTTGCTCAAGGACCAAACTACATTTGGCACATTCATTCATACGATAAGTTGAAGCCCTGTGGAATGGAGTGTAGCAGCGTTTCACCCTTCACTCAGCCAAAAAGCTTGTTAACTGCAGCGTCTGCAAAGCTGTGCTTTTCTGGAAACACCAATAAGTGCATTAGTGAAATTTCCTCACTACTAAAGATTCCACAGTCAATTGTTAGTTTTATTTTAACAAAGTGGATGCGATTGGGAACAACAGAAACCAGCAACAGAAATAGGCCACATAAAATCACAGAGCAGGGTCAGCATGCAGACCTCCAAACATCGAGTGGCCTTCAGATTAGCTCAAAAACAGTGTGTAGAATGGGTTTCCATGGCAGAGCAGCTGCATCCAAGGCTTACGTCAACAAATGCAATGCAAAGTATTGGAAGCAGTGGTGTAAATCACGGTGCCACTGGACACTAGAGCAGGGAAGACGTGTTCTCTGGAGTGACGAATCACGCTTCTCTGTCTGGCAATCAGATAGACGAGTCTGGGATGAATTAGAGCAGAGACTGCGAGGCTGGCCTTCTCGTCCAACACTTGTGCCTTACATCACAAGAATCATCAAGAATGGTCAAAATACACACTCCTAAACCTTGTAGACAGTCTTCCCAGAAGAGTTGAAGCTTGTATAGCTGCAAAGGGTGGGCCAACTCCATGTTAAACCCTATGGATTAAAAATGGGATGTCAATAACCTTCATGTGCATGTAGGCAGGAGACCCAAAACCTTTAAATATAGTGTATATTCGTTTGAGCTTTGTATTGAGTGTAGCTTGATAAAAAAATATGAAGATAAACAATTTTAGCATAAGGCTACAAATGTGAAAAAAGATAGAGGTCTGAATGCACTGCACATACCTATGACCTAATAGTTTTAGTTATTTACTGTTACTTTGTAGTTCAGGTCAGTGCTGAAAACTGTTCCAGACTAGGTATACTATGCATAAATGGCACAAATTAACCAGATGGTGGTCACTTGTGTTCCAGTAAAATCTACTGCCCCAACACTCCACAGCCCGAGAAGCAATTAAAAACAAGTGAAATACTATTTTAAGAAATCTTTATTTGCCACAAAAAATAGGAATATCAGTTCATGGAAAAATAACTTTACAGAAAACGGTTAGTCCACATAATGCATTAAAAAGGAAAATAAAAGTAGTTAATGACCTTAAATGAATGCCTTGTGACTTAAATGGCTTCTGCAATTAAGCACAAATACATTTCTGAAAGATAAGTTTTACGTCACACAGCTAAATAAATGTTAGGTTCAAACTAAATCAACACAAACTGACATAGATGACAATGTTTAATGTTGACTAAATATCACATTATTAAAAACATTAACATGGCTGAGGACATTGGCTAAATGATGGCTTGAGAAAATTTCTCTCTCTACAGAGTATGATGCTAAAGTTCACAAAGTTTGTTAAATGTGTAACACATGAGGAGAATATATGTTAGATGTACATTAACATACAGAAGAACATCTCTCCTAAGGCAGGTGCATAGGAAACGGGCGAGTGTATCAAAAGTTGCAAATAGACTCCTGCACAGTGTAAAGTGCAATAATATATTTATTTGCAGCGTTTTGGTGCTAGATGAGTCTAGCAAACAATCCGTAAGAAAATGTTTACAAAAAAGATATAAAAATATTAATTCACCACTAGAGATGCACCGAAATGAAAATTCTTGGCTGAAGCCGAAAATAGTAAATTTGCTGAATACCGAACACTGAACAAGTACATTCACATTTTTACCTTTTTTTTCTCCATTGCATAAATTTATTAAGCCGAATACCGAAAGTGCTATTTTTGGCCAATTAATTTAGGTGGCTGAGCATTTGGTGCATCCCTAATTAACATTCCAAGAGAAAAAAAGTGTTGGATTTGTCCTTTTAAAAGTTACACAGTCTTGCTTTGAATCAAGATGAAAAACATCCAGTAGGTTTTCATGGTTTCAATGGTAACATTTTTTGTTGTTTTGTGTTTTCCCAATTTTAAGACTGCACACTTGATGCATTTTTGTATCTGTTTCAATCATAGTATTCAGAACAGTCTAAACTCTGCTGTGACACTTAGATTCGTGTGTTGGTGTTACCTAAGTCCGTTTTTTCTTGCGGGGACTTCTCTTCTGAGATGACGGAGGGCTCTTTTCTTCATCAGCCAAACACCCTTTTGATTTTTGAACTTTAGCACTGCGGAATCTGGATTTAGACAGGGGAGTGATTATTACTGAAGGAAATGATCTCCCTCTTAAAACTCTTTTACCCACCTCTATAGGCTCCACCTCTTCCTTTGACACATTCTGCTCATCTTCCTTCTCCTCTTGACATACACCTGCTGTCGGTACCTCTTCATCTGTATCTAATCTGCATAAATTTAGGGTGTCCGTCTTTTCATTAGCACTCTCAATAGCTCTCATGTTATCTTGGTCTCTACTGCTTTCCTCTAGCTTCTCTATAAGTTCACCAGCAGAACATTCAGCTTTCTTGTGGTTTTTGTCCTCATCTGATCCCACCTCATCCTCTTCCTCCTTGTCAGTGGCTGCCACAATCACACATTCCCCATCCTCCTCATCCTTTTCCTTGTAATCCACTCTTGGTCTTTTTCGTGTGGATGTTCGTTTTGGAAATGTCTTTTCTTCTGCTTTGCCTGCACCAGTTTCCTTCCTCCTTCTGAAACTTCTGTCTTCTACTACTGGGTAGTCCACGGTTTTAGCTTTACTTTCTGATGGGTCTTCCTCTAGTAATTCCATTTCTTCTGTTGCTAGTTCCTCACCATCTGGCTCTACCACCCTGTCGTCGATCAAATCAGCTGTTTCCTTTTCCTGGTCCTCTGCAGTGACATCAGGTGGAGGCCCTGCCCTCTGTCCAGTAGATGATGTTTCCACAGTTTCTGTTTGTTCCTTAGCATTTAGCTCTTTGTTTGTCTCATCTGTGTCAGTACTAGTCTCACCAGCTGCCATGCTGGTGTCCTCTTTTCCAAGCACTGCGGCTCCCTCAGTCGATGCAGCCTTCATCTGCTCATTAGCTCCTACAGCAGACCTTCCTCCTGCCGCACTCTCAACTTCTTCCTCTCCCACTTTGTTTGGCTTGTTTACCTTCATTTCGATACTCTTTCCTTCTTCCTCAGCCTTCTCCTCTTTCTCCTCAGGCAATTCATGCCCTGCCTCTTGTTCCTCTCCATTACTCTCTTCAGTGAAAGTAGTTTCTGCTTCCCCCTCTTCCTCTGGCTTACACTGTTTGCGGGCTCTTTTAGATTTCCACCTAGGTGTGGCAGGAGCAGACCTCCTCCCCTTCCTCAGAACTCTTGTTTCTATTGCTGCCTCATCTTTATCAGCACTCTTTCCAACCATTATCCCCTCTTGATCATTTTCTTCCTTTTGGCTTTTTCTACTTCGGGATCTCGGTGTGGCTTTTACTGGCATCCGATAGCTCCTCAGAACTCTCGGTTCAGTTGGAACAGTTGGTTCTTCTTCCTCAGGAGCGTTTCCTTCATCTGTATCAGGTGTCTCTTCGGCACTCTCCCTAACAGAAGCCTCTCTCTGCCTATCCACAGCAGACTGCTCCACCTCTACTGTCTCTTGCTCTGTCAGTGATTTCTCTGCCACAGCTTGTACTTTTTCGGTTTTATATTCTGGCTCTGTTTTTTCTTCTTCCTGAGCTGCAGCTTTCTGCTCATGGCTCACATCAATCACCTCATCTCTGGTTTCTTCTAGTTTAGTTTCTTCTTCTCCCTCTCCCTCTGTCTCACACTGTGTGCGGGCTCTTTTGAATTGACTTCTATGTGTGGTGGCGGCAGACCTTCTTCCTTTTCTAAGAACTCTTGTTTCAAATGCTGCTTCATCTTCTGTGCTTTTCTGCCCAGTTGCTTCCTCATCTTGCTCATCATCTTGTCTTTTTGTGGCTTTGCTTTTTGTTGTGGCTCTCACTGTCTTTTTTTCACGACTTATCTGAACTCTGGTTTCAATAACTGGTGCTTCCTTTTCCTCAGAAGCACCTTTTGCTTTGTCGTCCTTCGTCGTCAACAGTGTCTCTTGTGCACTTTCTCCAGCTGCAGTTTCCACTACTTCAGATGTGGAGGTTGACTGTTCTTGCTCTACTATGGCTGTGACTGCTTTCTCAGCAACATCATCCGAGGTCTTTCCCTCATCAGCACTACTGGCCTGTCCCTCCTCTGAGGTGTTTTGTTTCATAACAGGCTCCACCTCTTCTGTACCCATTTCTGGATCTATATTTTCATCCTTTTCTTTAAGTCTCTTTTCCTTGTCCTGATCAATCATTTCCTGTTGTTTCTCAGCTTGAACTGCTGGATCCTCTTCTCTAATTTCTGAAGCTTCCTCATCATCACTACTTTTAGGCACATCTTCTTTAGCTGTTTCCTCAGCTCTCCCCCCTGTTTCTTGTATTGTGATGTTCACCTTCTCCTTAAACCCATCCTCTTCCACCTTCTCCACATCATTTTTTTCCATTCCATCAGGAATGTTCTCCTCTGCCGTAGTTTCTTCTGCATTCATTTTGACTTCATGATGGGGGGTTTTCAGATCCACTAAAACTACAGACAGTCTTTGGAGATCAGAAAGTTGGGGTGCCATTTCTTCACTCTGTTGCTCCTCTGCTGAAGGTGTTGCTACTGAAGGTGTGGCCTCCTCTTCACTAGATGTTAGTACAGCTATGTCACTGGTGGGTTTGGCTGATGGGTAATCCAGTGTCTCAGCCTCTCCTTGTACTAAATTATCTTCAGGAGCTGTCGCTCCAGCTGTGTTCTCCTTATCTTCAGTCTCTGTCCAGTCTTTTGACACTCCTTTTTCCACTTCTACAGTAACAAGTTCATTTACCTCTATCTTATTCATCTCTGGGGCTTTCCCCTCACTCTCCGCCTTTGGTGGCTCTTCGGCTGATGCCGGCCCCGTGTCTCCTTCGTCCTCTACCTCTGCTTCTTCAGCTGATTCCTTTGGTCCCTCGTCCTCTTTCTGGAATTGTTCGCGGTTTCTGCAAACAGATTTTGTTCCCCTTCTCAGAATTCTTGATTCTGCTGGAGGTTCATCTCCATCAGCACTCTTTTCTGCAGTTCCCCCTCCCTCCTTTGCTTCCTCTTGCTGCTTTTTGCCTCTCGTTTTTAGAGTTGCTTTGGATGTCTTTCCGCCACTTCTTAGAGATCTAGTTACAGTAACTGCTGGTAGTTCCACTTCCTCATCCCTCATGACTGGCTTCCTTTGATCGCATTCTTCACCTGAGGTCTGTACCTCCTTTTCTGCAGGTATCTTGTATATGGCTTCTGATTGCTCTTCCATTGCATCATGTCCTTCCACTGTCACACCTTTCCCTTCCTCCACATCTATTTTGGATTCTAAAAGTTCCTCTCTTTCAGGAGCAACTTTCTCCATAACACTTTCTCCTATCTTTTCCTCCCTCTTTTTATCAGTCATTTCTACAGCAACTGCCTCTCCTTCTCCCATTTCCTCAACACTTGTTTGCTCTTTTTCTTTCTCTTCTCCCTTTTGGTCTTCTTTCTGGATTTGTTTATGGCTTCCTCTGGATTTGCCTTTCGGTGTGGCGGAGACAGATATCCTCCCCCGTCTCAGTGATCTTGTCACTGCTGGTTCTTCTTCATCCCTGAAATCTGCTTCTTTTTCATCCGCTTGCCTTCTGCTTCTTGCTGTTTTGTGTCTTGGTGTGACTGTCTTTGTTCCAGTTCTCAGGGCTCTGGTTTCAACAACTGGGGCCTCTTCCACTCTTAAGCTCATTGCCTCATCTACCTCAGCTGGTGAAATAGTCTCTTCAGCATCATCTACTACTGAAAAGTCTGCCTTTGTGTCTGCACACATCGGCGAATTTGCAGACTGTTTCTCCTCCACTGGAACTGGAACTGTGACAGCCTCCTTTGCCATTTCAGTGACTGGTGATGCCTCTGTTTTACTATTTTCCTCATCCACATTAGCATGTTCTTCCTTTTCTTCACCAGAACTGTCTTCCTTCTTGGCAGTCTCTGCATCCGCAGTTGCGACTTCAGATGTTTCTGTACTGTTCTCCTTCCCCTCTCTATTATCTTCCAATACCAGCATTTCTGTTTCTGGTGTTTGTTCATCTGCAACAGAATGAGAATCATTCTTCTCTTCTGCTGCTATCACATTCACTTGTTCCTTTTCTGGAACATACTCTTCATCAACTGGTGTTTTATCTACCTCCATCACACTAAGATGATGGCAGGTTGTTTTTAGGTCCACTAAAATGACGGTAGCTTCATGGAGCTTGGGCATTTCAGAGTCTGTGTCCTTTTCCTGAGGCTCCACTGATGTGGCAGCCTCAAGGACCTCATCAGGTATTTCTGTTTCTGAAGCAGCAGCGACAGTGTCAGACTCTTGTATCATGTCATCTGCAACTTCCTCCTTATCTGCTTCCATCAGTGATATCGTCTCTATCTCTCCCTGTACCGCCTTGTTCACCACACTCGAAGGTATCACATCTTCTGCTGCTTCCTCAGCCTTTGGAATTGAACCTTCTTCCCCAGTTAACTCCTCGGTTGATACATCTTCTGTTTTGTCAGTTGTCTCCCCTTGTTTCATATCGTGGTGTTCCTCCATCTGTCTGTCTGTCGCTAGTGCTTCCTCTTCACTTCCTGTTCCCAGATCTACGCACTCTTCCTTTTGTGTTTTGCTTTGTTTTGTAGGCTTAGTGACTTTATGTCTTCCTCTCAAAGCTCTCTTCTGCACAATAGTGACCTCATCTACCTCATCAGTAACCTCTTGTGTATCCTGTATCACTGATGTTTTTACCTCCTCACCCTTTTGTTCTTTCTCAAATTCAGCTGCTGTTTCTCTAAGCTCTGTGAAACTCCCCTTCACTACAGCATCTTCCACCCCAGGCTTCTCTTGCTTCTCCGTCTCCTCTTCATTTGTTAGTTGTTTATCTTCCAGCTGCTTTTCTTCTTCTCTTAATTCCTCCACAGCAACTCCATCCTCTTTTAAGGAGGTAATTTCCGCTGGTTCTCCTCCCTCGGTTACAGCCAACTCCTCCACTAGATCAGCTGTAGAAACCTCTTTCTCCACTGCCAATTCATTGACTTCTTTCTCTAATTCTTCACACACTTTCTGGCTGTGTTCTGTATATTTGCATTTGGGTGTGGGGATGGTCATAACAGTTCTTCCTCTCAAAACTCTCCCTCCATCCTGGGGTGTAGTTTCCTCCTCCTCTTGCTTGCTATGCTGTCTGGGGGTTTCACTCTGTGCAGTTTTTATGGCTGTTCTCCCTGTTTTTACAGTGTCACTATCCTCTGATGTTGCCTGTGTTGACAGATTTACCACATGTTGTGTAACTCTTTCTTCTGGATTTTCATCAGTGATGTTGATTTGAGTTGCCTCTCCCATTTTTTGAGTTTCTGCTTCCTTGTGTACCTCTAAACCTTCTTCAGAGACTAGCAGCATTACAGTGTCTTTCTTCTGACACTTTCCCTCTGCTTCCTCAATTTCTGATGCCACGTTCTCAACTGTTATCTGTGACTTGCGAGAGGTATTTTTCTGATCAAGTGTGGCATCATCTTCGACTTGTGGCTCCTCAGTCGTCAGTGTTGATGCAACATCACCTTCTTCTAGCTCTTGTGAGGCTAGTACAGTGGCTGTTTTTTCTGGCATGGTAGCTGCTTCTTCTTTAGGTGCAGTATCAACTACTCCTTCATCATCTCCTTCTTCTTCAGTAGCCACACTAAACATACCCTAAAAATAAATAACATAATAAATATTGAATCACAAACACGTTGCTGTACTGTTCATAAAGGCAAGCCTGCAAATGAAAATTTTCATATACACACCTTAGTCAGCACCAATTCAGAGACATTATGCAGTTCTGTTTTCTGTTGCGCATAAACCTGCTCCTCTCTGGGGGTTTCTGCTTCAATATCCTGGATTCTAAAAAATGTTGGATATCACTTGTTATTTTCAAGGATTTTAATAATGTAAGGATCTGATGGTGTGACAACAGACTCATAAACTCTAATTCATCCTCAGAACTGCTCCATTGATAGTAGTTTATTTTTGTTTACCATTTATTATAATTGATTCTGTATTTTTTGTATTTTCTTAAATTGGAAAAGATCAGACTTTCATTAAGAGCGTCCACCAAAGAAATTTTGGAAAATATAGGGTCTGGTATTTTCAATTTGTTAATGGATACATTTCCCACTTATTCCTGATTAAGGCTTTTGTGGTTGGGAGAAGCACCAGTTCTGGATTGGTTGTGATGTGGGTGATATGCTGTGGTACTGATCGTCTGTTTCTATTATGGACACAATTTACTGTTGGCTGACTGACTGACTTAGTTTTCTTTTTTTTT
The DNA here is from genome assembly GCA_024633595.2 of Lepomis macrochirus. Classification (NCBI taxonomy): domain Eukaryota; kingdom Metazoa; phylum Chordata; class Actinopteri; order Centrarchiformes; family Centrarchidae; genus Lepomis; species Lepomis macrochirus. Next base: position 2,292,733 of record JALXJV020000005.1, on the reverse strand, counting down.
TCCTTGTTTTTTTGTTTATTCGGTCGTCTGTGGTCTTGCTATTTTAGTTAAGCTGTGTTCACACTGAGAGCAAATCCAGCGTTTTGGGTGGTTTGATTACCTAAAATGTCAATGCAAAGATGCGAATTCCTGCAAATTTTCTCCGGGCGGTGACATTAACTGGCTCACGCGAGTTCAAATTTTTCAACTGGAGTGAGAAATTTGCTTGACCCGATGTTGCGAAAGCCTATCAGCGGCCTCTCAGAGATTATCTGGACATCAGAGTGTTGTTTGCGGGGAATTGAAATGCTGCTGGCCGATGGAGAGCTGCTAAAGAATAGGGAAGTGTACAGGGAGCAGCACTGCAGCTTTTGGACAAATATACACACGTAGTCTGTCTGGATTCGGCTCTGACAACTACGCCATTTACTCGTGGGAAGAGCTCAGAGTTAACTACTTTTATTAAATTAGCTTTTTACTTTTGATTTTGGGATTACAACATTGACTTATCTCAGTGGAGCTTCTCGGCAACTAGTTTCGTGCGCATTCGGTTCCACTGTTGTTGTTAGCGTTGGTTAGCACCAAGAGCTCTGTTGGACTACTACTTTATATAAAAATCGGACAAAACTGGACATTACTTGCAGAAAAGAAAGTGAGGAAGTTGAACTACCTGGTGGGTTCCGAAAATATGTGTCTGTAACTTTATTCCAGTTATCGGTGTACTTTACTGTGAACAAGTTAGCGTAGCATAGCCCTGATGGATTTGAACTCCGTTCAGAAAACAAACATTTTAGAAGTTGTTGTTCTGCTGTCTTGCTGACAGACCTGACAAAACATGAATTCACATGTCTAACAAATCAGCATTATTTTGTAGTTATTTCAGCATCAGTTTGGTCCATTTATTGCAATTAAATCATAGCAAAATGTTTACTTTGGGTTCATATGGCTGTGGTGTTCATGGATTGTGTTCATTAGCTTATCGAGTTGTCTGTTCAGCGATAAAAACCTGCCTGAGGAAAAGTGTTGCAAAGATTAAATTCACGTTGTATGTGAACAGCATTAGGGTTGGGGTAAACCATTTACAGTGTCACTTTTCAAGTGTGTTTTCTTGACAAAACGTGCTTTGGAGAACAGTTGTTTGGTGACAGTCGTCAGTTTGTGATTGTCGCCAATCAGTTCAGGACTCCCGTTACAAGACAGTAAGTCATGTAGGCTGAACAGTACAGCAATCTGCTGACGTTGAAAGTCATGTAGTCTGCAACAGGCATAAGTTGTCACAACAGTTGTCCTATCATAACAGATGGTCCAATACCATGTGGGGAGGATCTTAACTCCTGCCTCTGTTCAAAAATGGTCTCTGGTATCAGATGTGAATCTCCACCTTGATCTTTCTTTGCTGTCCACTGATTCCTGGTTGGTGATCTCGTCCCAGTGGATGCTGAGATTTTGGTCTGGTGTTCACAGACAGCTAATGTATGTTTCTGGTGTTCATTCAGTCTCTTGTCCAGGGTCATTGCTGTTACACCATTCAATTCTTCCTCTCACATTGTCTTAAGGGTGTACCAGCAGAAATCTTAGGGCGGACTCCACATGAGGGAGTTCCACAAGAATGCTTCTGGTGGTCTCTGAGACTAGGATGGGGTCAAGTCAAGAGTAAGCAGAAGAAAGATGGACATTCACATCTGACACCAGAATCCATCTTGGAGACATACACACCACTAAGATAAGATAAGCCTTTCTGTGGAGTGGCTATGGCTCAGAAGGTAACGCGGGTCATCCACTGATCACAGGGTTGTCAAAGTGTCCTTGGGCTCCAGTCCTGTCGCCAATTTGAAAAGGGAGCTTCAAATTGGTGAAATGATGCTTTGCAAGAAATATGACCCCAATCGACCAGATGGTGGTGCTACATTTTTGAGTCTGACTGAGTCTTATAAAACAATGGTGTATTTCAGCAAGAGCGGTCCAAAAAACATGGCTGCCATCAATCAGAAAACTGTACCATGTTTAGGACCTAGCAGGACATTATCTGTGACTCAGTGACTATTTTTACAATCAACATAAATCTTGTCAAATGTTATCTGCAGTGATTGTTTGGTTAGATAGAGGGCGCCATAAATACAACGATATTGACTGGTCAGTGTGGGTGGGTGCTATCACTTATTTGCTCATAACTAAAGTAGTCTCTGAATTCAATGTAATCTCTGAATGAGTTTACATTGGAGACATCCGACACAATGTTAATGGTAAATGGACTCTATAGCACCATTCTAGCCTTCTGACCACTGAAAACACTTTACACTACATTTCACACCTCTACATTCATCAAAGTGGTTCATTAGAACATAATATCTCTTTTCCAACTTTCTTGTGAGCCAAATTGATGTTTCATGCTTTATTTCGTAAATGCATTGTGGTGCAAACCCTGCTGTCATATTAGTATCTCCAGAAATTTCAATGGAGAGGTTTATACTATAAACCTACTTCACACATCTGAAATGGAAATTATTAATTTAACATTTAATAGTGCATTTATGATATTTTCAGGATTGACAGGTTCCATTACAGACCTGATAACTTTTTCTGACTTGTCATCTTTGATCTTTTCTCCCATCTTCCTTTTCTTTGAGCCACTACTTCTTCCCCGGGATGCAACAGGCAGTTCAGCCTCTGGAAGTGTTATAATGTATAATTGTGACAATCTACATTATGAAATTAAAAAGTTCCAATGTAAATGTAAAATTAAGAAATATTCACCTTTGCTGGCTCTCAGCAATGTCACTTCCTCCTAAAAACAAAATCACAGAGATTATTTTACTTGTAGAATGATTTTGTTTCTAACATAATTTATATTTCAAACTGGAATAAATTATAATAATGTACCACAATTTCAACAGTGCATTTCATAGATTCAGCTTCTTTTATTTGTGTGGTAATTGCCTCCATCACCACATCCTTATCAGTCACTTCTGTAATCACAAGTGACTTCTCCGTGAACGACAGACTCTTTGATACTGCTGAGAAACAGAATAACACATGCACTCTTTAAATGCATAGATAAGTACACTGAAAGAAAATTTGTCATTGTCAGTGAACATTTGTCAAATTATTTTACAGTTCATTATTTACATAATTAGACTAGACATTTGACAACTTCAAGATGATTTAAAATGTAATCTTTATGGTGTCAAATCTTTTGAAATATACTATTCCGTGCAATGTATCTGTCTAGCTAAATAAGTACAGCTTATTTCTTACCACTCAGATTAATGGCCTGAATCTTGCTGGCAATATTGGTCCTCTGGTTGGGCCCGCCTATGCTCTGTACCTCCCATAGCAGATCTGTGTCTCCTGGGTACTGACTCAGGTATTTCTCACACACTAGGACCAAAGACAAGTGCATTCAACTTAAGGTAATGTACTGTTTATAGTTCTATACAAATACCAGCACAAACGCCAAGTAGATTCATGCAAGACATATTATTAAGGTGCACTAACTGTAGGGTGGAATTATGTACCTTTATACATGGATTGTGTGAGGGGGTACCTCAAGCCCAAAGAGTCCTCTTGGAAACTGAGCACAAAGTCCTCCAGCATCTGGAGGCCAAAGCCTTTACCACGCTGACTTTTTCTAACAAATATGGAGTCCATCACAGGTAGCTGATAGCTTCTGGTTGAAAAAGAACTAGATAAGCTGCCTACAAAGGAGACAAGGAAAACAAAAATGAACATACTCATGAAAACAGTGTCAGAAAGGAACGAACCAACAGTTTATCACACATAGATTAACCCGGTCTTCTGTGGATATAAATATACATTGCTCACAAAAATGAATGGAACACTTAAATCACACATCAGATCTCGATGAATGAAATAGTTCAAAGTTCAAAATCTTTACTGTACATTGTATAATCTGCTGAGAACAAAATGATGCGACAATGGTTAATGGAAAGCAAAATCACCAATCGACTGAGGGCTGAATTCAAAATCACAAAGAAAATCAAAAAATTTAAAGTAAAACATTTAAAATCACAGGGTGATCCACTCTTATGATGTGATTCAATTGTGTGCCCCCACGTGCATGTATGCACTCCCGACAACCAGAGGTTCTCAATTGGATTCAGGTCCGGGAACGTGAGGGCCGGTCAATGGCATCAATGCCTTCATCATCCAGGACATCAACCCTGGCCCTCCAAGGATAAGCCTCTCCAGACCACCACTGACCCACCTCCAAACCAGTCATGCTGGATGATGTTGCAAAACTACGGCGTCTCCAGATTCTTCTATGTCTGTCACATGTGCTCAATGTGAACTTGCTCTCATCTGTGAAGACAACAGGGTGCCAATGGTAGACCTACCAATTCTGGTGTTCTCTGGCAAATGCCAGTCGAGCCCCACGGTGCTGGGCTGTGAGCACAGATACCACTAGAAGACGTCAGGCCCTCAAGCCACCCACATGGAGTCTGTTTCTGACAGTTCGGTTAGAAACAGACCATGTGGACTGCTGCTGGGTTGATGCCCTTTCTAGGGCCCTGTCCAGTTCCCCTTATGTAATGGCCCATTGCCTGGTAACTTATCCATGCTCTTGAGACTGGGCTGGGAGATACAGCAAACCTTGCAATGACACGTATGGATGTGTCATCTGGGAGGACCTGGATTACCTATGCAACCTGAATGGGATGCAGGTGCCACCACATGCTACCAGTAGTGACAAGGTCACTAGCAAAACACCAAACTAGACAACAATTAGTCAGAAAGGATAAGGAGAGAACAACTGTCGGTGGCCACCACCTGCAAAATCAGTTTTCGGGGTTGTCTTCTGCATCAGAAAAGGGGGTTGCTCTACTTAATATATACCAGTGAAAGACCAAAGAATAAGATAACAACAATAAATATATTTCATAGGAATTACCTGAAGGTTTGACTGAGTAGAAGCCAACACCCTCTCCATTATTCCAGAGGATTTTTGCATTATCCTTTTCTCCATGGCAGAGAAAAGGAAGCTCCTCAGAGCTCATCTCCTTGGCTCTATAGATGACACGATTAAGGATGTATAAAACTATCCTCTCTCCTACTGTCTTCACCTGAGGGACACACATAGAACATGTTACTCTTCATGTAATAGCATCTTGCCACATGTTTGAATTTGTTGTTTTAGAAAACTGGTAGCACTTTACAGATTGGTATTAACATGGTAACAGTGGGCAATAATTTGATAATAATAATAATTAAGTAATACCATGTGATTACTAAAGTAATAACCAGTTAATAGTGTTAATGGGTAAAGCTGGGTAATATTAGACTAGGGTAAAAACAAAGGATAATAATGGAGAAACATATTTAAAGATAGTAACAAGACAAAACTATTTATTAATATATATTTTGGTATTTAACTTTCTAACAATAAAATGGTATTATCAGAGCAATATTTGGAATAGAAAATGGTAATATGGTGAAATGAATGGGGTAATAACCTGAGGTAGTATAGGTTGATGTTTTCCCAATATTATAGTGTCATCAGCATATCTTTAAAATCACATGACAGTTATTGGAAGTTAAAATTAGTAGTTACCATATTATAATGCTGAAATTCTTTCTCCCTTATGTACCAAACATTCCCTTTTGTTCATAGGTAATAATAGTAAATGTTCTGTACTTGTATAGTGCCTTTCAAGTCTTCTGACCACTCAAAGCGCTTTTACACTTCGTCACATTCACACTCATTCATACACTGAGCCTAACTGCTCAGAACAGAAACTACCATTCTCACATATTCCAATAGCCATTGGGGGCAATTTGGCATTCAGTATCTTCAGGGTACCCCCAGGATACTTTTTAAGCTTGATGACTGAACTTTCACAGGTTTTCAGCTCATAATTATCCAACGAAGGTTGAGCTTGAGCTTAAGAGCCACTGGACCACCTACAATGAAATTTAATACCAACTTCGCTGCCATATAATAGAAATCAGTATGAAATTAAACCCCGACAAAATTATTTACCAAGTTACGTGATTTTAATAAAACATTATAATATTAACATTCAAATTTAATATACAATAGCTTTTTGAGGTGAGTTTGTATTCAAACAACATAAAATGAATAACTAACTCACGGCAGAACTTGTGCAACGTGAACACTCTACACTCGTGACCGTAAGTTTGGACTTCTGCACTTTAAGCTCGGACTTGGAAAGTTTGGCTCGGGAGTACAAACTCCCAGGAATGGGAGCACGCAGTCAGTGATTCAGCAATTAGAACAGAAGCAGACTTGATGATGGCTGGACTCGTTAGCGGGCGGTACCTCACATCTCCAAAAACATCTCCTTAAAACTACTTTGTGACACATGAACAGCAGTATTATAAGTTACAGTTGTAAGTTTTCTCGTCCGACATTTCCTCTTTTTGGCAGCAAAATGGATTCTGGGAAATCTGGCTATCCAAAGTTCACACAAATTACCAGCTATGCAGGCTCGGTAAAATGGGCAGAGCTGGAACACATCCGGGTATTTGACTACTTGGCTAGATGCGGACTTTTGAATTTGAACAGTACTTAGGCTGCAACTGATGGTGTTTCACAAGAACACAAGTACAGAGAAGTACAAGAACGCAGATTGAGAAACAGCTAAACAGCACCTGTACTGTCGCACAACATCAAAATCACTCCGTACAGAGTAAATTGTAAAGTCACACAGACACAAAATATTTATATATGATGTTAGGGCATTTATTTAATACAATGAAAGGACAAGAAAACATTTAAGATATTTGTAAAAAAAATTAATACTTTGTAATTGAAATTTAATACTTTTAAGGCCTTATTTTGAGAATGTAAACTTTAAGACTGGGCACCCTGATCTTGCCCAAGGACACTTTGACATGCATACTTTGTGTTTGTCTCTTTCTGAGCATGACTAGTAAACACCTTGCCTCCAGTGCCATCCGTGTTAGTTTGAAGAGTAGACAGGCACTATATAAGCACAGTTCTGACTATTACAATTTACCATTTCACATGCATCATGATCTCTTTGATTAGAATGAATAGTGAGAGTGGAGTGTCTAGCCGGTAAAACATCTCCTCATACCTCCACAACGCCCTCTCGAGCAGGGTCTGCTGTCTTGAGAATGTCGTCCACTGACCACCACTGGTCCAGCAGATACAGAGCCACAGCAGTTAATGGGTCACTGGGAGAGAACAGGGCCAGGATCTTCTTTTTATCACTGGATCCATACAGTGGGACAAAGCCCACACTGGAAACATCTATGGTGACCTGAGGACGTACACACGGCTCTGTACATAAAATTGCATAGTCTTCAACCACACCCAATAGTATGAAGCTGCAGTACCAGAGGCTGCAGTTTCAGGACCCCCGCAATCCTGGGACCGCGGTTCTAGGACCCTAGTTCTTTTTGCAATAGCGCCATCTAGTGGAGTGGTGGTGGTAATACACAGCAACATGAAGGAGGTTAACCCTGTCTGCTAGCATTTCTGCAGTGAGGCCAATGTGCGCAGCTGTAGGGTTAACCGGTCGACGTGCATATAATCAATAACTTAGGTGTAGGCACACACCTGGTGATGGTTGTGGTAAGGGTAATTGGCTTCAGGGGGCCGTAACGAGTAATGATACTCAAAGTAAACAAGGGTCCTGGAATTGCTGTTCCGGTCCTAGGATTGCGGTCCTGAAACTGCAGCCTCCGGTACTGCAGCTACATACTACACACCACACCTAACTCCATAGGTATGGTATCAAACTGATATTGGGAAAATAAAACATTTGAACCTCTGACATCATTTTCTGAACAGAAAACAAGTCTAAACAGTAGACTGATGTTACTCTCACCCTACTGTGATCTTCCAATGACATTCCAACTGGTTCAAAGCCTCAAAGATGTGATTACAGGCTTCCCACCACAGATAGCTCTGGCATTGGTTTTGATTTATAATATAGCATCAAAATGTTGTGCAACACTTAATAATATAATAACCTGTGAAAATGTAATACAATTTGCACTTCAACAGAAAATAAATTAAAACCCAATAATGTAATAAATTCCTGACTGATATTGTTATAACATTTTTACGACACTGTAATAGATACTATTAGGGGTCTAAGCCCAAAGGGGCAGTGAGGCTCCCAGTACCAGCGCTATGAGATTTTTATAATTTTTTTCCATTGGTAAAAGTCACGCAGCAGCCTAAACTGAAAAAGTTAAGTATGTGATATTCACAGGGCCAGAATAGACTGCTGCAGACACCCCAAACACAAAAAAATGACACATCGTGACACATGTTTTGGCTCATAACTGCCACATAGGCGCACATTCAAAAGCATTCTATCCATGCATTCCTTAAATTAAGCTACATCTTCTATGTCAGGAGATCGACTGACACTACACCAGGAGGTACAGCAGACAACTCCCATATGCCTTTAATTTTTTTCTAAAAAATGGCAAATTATGCAAAACCTACTTATTCAGACTCCTCCTAGGCAGTAAGTCCAATTGTACACTTTGAATGGCTCCCGTGATTCAAAGTTATTAAAAGAATTTTGATAATCCAAAAGATGTATTTGTTTCTCCCTACAGGTCTGTCCGATTAGCATGAAATTTAGGCCAGTAGTTTCTCGTGCCACACAAAGGCTCTGCAACACATTTGATGCTATTTGGCCACTAATTGTTACTCTTATTGAAAACTCATGAAATACTGGGGTGGTACCGTGGTACAGAATGTTACATACGTCAGATGCTAAACAATATACATGTCAACAAGCAGGTGGAGCTATAATCAAGGTATGTGAGTTTTGGCCAGTAACTGCAACATTCAATCACCTTACACGCACATATTTCCTGAATTGAGCTGCATCTTGCCATATAGACTATACCCACTTTTGCCTATCTTTTTTTTCTGTGAAATTGCAAAACCTACTTTTGTTTTTTTCAAGGTTCAACAGTGACATCAGATGTTTTTTAGTCATTTAGTCAACGGTTTTATCCAAAGCAACTTACAACTGCAATATATGTCGAAGACCGCTCGCCTCTGGAATTAAGTGTCTTGGATGTTGCAGTTGGAATCAAACCCAGGTCAAAGCAATGCATCTTATCCACTGCTCCATCGCCACCCCGTTTTTTCTGTTTCCCATTTATTCCCCCTTCCTGGTGTCTCTGTGTGTGGGCCTTTCTCATTCCCAAATTTGTGCCTCCTCGATGCTCGAGCCTATGACCTGGGAATCAATCTCAGCACGCCATCTTGAAGGACATCTCAATTCCTCAAATGTACCTCGCGGAGCAAGGATCGAGGAGCCTTCCTGGAGGAGCTATAAGCGAGGATACACAGGTGTATCCTTTGCGGAAGTATTTTCAGTCGCTGTGACATTTAAAAGAGACGTGACATGCAACATGACCAACCCATGGCCACAGCAGGACTCTACAGTGTTCCTGTCGTATTCCTAAATTGCATCAGTTAAGCCCATTAAAATGATCAAATGCGTGATCAAGCTTTCTGCCCTTCACTTTTTGTGTAGCTCCTCACAAAGTTGTTCTTGTGGAATTTTTGGATTATCATAATTGTTTTAATAACTTTTGGTCATGAGCATTCATGGATTCTACATGCAAAGTTTTGTGCAGATCAGACTTTCTGCCTAGGTTCATTGTGGGAGTTACAAGTTTACCTTAATTATAGCGCCACCCCCAGGCCACTTGGGCTTGGACCCCTAAAGACATGGTAATTTGTATTCATATGTTCTTTTTTTCTGACTTTGGGATAAAACATAGTTTTCTCATTGGAAATAGGTATATTTTATCTCTCTGTCCTGGTCACAAATGAAAAGTTGTGTTTTGACAAAATTGTGTATGGGATAAAGTGATTCTTTGAGCTCTGTTTATCACATCAGATCTTTCCATCGCTTGCTTTGTCACCATTTTTCTTACTGCCCTTTTTAAAGTGGTGAAACTTTATTAAAAATGCACAATAAATAGACAATTATATGATAAATCTTGTGGCACCCTTGGCCCACTTTGGGAACCACTGCAAGTGTTAGCTAATTTTTAATGTCTTCCCTTAGGATAGGGACCACTAAACACAATTTTGAGTCCTGGTTGAACTTCCACTGTTCCTAGCAGTAAGAGTGACATGTTTGATACATACTGGCCCTGGCCCCAAGATTTTGAGACATTACTTTAAGACACTAAATGCTGCACTTGCCAGTTGAAAGAAAGCACACTCAGGAGTGAGCCAGGACAGCGCTGGGCACTACGGATGTCCAGTGTGTGGTGTATTTTACCTGGGTGGAGTCAGAGAGGGTGAGGTGTTTAGGACAATCAGGGTTGCTGTAGAGGAGGTCGGTCATGTAGTTTTGGGCCAACCTTTCCAGCTCTTCCTGGCTAACATCAGCCAGGAGATCCACGGGGAACTTCATCCCTGTACATTAGACAGTAGTGAGAGGGAGCAGTGTTCAGACCCTCAGTTAGCTATTACTGTCGTCTATCCACCAAGCTGCAGTGACTCTGGAGTCATGTGGAAGTGTCAAGAGGGCAAGAACGAATTGATACAGTAACGGAGAAGGCAACACTTCAAAAGTAGAGCAGTAAGTTAAACACTAGTGATCAGACAGAAATATCACCACAAATCCACACAAACCTCTGATAAAGTTCAGCTCACAGCTGTTTCAGAGGGAAACATCCTGGAGCAGAGAGACAGCCCAAACAGACCCAAGTGTCTCTAAGTGAGGGGGACAGAGACAGCAAAGAGGTCTCTTTGTATAGTATTCTCTTGCTACTTGTCTCGCGGACTGTTAACAGTTTGTGTAGCAAATACATTGACAGACAATTATATATAAATTATATCTAAATATTTTAATTACAATTTTGCTAGAGACAATTCTTTAGTCGCTGACAAGTCACTGACAAGCTGTGAGCTCTCTCTCTTTCTCTAAATGCAGGCTGAGTAATGTTGGGGGTCACATTCTTGACCATTCTCCGTTCTTTGAAGACCTGCAAGACAGGCTGCGTCAGGAAGATAAGGCTTCTGCATGTTAATACAGAAAATATTTTTGTTGTTGTTTTTGCTGTTGGGCTACAGTCAAAACATTCGAGGCTAAAGCCCTGCCTACAGGAAATAAATCTAATGCAGATGGAATAAAGCTTTTGCACAAAGTAGGCAGAAACACTTGTATGATCTTGAACGCTGTCATGAAGTATTAAAGATGAACAGGAAAATAGAGGAAACAATAAAATTATACTTTAACTGGCCAAATACTTGGCAGCACTAAAGGAAAGGAGTTAATAGGAACAATTGTGGTCCATGATATTTTAAAAATAAGGCTGGTATTTTTCTATATTTTTCTTAATGTCAACAAAACAAAAGATGTGTTTTAAGTAAGACACCCAGACTAGAGAAGAGAGCATTAATGCTGTTAGCACTGGGGCCACAAGGGGTTGCTATAATTATCTCTGATTTTCAATGAGGCAGGACACATCCATGGTATCAGGACATACAATTGTATGTCATGTCATCGGAAATCAAAGTCATGTTTATGCATGATTTTCCTCGCAGGGTCCAAAATGTACTTTTTGGTCTTCCTACCAGTGGCTGGTAAACTGCACCGAATGCTTTTACTTTTACTAACTTAAGCACATTTCCTGATGCAGTAGTTCTACTTGTGACAGCATTTTTACAGTGTGGTCTTTTACTAAAGTAAAGAATCTGAGTACTTCCTCCACCATTAGGTTAGCACACCTACAGCCTAACTGCACGTGTTACTGGCTGAGCCTCCCCACACAGATTACCACAAGGCCACCTTCCTTTAAGGACGGTGGCCCTGTGATAATCTGTGTACGTGACGCAGTTGTCAGAGCTACCCACTCCCTGGAGACGGAGATTGAAAACCACAGATCTATCCATAAACCAATCAGACACTGCACTCCTGTCCGCTGTATAATTTCATATACAGCTACTTGTAGCATATATTGTATGATTTCAGTTCATTTAAGACCCATACCCCCAGCAGCAGGTACTTATATACATGCAAGCCAACAGCAGTACTGTGTACACAATATACAACTGTAACACAATTAAACCGGCATAAAATATTGACAGCACCTTAATTAATTCTTTGGACACAGCCCCAGCTGACTCTGTTTGTGTGCATGACTCTGGTGAAAGCAGGCCCAGCTCTGCCTCGAGGGAAGGGAGTAGTGAATAACACACTTCACTAATGCGTTCCCCTAAAAACAGTCTTTCATTGGGCAGTCTGTTGTATGTATGTTGCAACATGTTTGTTGGCATGATTGGTTCATCACAGATTTTTCCACATGTTGACAAACGGTACAGCCTCGCTGACAATGGGAGATGACACAATTTACATCACATGAACCCTAGTGTAAGAAGTGCACATTAGGTTTAAGGCTGGAGGTGGGGAAGTCTGCTTTTTACAGTTGTTTGAACAGAAAGGAAAACGGCACACTGGGCCTAATGCAAGAACTACTTGATTAACACTACAGATTTGTTCTTTATATCCAAATGTCTCTGAAATAATTGAACTCTTTTGAGGTTAGAGGGCCATTCAGGCACATTTTGACACAGTGACGTGCTCACTCATTTATTTGCTATGCACTACTCAGATCCATTATTGACATTAAATGAAGCGTTAATGTACAAATACAATATACAACTCTTGACTTATCATGTCAAATATTACAAGGAAAGTGTGATTACAGGTTTTAAACCTTGTCTGATGTGCACAGTGCTTACAGGGGATGACATTATGGAAGTTGAGATTAACTTCAGTGATATATCACAGATCCTTCTCAGTAGAGTAAGTTAATGGTTAAAGTTTATTCAGACATTATTAAAAGCAATAAAAGTTTATACAAAGTAAAACACTGTGCATGGGAGGTTAGAAGCCAAGAAAAGGCTAATAAAGATACGGCTCGTTTAAGTGACACAAGTTGCAGTGAGAATTTAAAAAAAAAAAAAGTACATAATCAGATGAATTAATGAGATGAGTTTCCCTTCTATACGCCAGTCAACACTCTTATTTTTTTGTTGAATTCCTGAGATTATATTGCCCACCTGTAACCGCAGGTTTGGCTCTGTGTGACATTTGCATTGCGTTTACACAGGCAAAAACAGACCAGTTTGACCTGTTGTCTTCAATATCCTGGTTGCAACTTAAATTGACTCTTTCTACTGGGAACTTGCACAGAACTGCAAGGGTATTTTGAAAGTTTTAGGAGTCAGTTTGTCTTTGACACACAGAGAGTGACAAAGAAACAGACTAGTATTTGTACACTTTTGGTTGCACTAGTATTTATTGCTGCTCTTACTAGTATGTATTGTCAGGTGTAGATCTATATATGATGCTCTGTTGATGCTTGTATGTTGTTCCTCAAATGTAAGTCGCTTTGTATAAAAGCGTCTGCCAAATGAGTAAATGTAAATGTAAATGTAAATTTGATGATACATGATGTTTTGATAACAAGAGCTCCGTATAATGTGGGCTAAACTGTGGCTGTTTATTCTTTTAGTTCATATGCACATTGTAAACAATAAAAGCTCATTATCACATCATCTTCATGTAAATTGCTGAAAAAACAAAGGATGTTAAAACGGGACACAGGTACGAAACGAGAGTAGCGCTGCTGTGAAAAACCCTGAGTGCGCACTTTGTCTTTCATTAACGCAAAAACGACCAACAAGCAGCGCGAGGGGAAACAGTCTGAAAGTGCGCTGACAAATTAAAAGACATCCAGTAACGTTAAAAAAAAAACCTCACTATGTTTTTGTTTATTGTGTAATTATAGCTTAAAGACAAAACTGTGTACGTTGCTAAGGAACTATGGAGAGCTATGGACAAGCAGCAGCTGCATGTTCGACCATGCTGTTAGAATTCAGAACATTTTGTTCCCGTAAGCATTCTGTTTCACGCGTCGCCTCTAACTATCCAAGTGAAGTGGCAGCATCTACCAGTGTTGTCTGTGATCACAACGAGGGCGTAAACACCGTATGGACTTGCCATAGTCTATATTTAATACGCCCGTTTTCCACTCCTGCAGATGCAGCGGCCGTCCTCGTTTCTGCCTCCTAATTCAATAAGTGCACAGAGAAAATACCCTGTTACCAACAAAACACGCGCGCTTGCACACACACACACACACACATACTCACACCAGGAGCCGCATGAAACGCCAACTCACCTCTACTCTTTATTCACAGGAACCTGTTCCTTTCCTTTAAAACTCACCGTTCAATCTAAATTCCGTAAACACGCCTATGGTTTATTATGCTGTTAGGTGCAACCCTCTGCGCATGCTCGACTCAGGCCACCAATCCTGTGCAGCTGCCTTATGTAACTAAATTATAATCCAATCTAACCCCGTTGACCATACTTTCAGAGAGACCAGATTTGGAACAACCCAACAGTGACATTATAACATCAGTTTCAAGATTTACTTTTTTAGGTGGTGATTATATGGTGCTCTTTACAAACCGACACAACGTTATTTTAATTTTTATAGGTGTTAGAAATGTTATTTAATGAATTATGTAAAACAACACTATGCTCTAAGACATAGAATTATAGTACACTTTCATATTTAATGTAATGTATAAATATTAATACTATAAAAAAGAGGATAGAACCTGTCACAGTGTGGTGGATGAAGTACTAAGATGGTTATCAGTAAAAGTACTTTTGCAAACAGTCTACGAGTGAAGGTCCTGCATTCAATATCGTACTCAAGTAAAAGTAGAAATGTACTTTCAGTCTACGTATATGTATCAATGTATTTTAAATATCAAAAGTATTACTTATTTTTGTTCATGAAGTCAACTGTCTGTCCTTAAGACAAACAGGACAGGATTTGGGCCAATCAGGACTGGTGGGGCCACTGGAGGGGTGTGACCCCACTAGCAAGTCGCATAAGCATAAAATGCCATGTACTGTATAAATTTTGTAGGTGCATATAAGCATACTAGTGTTGTAATATTAGGCTATTCGTGCATTCACATTGCTCCTCGGATGGTTGCGTTTCCAGAGTTGTGAAGTGGTTCTTCCAATTTCACTGTGTTAAAATGCTGTTTAAGCTGGAATGTGGAAAGAATCTGGCGCTACAAAAAAGATGTATTGGACTAGCATTATCAGAGCGTCCAATAGACACGCAGACATCTGCTTTCAGTAATTGCGTGCATGCACATTAATCATAAAAATGTCAGTATATTCTCAGAACTCTGATGTTGGAAAAACGTTAAATAATTCCTGACACATTTGAGTTCAGGATAATTCTGACTACATAAAGATAGTCAGCCATGCTGTTGTAGCTTTTTTTTTGGGGGGGTGGGGGGTGGGGGGGGGGGGTTGTTTATTTTGTCCTGTGTGCTGGGTTGCCAGTGTGACTGACATTTCGAAGTAGCACTGTTGTTGTTCCTGGTGAGTACCACAGGACATGAAACTGCTCTTGAAACTGAGGTTAGGAGTTAGAGGTGTTATAAGAGGAAGTGTTCTTGGAAGAGATGAGTTTTCAAGAGCTTCTTGAAGTTAGAGAGGGACGCCCCTGCTCTGATGGCGTGTGGTAGCTCATTCCACCATCATGGTGTCACAGATGAGAACAGCCGGGACTGTAATTGCTTTGTGTGAAGGGCTGGCAGAGCCAGGCGGCGTTCATTGGAGGAGCGTAGTGGGCGAGAAGGAACGTACGTTTGTATTATGGAGTTTAGGTAGATGGGTGCAGACCCGGTGGTCACTCTGTATGCAAGCATTAGTGACTTGAATTTGACTCTGGAGGCCACAGGGAGCCAGTAGAGGTCACTGAGTATTGGAGTGACATGCGACCTTTTGGGCTGATCAAAAACCAGACGTGAAGCTGCGTTCTGAACCATTTCTAGGGGTTTCACCGCACAAGCTGGAAGACCTTCTAGGAGGGCATTGCAATAGTCGAGTCGAGAGATAACCATGGCCTGTACCAGAAGCTGGGTGACGTACTGAGTGAGGTAGGGCCTGATTTTTCTTATGTTGTATAGAGCAAAGCGGCATGACCGAAAGACAGCAGCAATATGGTCTGAAAAGGACAGCTGGTCATCAGTCATGACACCCAAGTTTCTCGCCACCCATGTTGGAGTGATGGTTGAGGAGTCAATTTGTAGTTTGAGGTTATGGTAGATAAATTGCTTGGCTGGAATGACCAAGAGTTCAGTCTTAGAGAGGTTTCAGTGGCAAGCCTTCATCCATGTAGACATGTCTGAGAGACAGTCTGTGATCCGCGCCAAGATGGTGGGATCGAGAAGAGAGAGTAGAGAGAGCAGGCTGGCGGTTACCCAAGGTTTTTATGCACATGTGTACAGAGAAGGGTTTGATAAGAGACATCCGATAGTGTTTCCGTTGAAATGATGAAGATGACAGAGCACGAGAGAGGAGCTATATAACAGGAGCAAGCACAGCAAAACAGAGAGTAGAGAGCTGGTGGAGACAAATGAGAAAGGAAGGGATTGAACACTGGATCCAGCAACTGGGAGAACTGGGCTCTTCTCTGGTGACTTCCAGCACTTGTCCAATTTTGCTTCATGGCAACAATTCAGGTAATAAAAAATTATGATGACAACTAGTATCTGCGGTTAAACATAGAGCCATAACCTATAGCCCTTTATAATTTATATTTTTGGGTAATTGCAATAGGGATTTCCCTGTAAATGATACAGTAACTATGAATAAATCATGTTGTATGCATTCATTCATATCATTTTACACATTTATATACCCGAGCAAACCCATAAACAATGCAAAGACATTTTCATAACTGAGGATACTGTATATTCAAATAGCTGGCTCATATCTTTTATAGAGGGGATGGCAAAATGTTTTACTGAATGACTTGTGTGCGTCTTTATGTACAGAGGGCAGTGGTGGACTGGCATACCGGGCAAATGCCTGCTGGGCTGACGCACCTTTGGAGTCGATGTACATGGAAGTAAATCTGTCTCATCAGATTTTGAAATTTAATAGCCACTGACTTTCTAGCACTGATTTTTTTTCATTGAAATGATGTATCTGAATTTTTTGCCTCTGAATTAAACCCTTCAAATTTTCAGTAACACATTTTTGACATTTATTTTTTTATTTTTTTATTGTTTACAAATTCAGAATCAAAATTTCAAGTTTAAAAAGATTCGATTTATATATATATTCAAGTTGCTCAGATTCAGTAGGACAAATTCAGATAGCAAAATTCGAGGTAGAAAAAAAGTAAACATCTGGCATACCAAGGATAAGCAATCGATTCGGTCTCAAATCAAACCAAAGTCCAGCCAATCTGGTAACACTCGATTGGTCATGTGACGCCGATGCTTGGCATTACAGGAAGGCGGTCGGTGCCAACAAACACTAATGAAGAAGAAGAAGACGACAATGTCAACAACCCCGAACGATGGCACTTGGATTTATTAACTTTTATTTGCTCTTTTTGTCACAAGTTTTCACGAGATTCAGCAGACACATATACATTAAAATAATTGACAATATCTACGCAGAACTTTAAATGAGGTAGTGTCGTCAAAACTTTGTTAGCATAGCATAACTGTTGTAACATTAATGCAAGCAGGGTTTATTGTCGCTAACGTTACTTACACGTTACAGTTACCTGAGGCAGTGGTTATCAGTAGTGCTTATGATCTGGGGCAGAAATTCCAAATGTCTGTTCTTACAGTCATGATTGTTTTATTCTGTTGGTAGTTTGCATGATATAAATATATTTCTCTCTTCTAGGAACAGCTGCTCATATTTTAGAAAGACTTCGCTCTTGATTGGAACGTATCTGGGACTCATGCCTCTGGAACTGGACTTCTTAGAGTTCACTTGCAGGCAAGAACTTGTGTGTTTAAGTGCTGTATCCAGTCAAGTAGCTGTTTGCCCAGCAATTTCAGATGAACTGACACAGCTAAACAGTCTTATCAACTTGTAAAAAGACAAAAGGAAGCAACACATTTCTGTTGTGCAGCTGGAAGACAACGAATGGTCATATCCCCAGACTACCTTTGCAACCTTCTGAAACTTCATCTATCTGTCCCATGTATAGCTAAACTCTTGGGGATGTCTAGAAGCACCGTGTACCGACGCATGTCAGAGTCTGATCTGTCAGTAAAGGCACTATACAGCACTGTGACAGATGAAGAGTTAGACCATTATGTGAGAGACATTGAATCAAGGCAGCCTCACTCTGGTTATCGAATGGTGAAGGCCAGGCCTGCTGTTAGGAATTTTGGACTGGGGGACAACATTTTCCAAACTGGGCCCCTCATCGACACCCAATCCAGCACCACCTCGACCGACCCACCCTTAGTTCTAGTACAAACACGGGCAATTTCAAAGAAGCTCTTGGCCAGCAGCCTTATATACAATACAGTTACGACCCACTCACTAATGATTAACCCTCTTCAGCACAACCACGAGAAAAACACGACAAAGTAAGGCAAAGCTGCTCTTTCCTTTAACATTATCTACTGTACAGTATTCCAGAACAGGGCCTGGATATCATATTGCTTTAGGTCATAACGGATTGTTTCCACCCTGCAGCTGAAACCAGTCACCTTTACAAACTGAATTGTCTTTGCTTTAATGCTGGTAACAGTTAAAACTATCACATTTAACAATACAAAAACTCTACGTACCTGAACAAAGGGACCAACATAGGTACCAAAGTAAACGCGGAACACTAAAATAAGTATTTTGGGATGCAGTGTCAAACTACAGTGAGCATGTTTTAATCTGATCAACAGTTACAACATAAAACCTGAAGTACAAATACATAAGAACAAGCATGTGTAATAGCGAAAAAGAATGAAGAATAATTAATACTCTGAAATACTTTCAATTTTATTGGTGATATCACATTCACCACAATCACAAAGAGTACAGTAAACTGATCATAGGAAAACTGAGTAAGAAAAACTCACGCAGTTCATTTCTGCAAACAAACAGTTGTGGACAAAATATGTGGAGAGATAATTATAATTCACTTCCCCAGTCTTCAGACTCTGAATAGTCTTTCTTCAGGAGCTTCTCCCAGTAGCAGTCCATTATAGTGTTTGGCAGAAATTCCTCATCATCCAGCAAATGGATTATTTTGATTTTCATTAGACAGTTCAGGATGCCTGCCTCTACAGAAACAGAAGAAAAAACATTCAAATACATTCAAAACCATGCTTTACATATGAAGTCCCTTTTTAATTCATTTAATGAGGCTGTTTGCAATAGTGCTCAGAGAAACTCTGGAGACATATGAGACTGGTAATTAATTAGTGACAAAGAAAAAGGCACGCTTCAGTGGCTGCCTGCCTGTCCTCTTTATTGGTGTGAATGCTGTAAAGCATTCACAACATATGTTCTTCTATGATTTCGGAATTCTTTATTTTTATTATTCCGCCTGTTTTTTTGGACCCTAACTAGTTCCACAGTTTTCAACGTAGAAACGTCATTCAAAGCTTAAAAGATTCCTCTCAATTAGGAATCATGCGCTATTATACAGAATTTTCATAACCTTCATACTTTTCAAGATATTCCAGGTTTTCCAGGAAATTTTCCCCATTCAAATGAATGGTCAGAATGTTCAAAATGTCCCCATTTTCACACTTTTTCAAGGTTTTTCAACTGTTAACTTCTCATTCATACTTTCAGCTAGAAACTTCATTCAAAATGGAAAAGATTCCACATCTTTCCTTCTTTATTCATATTATTCAACATTCAAATCCCATTCAAACTCTTCAATTTATTCAGCTTTCCTTGAAACTTTGTTACAATGAAAGTCAATGAGAAAATCATTCAAATTCACTGATCTTCAACCTCTTCCCACTCATTCATACATTCACGTAGAAACGTCATTCCACCTTTAAAATGTTGAGAAATCTTTCGACTCTTTCCAGTGAATTCAACTTTTTCACATCTCTTATACTTTTCACACAGTCTCGATTCAAGTACCATGTCGTTATCAGCCTGAATTTCGAGTTTATAATGTGTTTCAATGGGACGGAATGTTGGCAGCTAGAGTGGAGAGGACCAACTGACAGAGTGCGAATACACTTCAAAATAATCTGAAGAATTTGTCTTCAACTCGCTGTATCTCCCACAATTTTCACTCTACATACGTAATTTTTTCACCGGTTGTAGGAAAACTTGTTGTGCCGCTCATGTCCAACTTTGAAAGCAAACAGACTTTCACAGCTGGTACAGTGGGCTTGAGAATGAGAGGTGTCCCAGTCAACTGCCGCATAGACTCCTATGTTAAAAAAGTGCTGCAGGTTCAAGCAAGAGGCAGACAGGTGGACATTTCTACACTGCTGCTGTGAAGCCATTTTTGACAGTAGATGCACAAATCTCGGACATCATCTTCAGGAGGATCTTATCTCTCTAACAATACGTTTACTTTGGCACTGAGAGTTACGGTCTGTTCGTTAGGAGCAGGAGAAGCACAGCTGCGCTCCAGGTTAAAACTCAATGAGATCAGCTCTCTAAGCCTGTCTAAGTCAGACAGCTTTTAGCATCGCCATGGAAACCTGGGAATGCTGGCTCAGCACACAGCTGATTGAGATGATGTAAACAGTAAACATGGCCCTTCACTACATCCTCCAGCACCTGGACTCTCCAGGAGACTACACCAGGATCCTGTTAGTGGACTCTGCCTTCAACAACATTATTCCAGCTCTGCTCCAGGACAAGTTCTCCCAGCTGATCATGCCTGCAGGTGTATCACAGACTTACTGTCCAAGCAGCAAGCGCCACGTGAACCTAAGAAAACACGTTTCTGACTCCAGGACCATCACTCAGTGGTTCCCTTCAGGGCCGTGTTCTTTCCCCTCTGATCTCCGCCCTTAACACCAACAGCTGCACCTCCAGTCACCAAACCACAGAGCTCCTGCAGTGTGCAGAGGACACCACCTGCACTGGCCTCATCTCTTGTGGGGATCAGTCTGCCCACAGGTGGGAGATTGACCATCTGGGGTCCTGCAGAGATGCTCACAAGTCTTTGACCACAAGTCAACACATCCCCCACTCTCAAACCAGTGTAACGTTATAACTAAATCAAACTGTAAGGTAGGGCCGCACAATCAGTGTCCCCACAGGTGGGAGATTGACCATCTTGGGTCCTGGAGCAGCCAGATCAATCTGGAGCTCAATGATTTGAAGACAGTGGAGATGGGCCAGTATTCCAGCAAGAGGCCAGCTGCACCCATCTCCATCAGTCTGTGCAACTCCACACTGTGGAGTCATTCTGCTCACCCAGGACCTCCAGTTGGAGTTGATACGCTTATGTCACCTTTCATACCCCTTTCTAAATATTTCAGGTCATATCTTCTCAACACTTGGGGGAATTTCTCACATTTCTGAAAACTTCTTCATGGCTTTCAGCTAAAGACTACATTCAAACCGTAAAATGTTCTACATTTATCAGGGCAGTTTGAAGTGACTTCAAAATCTTATTCATATTCTTTAGAACATTTCCCATGTTTCCAAGATTTCATAGTCCTTCAGCTA
This sequence comes from Lepomis macrochirus, assembly GCA_024633595.2. Classification (NCBI taxonomy): domain Eukaryota; kingdom Metazoa; phylum Chordata; class Actinopteri; order Centrarchiformes; family Centrarchidae; genus Lepomis; species Lepomis macrochirus. Next base: position 2,271,245 of record JALXJV020000005.1, on the reverse strand, counting down.
CTTTCTGCACATTAAAGCCAGCAATTCAGTGTAGCGTCAGCTTTTCAACAAAACTTTCCACATCTTTCATACATTTCTACTATTCAAATTTGTTCAAGACAGCAGTGCAGTGTAGCGTCAGCTTTTCAACAGTTCTTTAAACCTTCCAAATCTTTCATACATTTGTACTATTCAGATTTGTTCAAGACAGCAGTTCAGTGTGGCGTCAGCTTTTAAACAAAACCTTCCAGATCTTTCATACATTTCTACTGTTCAACTTTTTTCAAGCCAGCATTTCAGCGTAGCGCAAGCCATTCAGCAGACAGCATTCACACCGCAATTTCTTCAGAAATTGCTTTTCTAGTTTGTTTGAGTTGCCCTGAAGGAAATGTCACAGGCAGGATGTATGTGAACACCAGACCTGTGATAAGCGCCTCCTGAGAAGAACCAGCCCTGCAGTGTTGAATATCATTCTCAGGATGTGTCTGTGCTGTGTTTTCTTCAGCTTCCATGTCCAATATGTAATTAGACAAAGGTTTGTCCTTGTACCTCACCTGGGAAAACAAAGGTTTGTCATTTTACAACACAGGGTTGCATACGTTTTAGTTCCCTTTACTCACAAAATATACATTATAAACAAAAATGATTTACAGTAGATGTGGTACTGGTACTCCGCTCCGCTGGTACTGGGAACCACGATGCCTTGCATTCGTGGGTTCCCAGCCACACTCGGGCTTGGACCCATAATAATATTCACAATAGGACGGGCAATAATAACTGTAGCAGAGTTGAGACTACAGGAAAGGGAAGAAGTCGAGTTAGTAACATGCATTAATGGGATGAGGTTGCATACAAAGGGACAGAAAGAAGAGGAGAGAGGAGCTCAGTGCATCATGGGAAATCCTCCGGCAGTCTAGGCCTATAGCAGCATAACTAAGGGATGGCTCAGGACTCACCTGAGCCAGCCCTAACTATAAGCTTTATCAAAAAGGAAAGTCTTAAGCCTACTCTTAAATGTAGAGACGGTGTCTGCCTCCCGAACCCAAACTGGAACCTGGTTCTACAGGAGAGGAGCCTGATAGCTGAATGCTCTGGCTCCCATTCTACTTTTGGAGACTCTAGGAACCACAAGTAACCCTGCATTCTGGGAGCGCAGTGCTCTGGTGGGGTAGTAAGGTACTATGAGCTCTTTAAGATAAGATGGTGCCTGACCATTAAGAGCTTTGTATGTGACAAGAATTTTTTAAATTCTATTCTGGATTTTACAGGAAGCCAATGCAGAGAAGCTAAAACAGGAGAAATATGATCTCTTTTCCTGGTTCCTGTCTGTCCTGTCCTTTTCTGGATCAGAGAGTCTTAATGGACTTTTTCAAGCAGCCTGTTAATAACGAATTGCAGTAATCCAGCCTACAAGTAACAAATGCATGGACTAGTTTTTCTGCATCGTTTTTAGACAGGATGTTCCTGATTTTTGCAATATTACGTAGGTGAAAAAAGGCGGTCCTTGAAATTTGCTTAATGTGAGAGTTAAACGACATGTCCTGGTCAAAGATAACTCCAAGATTCCTCACAGTGGTGCTGGAGGCCAGGGCGATGCCATCCAGGGAAACTATATCTTTAGATAATGTGTCACGGAGATTGTCACAAGTCTTTGAGCTAGAGTCCAAGTCAAGTCTCAAGTCTCTCGTGGTTATTACGAATGTTGTAACACCTGCTGCGTTCAATCCATGTTACTAAAAAAACTGCATAATTATAAGGAATACTTTAACTGTAACCTGTTTTTCATTTACAGAGCACAACCATGTAATGTGCAATGCAAAATTGACGGTTTATTAAATAATGTGATTCAAAACACTCCCCAGACTCTTAAACCCAGTGTAACGTTAACTAAATAAACTGTAAAGTTAACTGTGATGTTGCATTATCAACAATAAACCTTTCTGTTTTTAACTTACATGTGTCCACAATTAATGACAGCTTATAAACCCTGTTGATTTTTTAAACCCAGTGTAAAGTTAACTAAATAAACTGTAAAGTTTATTAAAGGTCAACAACAAAGCTGTTACCTGTTTTTAACTTACAGAACACAAACATAATGTGCAATGCAGTTAATGAGAGCTTAAAGTACTGTAAGTCAACACATCCCCCAGACTCTCAAACCAGTGTAACGTTAAAGCTAAATAAAACTTTAAGGTTACACGATCAATAATAAACCTGTAACCTCTTTTCAACTAACGGCAATAATTACCATGATGCAGCCAGCAGGACGTACATAATTATCGACTACCACAAGTTTGGCAACTAAACAAAAGCTCATTATCTTTTCATAACGACGACAGTTGGAGTTAACCTCTTGTAGGTTGTAGCTGAAGCAAGAAGCAAGTTACCGTTAGATGGCCAATGCTGAGCTGGTGGGATTTACTCTCCACAGGTTACTAACCTATTTGCGTTCAGTGCTTCTTTGTTTGGGTCTTGTTGTATGAAGTTTTAAAGCCAAAGTTTCTGATGAATGGCTCAGCAGCCAGGCAAATGATCACGAACTGCTGGTGTTTGTTGTCCTCTCTCACATGCGAATTGGCACAGGATTGCCCTGAGTATTGGCATAACAAACGGATTACTACAGGACTGAGAATGGATAAGAAGCCCACGCTGGGCAACCCAGCATTCAAAAAGAAGTGGGAACAGATACTAAATAAATGTTCATTGGATTAATTATTGAAGAAACGAAGAAAACGTCTTTGAAAGTAAAAACGGAATTACAAGAGTTGACAACAATATTACACAGAGGACGGTATGAATGACACCAGTCTGACAAAGATGCAAAACGACTTGAAAAAAGAATTGGCTAGTTTTGAGGATGAACTGAAAGCCTACAAGAAAGAGAAATACAAACAAGTCGCCAGGGACTGCTTCTCACCAGCAAGGACGAGATGAGTGACCACGGACCAACCAGTGTGTCCTCTAAAGATTTTTAAAGGACAGAGACCGGCGTCAAAGAAAAAAACAAGGAGGGTATAAAGGAGAAATAGGAGTCGGCAACACCATCAGCGTAATTAACATCTCTGATCATATCCTAACCCACCCTGAAACTTAATATTTTGAGCCGTGGACTTTCATTTGTCACCACTAACAAAGTTAATGCATTTAAACTGAAAGTTGATTCCTATCCATTTTTCAGACAATTACATTTAAAACATTTTTTCACAGCAAGGGTAATGTGTCCAGGGGAGAAACAATAGACCATCTTTGTAAGTTTAAGAAAAAATCTACTTTTATGCAACCTGGGTCTCCTAAACCCACAATGGCTGAGATATTGATGCATCTGATAAAGAAACTAATAGGCTGAAGACTCACAACATTAGTCTAATTGAAAGAAAGGCCGTGAGCGAACTATGGGATAATTCAAAAAATGTTATAAAATCAGCCGATAAAGAAGGAGCTGTTGAGATACAAACTACGAAGGTTTATGTGTCTGAGGCTTTGAGACAACTAAGTAATACCACTTTTCAGGGCCCAAGCAGGAAACATGCAAGGTCCCTACTGAACCTGAAGGAATTATTTTTCTATTTTCTGCAAAGTAATCTCAATTTTGGAGACTTAAACGTGCTTGAAAAGAAATAAAACCAATATACACTGTAAAAATCAGCTTTTTATTTTTACCTTATTAACACTAACATGTTACTAACATAAAATGTTGACCTATAAATACCATCTTAATATTTTCATTTACAGCATCTATAATATATTAAGTTTAGATCACGCTATTTAAAATTAACGGAAGAAACTGATGATGAAGAATGTGATTTTATTATATGTATAATTAGTCTGATCAATTTTATAACAAATTATTGCTAATACGCAAGCAATAATAACAATTATAAATAATAATACAATAATAATAATAATGAGTTATTATAATGATAGAATCTGTTGATAGGAACCCATTGTCATAATTTCACATCAGTAGTGTTGTGGAATAAAAGTAAAAGGCTGAGAATAAGAATAAACCGCACATCCTGACATTATTCGTCCGGTATCTGCATGAAGAAATCTCCAAAAGGCTCCAACAGGCTGAATCACAGAGCTCAGTGTGTTAGCTGAGTGAGGCGAACGGACGGCGGACTGAGTGCCAGCAGTCACAGCAGCGGCAGCAGCCACCTGTCAATCAAAGTGACCACTCCCCTAATAATGCAGAACTTTACGGCTTAATATAATTTAAAACAGGTGAGTTCTAAAATCCAAAAGTAGGATTAGGGGTTAGGAGCCACAGCCTTCTATCCTGTAGAACCAGTAGTTCTATCAGTAGTTCCAGTTTGGGTTCAGGAGGCAAACACTATCTGTACAGTTAAGAGAAGGCTAACTTTGGTCTTTGATAAAGCTCAGGTGAGTCCTGAACCATCCCTTGGTTATGATGATAAAGACCTAGACCTTCAGATAATGCTCTGAGCACCCCTCTGGTCCTCATTCTCTCCATCTGTATGCAAACTCCCATTAACGCATGTCGTTGCGAGTCGCCTGCTGCTACCTTGTTTCTACTCGTCAGTCTGTACCACTACTACCTTTACTGTCTGACTATTGTGTTGTAGGGTGATGCGTTGTTTAAGAAGTAGCCTACTTTTGCTTGCACTTTAGGTGATACATATTTATTAGTCTTTTCGGGAAATTCATAGTGTGTCATAGGCTACAGCAAATGTCAGACCAACAACCAGACAGCTGCTTTACAAACACGTCACCTGAGTTATACTAAAGGCTCGTGCAGACTATACAACTTTCAGCGTGTGCCGATGGCCATGCTGTTCACACAACTTGCTGTCATATGACTGCAGGTAACTGACTGCATTAATTTCTATTTTTCTCTATTATCACGGATCCATGCGTAAATTCAGGAGCGTCAGACTTCATTGAGCCAGAGAGAACGATCAATGAACGGCAGCAGCGGGCCGGTCACTCCGTGATCTCCTGGCCCCGTCTGCTCTACTCCGTCTCCGGTACTATGGGTTGTGTCGCTAGTATGGCCGACGCGCTGTGAACGATTCGTCATTGTTCGCCTAGCTGGATGAATATTACGCACTACTGCAGCTGGGGGCTCTCTGCAGCGCCACGCAACTTTTCAAAAATTTTCCCTCTCAAGAAGAAAAGAAAGGACAGGTCGCAAACAGCTGTTGTGTGAAGCGTAATTGTAACAAAATGGCTGCATATGATAATATATTATTTGTATAATTAGAATAATAAAACATGCCTGATACTTTCAAAGTCAGCCCAGGCCTACATGCTTGCACCCCCCCCCCCCTCTAAAAAAAAGTGGGGGAAAAAGTCAGCTTCCCCAAAGCTGTGGTATAGTTCACACACTGGGTGAGTTAAAAGGTGCAGCTCCTCCACACCCAGTTAAGGAATGACTGTGAGGTTCCAACTCACAGCCCAAAAAAGGAGAACAAACGCATGTGCTCATTTTCAGCTGGGGACTGCAGCTTACTTTGGCTGCCCTTCAACTCAACAATCAATCAGGGTTTCAGTTAAATGTTGAAGTTGCTGTTACTGTTACCTTGTCTGTGCTCCGCTGGCAGAACACTGGGTGCTTTCTGATAAGGTGCCATCTTTCTCTTGCCGAGACGACATAAGTTTCATTTTTTTTGAGGATGGACGGTAACATTACAGAGTTTCTTTAGCTTGAAATAATCCCATACTTGGGACACTTTCTTCTATGTCCCTGGCTGTTTTCTCTCTCTTCCTCCACTTTGCAAACAGTGGCATCATAATCACGTCGTGTTGACAGCGTAAGTGCGATGTGCGACAGTAATAAATGTCCCTGCGAAACACTGTACAGTTCTGTATAGTTACGTGGATTAAACGAAGCATCGATGCAAAGAATTTGCGTCAATATATTTTATTAAATCGATTTTATCGATTTAATTGATGAATCGTTTCAGCCCTATTCTGTTGGCCTCTCCACTATTGTCATTCGATTAGACAATTGGAGGTTGTTGTTTTTTTTTTTTAAACGTGAGGTGCTTAGAGATCTCCTGCAACCACCCCAGTCCCTCCCAGCAATTAAAACATGGCTTGTTGGCAGTGGTGATCTGGGGGAAGGCAAAGGTCTGATATGGTGTGGTTGTGTTGTTTCAGGTACTAGCTGTTAAACAATAAAATACAAATCTAAATACATCCAGGCATGCCAGTCAGAGAAACAGATAGAAGGCTTATCAGATGCCAAAACCCCACACAACAGTTTATCAGACAGGATTTTACCTTACTGGACAGTTATCAATCATTTTGTCCTTCTCAACAAAGCTTTCATAAGAGTGAATGAAGAGAATCCTTTTTTCATGCAGCTCTATTGTTTGTCTGAACATTACCTTAGGGTTTTTGTCTGAGTTACAATGAAAAGCCAACAGAAAGTATTTCCTGTTTCTGCAGCCATTCTTATTAGAGCCTGACCGATTTATCGGCCGGCCGATATTATCAGCTAATTGCATTTAATCGGCATCGGCCGTTTATAACGGCAGATATATGACAAAGAAACATCAGATCCTTCACTTATGTCATGGGTGTTGCATAGTTTGCCAGAGTGCGACCAGCTGCAGCTCCCCTGTTAAAGGAGAACTCCGGGCAATTTTTAAGTTAATCTTGATTGTTATACCTTTGTGAGTACTGTCTATAGAAAAAAAAACGAGCCGGATTGGTGCTTGCAACACGGAGCTGCTACAGCTAAAGCCCAGAGCTCCCACGTAGCTAAAACGGCAGATATGGGGGCATTTACATAAAGAGTGTCTTTGTGCCTCTTAACAGACACAAAATGCAATTAAAATTTCTGTCCAACATGAACAGGGCTCTTAGATGACAGCAAGATGCGTTTAGCAACTTAGCCATTGTTTAAATTCACCTAAATAGTGTTTTAGACGGCGAGCTGTAGTCTCGCGCTGAAGTCCCGTGGGAACTCCGGTCGTTGTTGCTTTCTCAAATTTATTCTGAAACAGTGTGGCAGTTCTAGTGAACAGTCCACATTTGTCTCTAGTCTATCACTTCTCAATATTCTCTAATATCACGAACGTTACAGCAGCTCACGTTGCCCGTTGCTAAATTAGCCACAAAGCTAATGCTGTGTTTATCAGTGGAGGAGTGCTAACATCGTAATGAGCCGTTAAACTCAAGTTTCTGGTGTATTCTAAATATATGTGCTGGCCGTCTGTCTGCAGTTAGTCTGTGTGTATTGTCTGTGTGTAAATTATTAAACCAGTGTGGACATGTAAATAAACGTGAGCTGAACAAGAAAATAACACGGTTTCCTGTAGCTCAGGCTCTTTTTGTGACGTTGTAGATGTGAAACGCTGTCAGAGCCGGAACGGCTCTGGTTATATTTATAACGTTAGTTAAATGAAATCTCAAAGTTACAGGTCCTCGTTGTACAAAGTCATGTTGTATTAGATGCATTCAACAGCAGCTCACTGTATCATAGACGGCATGATTTATACAGATGAGAAATGGTTTCTCGTAGCTTTGGTTAGAAGAGTGCTGGTAAAGAGATGAGCTAGATGTGAATATGCTACATTGGAATTATGGCAGATTATGTATAAGTGAGATACACATGCTTATTCTCTCTCTGTTCACAGACGGCCGAAAAAGCTGCATCTTCCAGTAACAAATATTTATTGATGTGCGTTCACTTTTTGAGACTGTAATCTATTTCATTAACATAATCCATTTAGGAAAAGGTTTTATAGCCCACATACACAGCTTCAATATCGGCCTGTTCTAAGTGTAGTTTATACAGGAAAGGGGTCTGCTATCCAAATCCTTCTCTAAATCTAAATATCGGCTCATAAATATCGGCTCTTTTTCACTTTAATATCTGCATCGGCCCCCAAAAACCCATATCAGGCAGGCTCTTATTCTTATGTTTTGATTGTTGTGATAAGATTAAGGCAGCCTGGTGTCTAACCTTGTCCCAGGCGTACTCCGAACTAACAGGGATGTTGTTACCAAGGACGGATTCCAGCCAGTCTTCTGGAGCAAAGTGAAACTTGCCTTTACTATCCTTTATTGAGCCATCACTCAGCACATGAGCAACGTGCCAGTGACCCTGCAGAGGCAAAACAAACTGGTTGTTTTCTTAATTCACAGTGGCACATTTGCTGTAGCAATATGGGATAGCAGTAGTTTCAGTATGCCTTTCCTCTGAACAAAATTCAGAGGAAAGATTTATCCAGCAGTCAATGTCCAGGGCCCGGCTGATACGTAATTTGTAAAATGGCAGCCAGTAATCAAATCTGCAAGCTTTACATATGTACTCTATGCCTGTAGAGATTCAATTTGACGACTTTTTCAAAAGGTAAGAGTCGCTGTCTGTATCCATGTTAAGCACATGGAAAGTGTAATTATCACATTTCTTGTTAAGACATTAGGTTTATTTAATTCAGGCTGATGACAACTCTAAAGAGAACCGGTGTCATATAAGGATAAACCGCTTTCATGAGAAGACCTTTGCCTTACCTTCAAAAACAGCTGTAGAGCACTTCCAGATGGCACGACTCCCCTCTGTATGAGCTTAGAGAGATGTCTGCTATTGTCTGCAGCTGTTGCCTCTATCAGTTTCCTTTCCTGTATTCCTTTCACCTTAGCGCTGCTCTGGTACATGCTGGCTTTCCTATTCAGCACATCAGTGTGTGTGGGAGCCTTCTTCTTCTTGGTTATCACAGGAGCAGGATTCCTGGGCACCGCAAGGCACTTGGCATTGTTTGGAAGAGAAACTGGTCTATGGCTTATCTTCCTTTGCCTGTCTTGATTACAGTTGTGTGTTGCTCTAGCTTTAGAAGTGTTCTGTGTGGAAGCTGGAGTGAAGAAGTGATCTGGCTGCTGTCTCACTACTGTACTACCGTGATGGTTGGGAGGCTCAATGGAAAGTGTGGCCTTCATTGTTACATACACCTCTACTAAATGCATTTGATTCTGGAGGATCTCCACTAAGTTCCTCTGACGTAAAGCGAGAGAGACGAGCTGACTTTTCAACACACGTTGCTGAAGGAAGTCAGACACACTCCTGCGAAGAGAATAAAACAATACTGCTGTTATTAAGAGTGGTGTGCTGGCACAATGACAATGACAACATTCAGTGGGACAAGTTAAAAGAAAGACAGCATCATCCAATGAATAGCAACCACAGTGTTGTTTAAAGCATGAAAATGACCTTATTGCATTTCTATCTCTACTAGACATGACAATGAAGAGAAAGCGGTAAGTCTTCAAAGACCCTTGTTGTCCCACAGGTCACTAAAAGCAGCTCAAAAAGCAATAAAAACCCATTCTTTTTTTCACATAAAAATATGAATATAAAATCAACCATTACAGATATTAGCAACACAGGTAATAGCATAAATCTCCTGAACAGGATGTACATTTTGTAGTTGGAAGTAGTGTAGTGAACCAGCCAGTGTGGGTTTGATTATTTTATATCAAAAAGGATTAATCCAGAATCTCTCTTTGTCTCTCCCTGAGAGAAAGAGGGAGAGTTGAGATATCAACCCTCAACAGACAGCTGAAGTACCCCAAAGGAGGGGGTTAAAGGTTTGCTCCACTCCCAAGTGCTGTTTGGGCAGTTTCGGCCATAAATCTACCACCTCTGAAGCTGAGATAACAGACTCTATGCATGACTATTAAAATGACAATATTAACCTTGCCCAGAAACTAACCTCAACCTGAACTAGGCTGTGAGGACCTCAGCAGCCACAAACTAAACAACCTCTAAACACTCCCAAGACCAAGAGGGCAGGGTAACCATGGTAACGAAACTCTTTCAGATTACCTCAGACATTAAAGACCCCCTTCTTCAGTCTTGATTCAGCTCTCACACTAATAAAGACTGAAGACAACTAAAGTGTGAGAGCCACTTTACACTAATGACTACACACAACTGACTCCTGCCTTTATTAGAGAGATGGTGGTTTTCAACACTGTGTGTTTGTGAGAATTTGCTTTGTTCTAGGGTTCAGTTTTTGAGACAACCTTGTCCAAACATTGTTTTATTTTTCTATTTCTATTTTACTTTAATTGAATCAGTGATGTAAAACATGCTCTATACTGGAATTCATTCATACATTCTTATCAACCTGGAGCATTTGTTCAGGCCAACATTATATTAAATGAACGAATAAATGTAAATCAAATGTTATGTTTGAGAAACAGTTTGGTCTCACTAGCACCAGCCCCTTTACTCAATCTAGCAAATATGATAATAGAACCATAACTGTAGTTGTAAAGACAGCTCAGTGCCAGGCAGCATTGTCACTGTGCACTTGTTTAAAAGACAGTTTTGTAAATATGTCACAACTTTAATTTACTTACTACATGCATATGCTGTATAGTATACGTAGTTCAACTTGTGTATGTTGCTATGTTTTGAAAAGTGGAGCATAGTTTAAAACAGTATTGCTGCTGGCTCAAAAAGCTTCACCTAAGTCAAGAATGAGAGAAGTTCCTGAACTGACCGGTATTTCTGGGCAAGATTATCCTTCTCCAAATGCTGTTTGGTGAGAACCTCAATTAACCCATTCTGGATCTGTGTCAGAGCAGCATGATATCTGCCTGAAAAGCAGCACAACTACAGTAAGTGATACAATTCAGCTTCTGTCTCATTTGCATTTGTAGGTTATTAGTATTGGATAATTATGGTATTTAATTCTTGTTTTTCCTTTTTTTAATCAAGGGTCTAAGGACCGAGGGGTTCATAAACTGTACAGACTATAGAGCCCTCTAAGGCACATGTGTGATATTGGGGTGTTCGTTACATATAATTGACTTGACAGACCAGACTGTTTGGAGCTGCTTTACCTGTGTCCTCCGGACCTGCCAGAGACCAAGTTGATATATCTGTTTGTTTCCTCTGCACCTCATCCAAAAACACTGTTACGGCCTCTGAATGACACAGCTATGAAAAGATAATTAGTGAAAAAGTATGAGTATCACATCAAAGCTGTAAAACCACTAAAGCGTTCAATAAAGTGATGCTGCATGTTTCATAAAGAGAAGGAAAACATCAGATGATTGAACCTTTGCCAGAAATCTTTCTATGTATGTTTAATCCAGCTGACACTTAAGACTAATGGTCAAGAGCTCTCACATTATCAGTGGTGGTGTCTTTCTTTCTCAGCTGAATGTCGCCGGGCTCTCTGGCTCCATCACTGTCACCTGATTCTCTGGATTGTACTTTTGCTGTGTCACTGCAGCTGGGAATGAAGCTGCTCTGGCAGAACAGCTGCATGTGCCAGTGAGCCTCTGAGCATGTGCCACCTGAAAGAATCCTGCATTCAGACCTCAGCAGCAATCAGGGCTGGATTGGTAATCTGGCATACCGGGCTGGGGCTGGTGCAATGTAAATTATTTATTTATATAACTGTTTTTAAAAATGGGCCAACCACCAGCCCATAAAGCACGGAGAGCGGCAGAATCCATGTATTCTTCGTTCTTTCATTATTTCGTTTCAAAACCAAATGCTGCTGGGATGTCTGTCTCTTTGTGTTCTATGTTGCAGATGCTAGTAGGTGTGGTTAAGTTATTGGAGCCACCTGGGCCCGGTGTTCTCCAGGATAAAAGCACATCTCATGTTCTGCACTTCGAGCTAGAGAGGAGGGAAACCCTGTTCCTTATGCTCCACGCTCCTTGTTATTTTTGTTTCTTTCACCATACAACACTCCACTCACTATTCCTTCAAGCACGCATACCTGCTGACATGACTGACCTACTGATTGTCATACTTCATATGATTTTTGAACATTCAGTTGTTTCTGTTTGTGTAAAAATAAAAGTAATGGGGGGAATTTCTAAATTCTTCCCTCTTACAGAAAGGTCAGGTGCAAACACAGCCGCAGCTGTTGTGTGATGTGTAATTGTAGCAAAATGACCACATATCATAATAATAATAATTATTATAATAATAATAAGAAGAAAAAAAAGAAACATTCCTGAGCTTCTTTGTTTTTGACTTGTTTTTTTTGTTTTTTTCCGATTTAGTTTTGAAATGAAATAATGAAAGAACGAACCATACACTGATTCTGTTGTGAAACCAGGTAAACCAACAAGGCAATTATTCATACACCAGGGAAGTTTAATGTTCAAGTAAAAGCAAACTATAAATGTGTCAGAGCCACCTTTCAAGAGGACAGAAGGTGAGTGTTTGATATTCAATGTTAACTGACTGATTTTAGATTGAAGTCTAGTATGAATGTGGAGGGTAGCTCACCTTGTCGTGTGTATTGTGCAGGTGCCTCAGAAAGCTGCTGATGCACAACAGAAGACCCTTGGAAAGTTAAGAGCAGCTCTTTGATATTAACCTCCTCTGCCATGTCTAGTGCACTGAGGCCACCAACAGTCCTGTCACTGGCATTTGACCCATGCTGGAGGAGAAGCGCCACCACCTACACAACACAAATGATTTTCACAACATCCTGTTAGGGTGTAGATCCTGCATAGCTTAAGGATTTTAAACTGTACTAAACTAAACTCCCTTTGGCCATTCCAACTGATGCTAAAAATGCTACTGTGCCGATTTAAACCACACTACAGTCATTATGTTAAACAGGGACGTCACTAGGACTGAAAGCCCTTAGCCCCCAGGGTATGCGTAACTTCTTTTGTTACTACAATCATGTCAACAACCAGTGAAGAATAGGGCTGTAGTGGTTCTGAAACAGAGACTGAAACCGTGACACAAAAGTCCATGGTCTCGTGTCACAGTACTGAGACAGAACCATGTGCAGAACTGTTCATTAAGACAGTGTAACTGTTGCGGTGGCCATTGGGGTGGTGGGGGCGGTGTATATCGTATTTGTATCGACAGTGGGTTATTCTAGGTCATTTTCCACTACTACTACTTCCACTATTTACTACTTGAATCTGCTCTTCTCGCTTCTCTTCTCCCCCCATACACACCGAGCCTCTGGTCCCTCATGGCAGCCACGCTGGCTTGCTCCGCTTCTTTCTGTTTCTCTCCCTATGCGTCTCTGCTGACTTTCTCCATCAGCAGAACGGTGAGTTCACTGTTGCTCCGTAATGTAAAATTTCCACCGTGTCCGCTTAACGTAATACCAGATTACATCTCTGTGTGTTTCTCTGTCCCCCCAACAAATAAAAACAGGGGGAAAAACCAAGGTATGAACTGAACCTTGGCTCAAAAGTCGAGGTATGAACCGAACCGTGGATTTGTTGAATCGTTACACCCCTAGTGAAGCAGCAATGATGTTAACAGATAAAAAGTGACAGACATATGAAGCTCTGGTTAACTCCATGTCCAACCCTCTTGGGCATGGAGTTCACCAGAGCTTCACAGGTTGCCACCGGAGTCCTCTTCTACTCCTCCATGACGACATCACGGAGCTGGTGGATGTTAGAGACCTTGCACTCCTCCACCTTCTGTTTCAGGATACCCCACAGTTGCTCAATAGCGTTCAGGTCTGGAGACATCCTTGGCCAGTACATCACCTTTACCGTCAGCTTATTTAGCAAGTGGTCGTTTGGAGGTGCGTTTGGGGTTGTTATCATGTTGGAATACTGGCCTGCGGCCCAGTCTCAGGAGGGAGGGGATCATGCTCTGCTTCACTATGTCACAGTACATGTTGGCATTCATGGTTCCCCTTCAAAGAACTGTAGCACCGCTGTGCTGGCAGCACTCATGCAGCCCCACACCATGACACTCCCACCACCAAGCTTGTCTGTAGGCAAGACACACTTGACTTTGTACTCCTCACCTGGTTACCGCACGCACACTTGACACCATCTGAACCAAATAAGTTTATCTTGGTCTCATCAGACCACAGGACAGGGTTCCAGTCCTTAGTCTGCTTGTCTTCAGCAAATTTTTTGCGGGCTTTCTTGTGCATCATTGTTGGAAGAGGCTTCTGTCTGGGATGACAGCCATGCAGAACAAATTGATGCAGTATGCGGCGTATGGTCTGAGCTTGGTCGACCATGGCAAGGCCTATTCTTAGTGGAACCTGTCCTGTTCAACTACTGCATGGTCTTGGCCACCATGCTGCAGCTCAGTTTCCGGATCTTAGCAATCTTCTTACAGCCGAGGCCATCTTTATATAGAGCAACAATTCTATCTTTTAGATCCTCAGAGTATTCTTTGCCATGAGGTGCTATGTTGAACTTCCAGTGACCATTATGAGGTTGTGTGAGAGCCATAACACCAAATTTAACACACCTGCTCCACATTCACAACCTTGTAAAACCTTGTGAGACCTTGTAACACTAATGAGTCACATGACACAGTGGAGGGAAAGTGGATAATGGGGCCTAATTTGGACATTATCACTTAGGGGTGTACTGACTTTTGTTGCCAGCGGTTTAGACATTAATGGCTGTGTGATGTGTTATTTTGAGGGGACAGCAAATTTAAATTGTTATACAAGCTGTACACTCACTACTTTACATTGTAGCAAAGTTTTATTTCTTTAGTTTTGTCATATGAAAAGATATAATAAAATATTTATAAAAATCTAAGGAGTGTACTCACTTTTGTGAGATACTGTAGATTGTGAAGCAGAAGAAACCACCAGAACGATTATTTTAAGCCAGTAAATACAAATTATATTTGTATTATTCAATAGTATTTATCAATATTATTGCTTCTCTTTGTTGAGTAGATGTCTGCATTGTAAAAAAATCAATTAAAAATATCTAAATATAAAAAGTATTTTTCTTATTCTTATTTGGGGGGACTTAGGACCATGTCAGGGTAGCTTCAGCCCTGCTAAAATAGGCCTAACCACATCCATCGTGATTAATATACACTTACAGTAAAACTAGAGTGTCTCTGCAAAAATAGCAAGTCAGATACCAGCCTTATCCAATATAACATGTTAGGTAACACATTTTCACCTGAGTCCTTTAATAGGTTCACTGGATGTCAATAAACCTTTGTTGTAACTGAATCAGGAATTATGCTTCATGAAGAAACGATTATGAACAGCCAATAACCTTTCATGCAAAATGATTGGAGCAGTTTTGAGCAAAATAATTATCACAATGTTGGTATTGGTAAACACAGTGATGCTCAACAGAGTGTTGGGATGTCCATTGCATTTGTCTGAACAGCAATGATAATACAAGTCTGACTAGTCCAGATATATCACAAAAAAACAAGAAAGAAAGAAAGAAAGAAAGAAAGAAGAGACTTTAAATTCTTTTAGCAAGTAAATATTCAAACATGTCTTTAAATCCTAGGGACAAATTTCAGTTTTCAGAGAAAAACAATTTTAAAAAAACACTGAGTTACCACAGTAAAACAGAGGCTAGTTTCTTAACACTGCTAGTATGTGGAAGGTATTGCATTGTCATTCAGAGTTTCTCTATCACCTGATAGTGACCAGAAGAAACGGCATCGTGTAGGGGTGTGACACCATCACAGCTTCTAGCATTAACATTAGCTCCAGCCTTCAACAGCTCCTCAACCACAGCTTCATTACCCACAGCAGAAGCCTCATGGAGAGCTGTCCACCCTGACAATTCAAGTCAACATTTATTGATAAGAGTGGGGTTAATGTTAATAATGGTTTCTTACGGACGCGCATTGCATTCACCAAAGTTTTTTTAGACACGTTATATCGTAATTATGACAAAAGATGCCATAATTCAAAGAGATAGTGATGACTCGAGCAGTCTCGTGTTGATTTTCGAAATGTATACAGACATATAAAAAATATGTACATATGTACACCACCACTCAGAAGTCACTCTCGAAATAAAAGCACATTTTGTGGCCATTAAAACAACATCAAATTTAGAAATAGTGTAGAAATTGTTAATGGTGTAAATGACTGTAGTTTCTGCAAACGGCTGATTTGTAATGGAATAGGCGTGCAGAGGTCCCATCGGCCCTGTGTTCCAATGGAACATTGTGTTTGCTAATCCAAGTTTATCATTTTTAAAGGCTAATTGATCATTGGAAAACCATTTTGCAATCACGGTGGCACAGCTTAAAAACTGTTGTGCTGAATAAAGAAGCAATAAAACTGGCCTTCTTTAGACTAATTGAGTATCAGGAGCATCAGCAATTGTGAGTTCCATTACAGGATTAAAATAGCCAAAACAAAGAACTTTGTTTTGAAACTCGTCAGTCTATTCTGGTTCTGATCAGTAATGGCTATTCCATGTGAAAAGCTTCAAAAAGATCTTGTACAAAATTGTCCAAAGAAAAAGACATATCTCAGACTAGCCAATAAAAAGAAAAGATTAGGCCTAAATCTTTTCTTTCCTACATCAGATAGCTCTGGTATTGACTGAGGTACACACTGAGGTAGTGTGCTATCACTGTGAAGTGAAATAAATCAGTGGAAACAGTTGGTTTTCTTTTATCATCAATCTGAATTCAGTGAAAATATCAGATTTAAAAAAAACTTGGGCAGTCTTCATCATTTATTTAGTTGTTTATTTCATTATTTAATTTCAAATATAACAGCGCCCTCCACATTAAACGCACAGTATGTAACTTTTGTCCACCAGGGGTCACTCAATCAAAATAATAACAAAAGACGTACTTTGATGACGTCGGGAAAGTGCGTGGGCTCATGGGAGTTGTTGTCATTGTCACTGTCAAGCAGCGAATCTGGCATCTCCAGCAGAAAACATGTTCACTGACGAGGTAATAATGGGTGTTTCTCAAAACCAAGAATGCAAAGAACGTACTTGTGTTCTTGGGGAGAACATTCTTGCTAGTCGTTCTTGGAAGAATGAACTTGCAATGTCACGAGCATACCGAAACACTGCTGACTGTTTGAGACGATGCGTTCTTGCTGGTATTGCGCAACACCCTGAGCGCTGAGGTTGCCTGCATTTCTCTAAATCTCTCTAATTATTATAACGGCCAGGTTTTATCCCCCAGAACAAAAAGCTGAGAATCGGGTTAACTGTAGGTTTTAACTTAACAAGACATACATAAAAAATATATAAAATAAAAGCAAATAAAAGGCAAATACTGTGACCACAACTATACTGTACACTATGTAATGTGTAATATAATAATAATAATAATAATAATAATAATAATAATAATAATAATAATAAAGCAAAGACAGTCCCCTTTCTTTCTATTTGTTTATTTTTTCCAAAGTTTCACTACGACCAGATTTTCTCTTAGTATTTTTTCAGTACATGATCCAGATGTCTCTTGATTTAAGTTAAAACCTTACAAAATTACTCAGAATGTAATGACAGAATAACAGCGGTACGAACGTTAAAAATATCTCCCAGCTGTGGGTCTTCACTCGGCCGTGCTGGCTGCAGTGGTCTGCGTGTCTGAGGGCTCTGTGCGCTGATCTGGCAGGCCGGCTCGTAAGCTTCTCCCGCGGGCTGATTCGCGAGCTCCCCCCGCTGACGGTTGCGGAGCGTCACAACTCCGAAAACGTTGGAGCACATTTTCGATTCGCCATCATTTATAGTAAAACTGCCGATATTCGACATCTACACAGTTGATTTCTCGCCTCAAAACTTTTCAGATATGGATTTAGTGATGAAATAACGTATGAAAACAGTAAAAATCGTTCTGTTGTCGGCCTCTCTCTCAGCTTCTTTCCGCCTCTCGCTTGAATGCCGAAATGCCGACTTTTTTATACGGGTGTTCCCTTTATACTGTAGTGTTCCTCTTTGAGTTTGGCGGTTCCGCCGAGTTCCGCGGGAAGGAAGAGGCAAACGCGGATATGACGTGATGGACGGGCGACATAACGGAAATAAAGACACGGCCCGTGTCTTCGAATTAAAATATTAATTTCTCTGGATTTAGAAGTTAATTGGAACTGTCGGGATAATGTAAATACACAACTTTAAAAAATATATAACATGGATATAGTGATTTCTTATATTTTTAATATTTTTAAGCCAAAAAATTACATATTGTGCCTTTAAGTAACATCCATATTTCTCTGTGTCTCATACAGAGAAGGAAATAAAAGGAGATTAAATCCAATAAAGCAATGATTGTCCACTATTCCTGTAGTCTACGTCAACAATAACCAACTAGCCTAACTAGGCTTCCTTAAGTTTTCTCATAATTACAAGATCCTGACCTCATATGTGGAAATTACAACTTCTTCTCTCATAATTACGAGATATTTTCTCATAATTATGAGATCCTGATCTCGTAATATATATTTTTTTCATAATAACAAGATGTCTTTTTTTTCTTTGGTGAATGCAATGCACTTCTGTAGTTTCTTGAGTAACAGATAGAGGTATAATATTTTAGAATCAACTATAAGTGATCAATTGCAATTAAATATGGATCAAAGCTGTGACAAACCTGCATAATCCTCCATGTTGACATTGATACCAGCTTGAATGAGCGCTTGGACTCGTGCCAGATCTTCACTCTTGCATGCTTTGTGCAGAAGAGTCTCTCCCTTTCCATTTCTCTTGTTAAGTTGTTTCTTGTTGGGGATTTTCACACATTGCCAGACATTTGCTGATGAATAAAATCAAGATTTGTTAAATAAATGAAGAAAAAACACAAAACAGAGGGAAAAGTATTTTCAGTTATAGTAGTCATCTACATAAGGCAGAGTATTGCCGATACATTCATTTCTAGGTTACAATCTCTGTTTAGGAAATCATGGACCTAGGCATATCATATTATGAGAAAAGTTTGCTGTAATGAGTAATGTTGGACAAATGCCGGACAAGTAGGCAGAACAGATCAAAGACAGAACACAAATGACATTTAAGCTCAGGCTAATGAGTAGGGCAGGATCAAAACCAAGGTTTCAGAAAGCTGGCTTAACAAACTCTGACCTTAACCCTGAGCTCTGAGCAGATTGAGCCTGAGATGGGAAAGTCAAGAGTTTTCGGTTCCAGAACAGTTGACCGAAATAAGTTAAAACAACTCGTAATATGTTAAAGGAAGCATGTGCGTGGGGATGAAAAAAAGCCATCATCAGTTAAGCTCCAACACTACAATTCACCATGGCAATGGGTAAATAGAGAGCAGAGCCTCCATTTTAATTGGGTGGCGCTAGAAATATGAATGGATGCCTACGCGGACCATGAAAGGCTCTTTATGTTAAGTCGCAGGAGTGAAGGAAAGAGTCAAGTTAACACTGCTATTTTATACAGTGTAGCTCATTTATCATTTACCTGACTGGACTTTCCCTAATCAATGATAAAGTTCTGGACTTCTCCTATAGCCCATTACATTCAATCTTTAATAGGTAGGCTATATTTATTCAGCTGTAACCTGACAGGAAAAAGTGTAGACAATCACTTAAGATGAAAATATGGATCAAACAGAAAGCCTAAGACACAGTTTACTTATGAACGTGTGATTGTAAAGCCACAGTCCGATCAAGTAGGCTATTAATACTTTTTTTGCAATACAATTTTATTCAATTTGATGAACAACAGTTATCTCATAGCGCTTTTCATAAAAGAGTAGGTCTAGAATGTACTCTGTGATATTATTTACAGAAACCCAACAATTCCCACCAAGAGCAGCACTAGGCAACACAGGCAAGGAAAAACTTTCTTTTAAGAGGCAGAAACCTCGAGCAGAACCATGGCTCAGGGTGGGCGGCCATCTGCCTCGACCGGTTGGGGGTGAGGAAGAGAGAGAGAGCGAGAAAGGGCAAGATGGCCATAAAGAGGGAGAGAGGGACGGACAGCTAGGGGGAGCAGCCTACACGATATACACACAGAAGTACAGACGGAAAAGGCATTTATTATATTTAGATATAATAAATTTATAATGATAATGTTAGGCGGCTGTGGCTCAGAAAGTATGAATGTGTGTGAATGTTAGTTTCTGTTTGAGCAATTAGGCTCAGTGTATGAATGTGAGTAAATGGTGAATGCAGATGTAGTGTAAAAGCGCTTTGAGTGGTCAAAAAGACTAGAAAGGAGCTATACAAATATGAAGCATTTGTTAATAGTAACATTGTTAAACATAATAATCTTAATGTTAATGATAATAATAACAATAGTAATCGCAATAGGACTACTGTAGCACGGGGGTGTCAAGCAGGAACATGGGACTCGCAACCACAGATCCAGACTCCACCGCTCCAGAGCCAGAATCACCTGCAGAAAGTAATAGGAAGACAGAGGAGCTGTCTTAAAGACGCAGCTGTGCGCGTTTATAGGTGATAGATATTTATCAGTCCTTTAGAATAGTCCCAGCAAAAATCAGACCAACAATGAGACAGCTGCTTTACCAACACAAACATCACCCGAGTGCTATACAAGTTATACTAAAGGCTTGTGCAGACTACATGACTTTCAGCGTTGGCCGATGGCTGTGCCGTTCACACAACTTGCCGTCATATGACGGCAGTCTTGAAGTCGTTGTGGCGTTTACATTACGTACGGATCGGTGACAGGGACACACACACACTACAAGAGCTGAAGACTGTGTCACCCAATGCAGGTCTCCAAACCATGTTTTGTCAAGAAAACACATGTGAAATGTGAAATGGGAAATGAGCAATCCTGCACACGAAACAGAAGTTGTTTCTTAATTTAAAGATGGCAATTATAAAGACAAAGAATCTGGGTGAAGGACGGATTAGCACACGTAGGTAGCAATAAACGTCTGAGCTACAGAGAGAGATGCAGGTGAGTTAAAAGGTGCAGCTCCCCCGGCACCCAGTTAAGTCACGTACAACTCACGGCCCAAAAAGGGAAACTAACGCATGTGTGTACATTTCCAGCTGCAGACTGCAGCTTACTTTGGATAACCTTCAACTCAACAATCAATCATGATTTCAGTTAAATGCTGAAGTTGCTGTTACTGTTACCTTGTCTGTGGTAAGCTGGTAGAACACCGGCTGCTTTTTTGTTCAGCTGCCGTCGTGCTGTTGTCGAGGCAACATTAGTTTTGTTTTACGGTGGACGGATGGTAACATTACAGTTTCTTTAGCTTGAAATAATCCCATACTTTGGACACTTTCTTCTTTGTCCCTGGCTATATTCTCTCGTCCTCCACTTTGCAAACAGCGGCATCATAATCACGTCATGTTCACAGCGTAAGCGCGATGTGCGACAGTAATAAATGTCCCTGCGTAACACTGTGCTGTATAGTTAAATGGATTAAACAAAGCATCAATGCATAGAATTTGTGTCGAAGCATTTTATCGATTTGATCGATTTTATCAATGAATCGTTTCAGCCCTAGTCAAGTTAGTAACATGCATTAATGGATGACGTTGCATACAGAGGGACAGAAAGAGGAGGAGAGAGGAGTTCAGTGCAGCAGTCCCCCAGCATTCTAGGCCTATAGCAGCATAACTAAGGGATGGTTCAGGACTCACTTGAGCCAGTCCTAACTATAAACATTATCAAAGAGGAAAGTCTTAAGCCTACTATTAAATGTGGAGATGGTGTCTGCCTCCTGAACCCAAACTGGAACCTGGTTCCACAAGAGAGGCGCTTCATGGCTGAATGCTCTGGCTTCCATTCTACTTTTGAGGACTCTAGGAACCACAAGTAACCCTGCATTCTGGGAGCACAGTGTTCTGGTGGGGTAGTAAGGTACTATGAGCTCTTTAAGATAAGAAGGTGCCTGACCATTAAGAGCTTTGTATGTGACAAGAATTTTTTAAATTCTATTCTGGATTTTACAGGAAGCCAATGCAGAGAAGCTAAAACAGGAGAAATATGATCTCTTTTCCTGGTTCCTGTCAGAACACGTGCTGCAGCATTCTGGATCAGCTCAAGAGTCTTAGGCTGTGTTCGAAATGGGCCAAACTGCTGTCTCAAAAGGTGTCTAACAGGACAGTGAGGCATCTAGTGCCGTTTGAAACGGCTAGAACGATCTCTTCCTGTCTCCTGAGATGCCTTCAAGCTGGCCCAGTAACGGCCAATTTTGAAGGCAGCACCGATGGTGGCTCAATGCTGACTATTACCCATAAAGCAGCACGGCTGCTGCCTTAGAAGGCTGTTCGAAACTAATGTAAACAGAGCAGCCTTCACTTAAAAGTGATGCCTTCTGAGGCAGCTTTCTGTTACGGTATCGAGGCAGCGAGGCAACTTCCTTCCGTTTCAAACACAGCCTTAGGGTGCTTTCACACTTGGATTGATCTGTTTTGTTCTGGAACAGATACTTTGTTCCGAATCAATTTAATACGTCACTTGTGTTCTTGTAGCAGTCCAAATCGCACAACCTTCCAGGGCTTTCCTTACGCCATTACGTCACTACCTCATGCATGCAGGTCGCCCATTCCATTGGGGGACATCTCCATGACAACAGTAACACAAAATGAATCGTGGGTGGACTTGAAATGAAATGAGGTGAAATAAATGTTTGGTCAGAACAACACATCTCCCGGATGTTGCACACCACACACAAGAACACTTAAGTCTACAAGAGGGTCAGTGATAAAATGAAAGAGAGAGGTTGTGAATGCTCCGTTGAGCAGTGCCACACAAAGTTAAAAAACTCTGACAGCAGTAGGCCTACAAAATACAACCACAACAACATACTGCGAGAAATTAGCAAAATACGCTGACGAAGCTGTTGAAAAGCGATCTTTTGGTGTCGGTTGCCAGGTAACACATTGATTTGTTCTGATTGATTTGTTCATGGGTCGGCTGTGTTCTAACTGCAAACGAACGGCTCCAGGGTTCGTATGGAATCAAGCCGAGACCACCTCTTCAAGGCGATCTCAACTCAGTTCTTTTGTTCGGATTCAGAGTGCGATTGTTGTGTTCACATATTACCAAACGAACCAGGCCAAAAGGGAAATGACCCCTTGTTTCAGAACGTCTCCAATCGATCCAGGTGTGAAAGCACCCTTAATGGACATTTTTGAGCAGCCTGATAATAAGGAATTTTTAGAAAGGATGTTCATAATTTTTGCAATATTATGTAGGTGAAAAAAAAGCGGTCCTTGAATTTTGCTTAATGTGAGAGTTAAAGGACATGTCCTGATCAAAGATAACTCCAAGATTCCTCACAGTGGCGCTGGAAGGCAGGGCAATGCCATCCAGATTAACTATATCTTTAGATAATGTGTCACGGTTGTGCCTAGGCCCCAGTACAATAACTTCAGTTTAACATTAGAAAATTACAGGTCATCCTGAAGGCACATTTAGAGTTTAGCCAACTGATTAGTTTCATCTGGCTTGATTGATTGATATAATGGAGTATCATCTGCATAACAATAAAAGTTTATAGAGTGTTTCCTGATAATAATGCCTAAAGGAAGCATATATAAAGTGAACCGGATTGGTCCCAGCACAGATTCTTGTGGAACTGCATCATTCATTTTGGCATGCATGAAGGATTCATAGATGGATCTGATAAATAGGACTTAAATCACCTTTAATGTCAATTAAATGTTACAGTCTTTGTAATAGAATACGATGGTCAATGGTATCAAATGCAGCACTAAGATCTAATAAAACCAATACAGACACAAGTCCTTTGTCTGATGCAATTAGGAGTTCATCAGTAATTTTTGCCAGTGCTGTCTCTGTGCTATAATGAACTCTGAATCGCGACTGAAAATCTTCAAATAAACTATGTAGAAAGTCACACAGCTGTTTGGCGACGGCTTTCTCAAGGATCTTAGAGACAAATCGAAGGTTACATATAGTTCTATAGTTGGCTAAAACCCCTGGATCAAGTTTGGACTTTTGGAGAAAAGGTTTAATTACTGCTACTTTAAAGTACTGTGGTACATGGTCTGTTAATAAACAGATTGATCATATCCAGTAAAGAACTAAGGGTAAAACTTCCTTCTATAAGCAGCCTTGTCGGGATGTGGTCTAAGAGGCAGATTGATGATTTAGATGAAGAAATTATTATTAATTATTATCTAAGGTTCCTGAGTTAAGTCGGTGCTAATTAAGCGCAAGTCTTGGTGAAATTTGTTTCTAATAGTTAGAATTTTCTCATTAAAGAAGCTCATGAAATCGTTACTACTGAGAGCTATGGGAATACATGGCTCAATAGAGCTGTGACTCTCTGTCAGCCTGGCTACAGTCCTGAAAAGACTGTTCTTATTTTCCTCTATTAATAACGAGTAGTATGCTGCTCTGGCATTACTGAGGGCCTTCCTATAAGTTTTAAGACTATCTTGTCTAATTAAAAGAGAATTTTCCAGTTTGGTGTAATGGCAATTCCTCTCAAGTTTCTGTGATACTTGCTTTAATTTGTGAGTTTTAGTTTAATAGCATGGAGCTAACCGTCTTTGTTTTATTATCTTCTTTTTTAGAGGGCCAACAGAGTTAAGTGTCATTAAGTGTCGAGTCCTCTGTTATTTTGTGACTTTGTAATTTGAGGATTTTCAGTCAGGATTTAGAATGCATCATAGGACAGAGCCAGCACTGGTGGAAATTACTAATGACCTAATTTCATGAGACAAAGGGGCTGACTGTACTGGTTTTATTAGATCTTAGCGCTGCATTTGATACAACTGACCATCATATCCTATTACAGAGACTGGAACATTTAACTGGAATTAAAAGAACTGCTCTAAGGTGGCTTAAGTCCTATTTATCAGATCAATCTCAGTTTGTACGTTAAAACGATGAATCCTCCATGCATGCCAAAGTTAGTCATGGAGTCAAGGATCTGTGCTCGGACCAATCCTGTTCACTTTGCTTTCCTTGGGCAATATTATCAGGACATATTAACACTCCATGGGGCGGTTTCCCGGACAGAGTCTAAAATAAATGAGGACTAGGCTAATCCTACTGAAATTAATACTGACTTAAAAAATGGCTTTCCGAGACAGTGTTTTATTTGAGATTAAGTAGTACCCGACTAGGGAGTTGCAGACTACAGTTAATAAGGACTAACAAGCTACTCTGTGTGAAGGCCGATTAGAGTAATGTTGTGCACATGGTGCAAACCTGAGGTAGCTCCAAAAACCAGGGCTGGACCCTGAAGAAACATTAACATTGTGTATCTCAATTTGTGAAAAAACTTTTGTTCATAATCAAACTGTGGCAATTGTTGTCTTGAATCATCTGAGGTAACTTCATTGTGAGAAGTGCCGCAAAGCAAAAGCATCTCCATACCTGTCATTTTCAGCTCAACCATGGGAAGATCTGGTTCATCCCTATGTTCCATTTGAGGATCTGAGCAGCCATGCTGTTTGAGGTAATTGTGAAGCACTGCTGTTGCAATTATGACAATACAGCATCTTCTTGGTTCAAAGCGCAATGTGTTTCTGAGACACTGGAAACGACTCTTCCATACACCAAACATGCGCTCCACTGTACCTCTGGCACGAATACGAGCTTGGTTGTACCGCTGCTGCTCAGGTGTGACTGCATGAAGGTAAGGGGTGAACAAGAAGTTGGTCTGTTCATACCCACTGTCACCAAGTATGATTCCACTATGTTGACCACCTTCGAACTGAGCGTACAGACAGGAGTTCTGGAAAATTCTTGAGTCATGAGTTGCACCTTTCCAACGTGCCACAATGTTGGAGAACTGCATAGTGGGAGTGCACACACCTTGTACATTTATTGAGAACCAGTTTTTACGATTTCTGTACTCCTCAGAATCTGCAGTAGAGGGACACTTTATTGGAATATGACATCCATCAATACAGGCAATGACTCCAGGGAAGTTTCCATATTCAAAGAACTCGACCTTGTAGTTGGCTTGGCCAGCAGCATCAGGAAACTTGATGTAGTCGTCCTTCAGTTCACATATAGCTTTGCACACTGTGAATTATTTTGCACACAGTTGGTACACTTACGCCACACAAATCGCCTGTTTCACGATGGAAGGTTCCACATGCCAAAAAACCTTAAGGTGATCAGTACTTGTAGCGAAGGAGGGATAGGCATTCCCCTACAGGAATGAGATGAAAGCCTTGTGTCAAGCAGACTAATTATGTCTGCTGCAGTTGCTTTGTAAATGCGAAAACGGTCACGAAAGTTGATTTCATCAAGATCATTCAGTGGGTTGCTCCTGTCCATAACCACTCTTCTGTTTGGTCTAAATGGAGCTCTTTCATCATCATTAATATAGTCCAAGTAATCCATTCCTCTATTGCTAAGGTCAATCTGGAGGCCAACATCAATTAATCTGAAGTTAAACCTGCCTCTGGCCAGGTTTAGTTTAAGCCTTTACTTAAATCTAGACTAGTTCTAATCAGACTTCTGGAAATCAGACTTTGTAATTCAGGACTAGGGAAAGTCTGGGACTATTTTAACCCATGTCTGAGAAATCCAATTCCAGTTAGTCTGGCTTAACTCTCCATTTTAGACTGGGACAAGGCTTAATCTCTGTCCGGGAAACCGCCCCGAAATTGTTACGCAGATGATACTCAGTTATATTAGCAATAAAGCCAGATTAAACCAATCAGTTAGCAAAACTGTAAATGTGCCTTCAGGATGTTAAAACCTGGATGACCTGTAATTTTCTAATGTTAAACTCAGATAAAACTGAACTGTTCTAGGACCCAAGCACCTCCGTGATGCAATATCTAAAGATATAGTTACTCTGGATGGTAGTAGAGTTATCTTTGATCAGGACATGTCCTTTAAATGTCACATTAAATTTCAAGGACCAGATTTTTTTTTCACCCACGTAATATTGAAAACATCAGGAACATCCTGTCTAAAAATGATGCAGAAAAACTAGTCCATGTATTTGTTACTTACAGGCTGGATTACAGCAATTCGTTACTATCAGACTGCTCAAAAAAGTCCATTAAGACTCTTCAGATAATCCAGAATGCTGCAACACGTGTTCTGACAGGAACCAGGATGATATTTCTTCTGTCTTAGCTTCTCTGCATTGGCTTCCTGTAAAATCCAGAATAGATTTTAAAATCCTTCTTCTCAATGGTCAGGCACCTTCTTATCTTAAAGAGCTCATAGTACCTTACTACCCTACCAGAGCACTGCACTCCCAGAATGCAGGGTTATTTGTGGTTCTTAGAGTCTCCAAAAGTAGAATGCGAGCCAGCTGGTTCAGCTATCAAGGTCCTCTCCTGTGGAACCAGGTTCCAGTTTGGGTTCAGGAGGCAGACACCATCTCCACATTTAAGAGTGGCTTAAGACTTTCCTCTTTGATAATGCTTATAGTTAGGGCTGGCTCAGGTGAGTCCTGAACCATCCCTTAGTTATGCTGCTATAGGCCTAGACTGCCGGAGGACTTCCCATGATGCACTGAGCTCCTCTCTCCTCCTCTTTCTGTCCCTCTGTATGCAACCTCTTCCCATTAATGCATCTTACTAACTCGACTTCTTCTCTTTTCCGTAGTCTTGTGCTTTCTCGTCCCTCTCCTCTCTCCTCCTTTCACTGTCTGCAAGTGTTTCTGGCTCTGGAGCTGTGAAGTCTGGATGTGTGGTTGCGAGTCACCTGCTACCCCCCTCCCCCAACCCCCATATTCCTGCTGGACATCCTCTGCTGTTGTTACTTGTCTTATCGTTATTATTAGGGCCCGAGTCCTTGGCACGAATTGCAAGAAACCTATTTTTTTTGCTGGGATTCTTCTTCTTCTTCTTCTTCTTATTATTATTATTAGGGCCCGAGCACTAAAGTGCAAGGGCACCAACAGTGTCCTAGCACAAAGTGCAAGGAACCTATTGCTTTTGCTGGGATTTTTTTTTCCTCCCAAGTCCAAATCCAATGTTCTGCAGTGATTGTGGTCGAGTGTGGCAAGGGGGATCAATAGCGCCCTTAAACACACACCATGTTTTGGAAAAAGTTTGTTTGAGCTTCATGATATTTGGTAAGATTATTGCTCTTATTACAAATTCCACATGCCTGCTTTTTTTATGAGATTTTGCTCAACAGAAAGTCCACTATTTTGCACTTCCTAATTAATTTTCAATTATTTAAATAGATATTTGAGGCCTTTAAAATGCTGAAAGAGCCACATATTCACGAGACATTGCACGCTTGTCAAAACGGTTGTTTTGTATTGGCTGGTATGGTTTGGGGGCCCCCAAAAATTTCAAAAAGCCAGCAACTTCAGTAACCAATGTATCTTCTGCAAACTTAAAAATAAGCCTGTTGGAGCCATATCCTAAAACCAACAAGAAGTCATTTTGAATAATTTACAAGCGTTTTTCCCGTTTACAGGCTCCGTACTTTAACAGACTCCTCCTGGAGCTTTTACCCGATTGACTTCAAATGCGGGCAGCACAATCTTAAAAACCTTGCATTGTTAAATTGCAAAGAGTTTTTTGATTGCTAAAAGGGCATGGCCATGGCATGGCATTAAATTTTGATGTTTCAACATAATTTAAAAAACTAATTTTTCATGGTCTTAGGATACCGAATTCCACACGAACATTTGTACACACCTCAGGACTGGTGGGAGATCCAACCTTCTGCAGTGATTGGGGTGGGGGATAGCACCCCTAGAAAACAATATGTTTTAGAAAAAGTTTCCTTGATCTTCATGAGATTTGGTGGGATTATTGCTCTTATTGCAAAGACCATATTTCTGTTTTTTATGAGATTTTGCTCAACCGGAAGTCAGCCATTTTGCACTTCCTGCATCATGTTCAATATTTTAAACTGGTGTTTGAGGCTTTTAGCATGTTCAAAGAGCCACAAAACTTTGCAGACACACTCAAACTGGTAATGCTTTGCTTTGATGTCATTTTTGGGATTGGGGGTTGCACATTGGCCCTGTAGCTCCCCCTAAAGGCTTTTTAGTCTTCATATGGCTAGGGATGCTTGAAACCTCACAAGACTTGGCACGCATGTCAGAAGTCAGTGGCCTCCAGCTCCACTGGCAGGTGCGGCTCCACTGCAAAAAGAAGCCCGGTTCCATCAGAAATAATGGATTCCAACCAGATTTATTACCTCAGTAAAAACTTTAATTACAAGGTGATAGTCAGTCAATAGTCAGTTTCAGGTCCTTTTCAATACAGCATGATGTTTGTTTAGTAAATGTATGGTCTTGTGTAGAGGGAAATAGGTGATAAAGCAGGTTATGCTTTAAGGTGGGACTTTATTATGGGTATTCAACACAATCCATTTTCAGCATGGTGAAGCATGACAAAAGGCATCATTCTCAGGTTTGTTTAAACTTATATAAGAAATAGATTTATACAGGGTTGGGAGGGTTATTTTAAAAAATGTAATCCGGTACAATTACTAATTGTAATCAGTAACGTAATCCACAAAATAAATGCAATGTAATCTGATTACTTTTAGTTATTTCTGGATTACTTCAATGCCAAATACAAAAACATATAAAAAACATATATGGAGTCAAATAACACTGCATTTTCTGTTTCATGGAAACTTTCTGCTTAAAGTAAACCTATGAATAATCTGCGATTTTTCAAAATGTACCTAGAATCTGATTACAGTTACATTTTTTTTGTATCCTGATTACATAACGCCATTACATGTAATCTGTTACTCCACAACCCTAGATTTAAATACAAGTGCTGCCCCCGTGTTCCTGCTCGACGCCCTCTGCTACAGTTGCAACTGCTGTTACTAGTCCTATTGCTATTATTACTGTTATTATTATTATCATTAACATTACTATAAATATCTGCACCATTTTTCATTCAGTCTATAGCAACATTACCTTTACTGCCTGTACCTCTATGTGTATACTGTGTAGGCTGCCTCCCTCTGCTCTCTCTCTCTCTCCTCCTCACCCCCAACCGGTTGCCATGGTTCTGCTCGAGGTTTCTGCCTCTTAAAAGGAAGTTTTTCCTTGCCTTTGTCGCCTAGTGCTGCTCTTGGTGGGAATTGTTGGGCTTCTGTAAATAACTTCAGAGTATGGTCTAGACCTGCTCTTTATGAAAAGCGCTGTGAGATAACTGTTGTTGTGATTTGACGCTATATAAATAAAATTATGTTGAATTGAAATTGAATTGAAAGTGATAGAATGCCTGTTAGGCTACCTTGTGATTATCAAGTAGATACCATGGCAACCTGTCAATCAAGGTAGAGTGACTCCTATCTACTGCACTCTAAATTTAACCACCACCATTCAAAAAACTTAGAAGGATGGGCTGTTATTTTTTTTTCCTGTTCCTGTTTTTCACTAGCCAAAATAAGCATCCTGGTCAAACTTACAGTTAACGTGAATTACAGATGCACCTTGCCAACCACGCTAGATAGCTCCATGGTAACACTTTGTCCTGAATAGGCTTCCTGCCGTAAATGCATTCTCTTCAGTTCACTGCACATGGTATGGGTATTCCATCAAAGGTATTGCATTACCAAAAGCACTGACTGAAACATAGCTGTGTCCAAAATTAACTTAACATAAACTGTGCCATATTCATCAGAACTAACAGGCATCCTATCACTTGTACATAAATCTTTTTCTTATATATGTTTATACAATCCTGAGAATGGTGACTTTTGTCATGCTTCGGCATGCTGAAAACTGACACTGTTCAGCTCGAGTGCCCATAAAGTGGCCCCACCTGAAAGTATACTCTGCTTTATTGGCTATTTCCCGCTAAATGTGACCAAAATTTACAAAATGAACATTATACTGATTAGAAAAGGATTTCATAAAATGAGTAAACTCATTAAGGAAAGTGTTAGTAGAGGTGTTTACTGAAAGTGTTTCTTAACTGATGTCAGTTAAAAAGTGTTTAACTGAGGTGGGAAGCTTATTTTGACATTATTTCTGATGGAATGATGGAATTTCAATCTCCGGGGCTGTAGAGTAACATGATTTTACATAAGATTCTAAATTAATTACCTGATTGACTTGGTGAATTAGTACGGCCAGCTGCAGACTGGATGTAGCTGGATATCCCTGGCTCAGGTGGTTTGAGTCGATTTATCTTCATTTCCTTTTTCTGCTCTTTGTTACCAATTTGTGAATCTAAATCACATATCTCCATGTTTTGGTCTGCTCCTCTGCTTTGACAGGCATCGAAATCATGTAACAAGCTTAAAGAATCATCATCTGAAGTTGATAAATCTCTATTCTTCTCATACTCCTGATTATACAGATCAGTCATCTTTAGAAGATCTCTGGAAGAAAAATACACAAACAGAGGTGACAGTCAGATAATGACACTTTAAACTTTTTTAAAATAAAAAAACAGTGTTTCCCATACGTTCATTTATTTGTGGCGGCCCACCACAACATCAACACTGACCGCCACAGATTGATTTTCGATCTTTTTTTTACTAGACCTATTTAAAATCATGTTTGATTGCAGAGCTCGGTAGCACATTCGCGCAGCACAGCCTCTTTCTCACTCACCCATCCCTCTCTCTCTCGCTCTTTCTCTCTCTCCCTCATGAACACAGTTGCACAAATCTGTCTAACACAACGCTGTCAATGTCAGAGACCCAGCTTAAAGAAGTTATTAGCAAGCATGTAAGGAGCCTAGCTAATAAGGAGAGCTAAGTTAATGTTAGAAAACAACTGGATTACCTCCGCCGCCACAGTTACACTGTCATTCTTTGGGAAACACTGAAAAATATCAAAAATATTCTATTTGCTGCACAAAAAAGATGTAAAACCAACAAGTCCTACAAACTAAATAGTTAAACATTTGATTTGTGGCATTTCAAAGTGACGTATGTGTTTTTTTGTTTTTCTGACACCCTACAGGCAGGACGACTTTGTTTGTCAATGCCTTCCAAAATGGTTAATTGTCAATCTCCAGCTGTGATAGCAGTTGCCGCTTGCTTGGCTTGTTAGAACACTTAGCTAGGAGTTATTTCTTTGTTGATGTTGGGTTTTGAAGCATCCATATTTCCCCTATATCCCCTCTCACTGGGATTGCTTGTATAGTGGAATTGTAACAGTTAACAAACATGTTATGGCATGGAGGAGCCAGGACGACAGGTCAGCCGGGAGATATCTTCATCATTCACACAGTCCGACATTGGGTCCCAAGCTCCAACAAGTCCTTATGGCAGAGACTCACTTACCACAACGGCACCTGACTTGAGATAAAAGATTGTTGTAGTTGGACCCCCAACTACAACAATCACGATTGCTAAGGCTACTAAAACCATAACCAAGATGAGCAATAAGCTGATATCCGCCACAGTAACAGTGATTCTAGAGATGCTTGGAGATGCTATATGAAGGAGAAGGCTAGAGGCCAAAATCAACACAGAGAGAAGTTAGTCAGCTCTCAGAATTACACAAAGATGCAAAGAAGGGGCTACCTAACAAATACAAATAACTGTCTATACCTGAGGCACTGGAGACAAACAAAGACTCACAGCTCTAGCTACTCACCTAAAGAGATACACAGGAGAAGAGAGAGAAGCAGAAGCCAGGAGAATGAACAGTAAGTTCTCCACCAAACCATCCAAAGTGTACTCTCAGTGGCAGAGTAAAAACAGATCACAACAGTCTCCCAGAACAACGTCCAAGAAAGAATGTCAGGTATGAAGAGCTGGACAGCAGATATGGATAATGTCCCCTGACATTATCCATATTTACTTGCTGAAGAAACTAACTGCACTCCATGAACATCTGCTAACACAAATGAACCAAAAGCTGATGGATGGGACCCACCAAGAATGGTTAACTCAAGGACGG
Organism: Lepomis macrochirus; assembly: GCA_024633595.2. NCBI lineage: Eukaryota > Metazoa > Chordata > Actinopteri > Centrarchiformes > Centrarchidae > Lepomis > Lepomis macrochirus. Next base: position 2,238,823 of record JALXJV020000005.1, on the reverse strand, counting down.
ACAGTGGAGATCATGAAGGATCCCAGAATCGAACGATCCTATCCATCTCCTGGCCAATAACCTGCCTCTGCACCACATGGAAGCTACTGTCAAGGCATTATAGCAGCTAAGATGAGTAGGCACATGGCTCAATACATTGGCCCAGAAGGGAACAGGCAGTAATACACAGAAGGGCCAGCACCTGCTACTGGTCAAACGAGCAGTCACTTTAGACTGCAAGACCAGGCAGTCCAACCTGTGCACAACCTGGATTGCCTTCAAAAAAAGCCTATAACTTAATGCCTCATTAAAAACTCAATGGGGCTGTGGAAAACAACTGTGGAAGCCACATCAAAGCCAGTCGCACAAGTCATCAAGTGTGGCATACACCAAGGTGATGTACCATCCCCGCTGCTGTTCTGCATGTAGGCCTAAACCCCTTCAGCCACATGGATAATATCAAACTGTATGCCACAAAATAAGCAAGACCAGGGCTCCAGACTAACTTTTTTACCTCCGCCCCGGAACCGTCCTGAAAAACAATTTGAACCATCCCGAAGTTAATGTAAAGCATCTCAAAATCAAAATGTTTCTTTACTTTGTTATTATCCTCTATAGTTAGTGACATAATAAATGATGATAATTTGATGAAATAAATATTTATTTTGCTGAGAAGTTTTTTTAAAAAATCTTAATGTTTTAAAAACAGATAAATGTTTTAATTTTTATTTAGTTATAAACTCCTGGACTTTAATAGCTCCTGTGTTTCAGCAGCTTTTCTGCTCATGTTCAAAATTTTCAGCACATTCAGAATCTCTCCCACATGTTTTCTGACAGAAAAAAAATCTTAATATTATGAATGTAAATGCTTGGTACTTGTATAGCGCCTTTCTAGTCTTTTCGACCACTCAAAGCACTTTTACACTACATCTGCATTCACCATTCACACACACATTCACTCACTAAGTGCTCAAACGGAAACTAACATTCACACACATTCATACACTGGCGGAACAGCCGCCAGGGGCAATTCGGGGTTCAGTGTCTTGCCAGTTCGACACGCAGCCCAGCGAAGCTGGGGATTGAACCGCCGACCTTCCGATTAACAGCCAACCCGCTCTACCTCCTGAGCCACAGCCGCCCCTACCATAAACTAACATCATTATTTAATACATGTCTACCTGACCTATACTCTGCTGTGCTCCCCCCTGACATGTGGGGGTCAGATTCAGTAGCCTACTGATGTGCTTGATCATGATGTACTTTTTTATCTTGGAATAATGTTACACTAATACACTCATTTAAACTAGTTTCTCCTCCATGTTGTAGAAAGAGCCTCTGCAGTGGAAAGATGCAGATTTACACTGCACAGAATGCCACTTTGCCACTATGTACTCCTTCTAGCATCCTCCTGGGAGCAACACACCCCTCTTGTTCTGTTTTACTAAAGTTACTGTAATACAGTTTGGTAGTCTTGTTTACATTAGGTGCGGGTTGTGTGGGTGCTGCTAGTGTATCGTGAATCCGTCCCTGGTTCAAAAACTACACAAGCTCAAATCACAGTAATGATTTCTGTGATGACTGATCAGTGTTTTAAAATCTGTTTTCAAAATTTCAATATTTTAAAAAAGCTTTAGGCCAATGCCGAGCTCCTAAATATAAAAATTTAGGAGCACATGTGCTCCTTGGGAAAAAGGTTAGTGGAGAGCCCTGACTCTTCTCCTGTGGAACCAGGGTCCATTTTGGTTTCAGGAGGCAGACACCATCTCCACATTTAAGAGTAGACTTAAGACCAGGGTGGCTACTGGTATACACAAGTTAAATTTAAGACTTTTTAACACCACTTCTAAATGAAATTTTAGACCAAACTTACGATGGAACTACAAATACAATAATACAATAATCAATTGACTTTAAGAACATTGATTAAATGTGTGTAATGCGAAAGGATAACACAAAAAAGTCATTGCTGTCCTAAATTATATTTATTATTACAATATTTTCTGAACATTTAGGTCCAATGCACAAATACTTATAAAATCAAGTAAACATAAAAAAAGTTCCTTTTGAACAAAATAAATAATAGACAGCAGTGTAAGTGTTTTGCAGAGGTGTGTGGGAATAAGTGTGTGTGTGTGTGTGTGTGTGTGTGTGTGTGTGTGTGTGTGTGTGTGTGTGTGTGTGTGTATGTCTACGTGACAAATAATTTTTGTGCACAAGTTCATGTCTACTCCTGAGCTTTTGTGAATATACTTGGAAAACAATCCTTTTTATATAATAATGAACAAAACGCTTTGGCACTTGAGAAAGCCTTCCCAAAAGAGTGTACTTACCAATTTATAACAATGTGCATGTGCACAATATGAACACTTGAAAGAGGCATGCCTGTATAAGGCATATCCGAAAGCTTACCTTGGACAAAAAACAAAATCACATTCGGGGAATGCAGTAACACAGTGTTACTTAGATTAGTAACTGTAATATAATTACTGTTTTGGAAATTGTTACACTACTCGTTACTGTGAAAATACAATACAATTACAGTAATATATTACTAAGTAATGCGTTACTGCCCAACACTGTTGTGGAGTGCTTATCTAAATCACACATGCACACACTTTTATCCCAATAAGCAATGTTGTTTTTTTCGGCATTTTTAATTGACAGGACAGCTTAAGACTTCTAGCCTCTGTATATGGGCGTGTGCTCTACCAGGTGAGCTACCCAGGCACCTCCCCTAAATAGCAGTGTTAAGTTAAAATGGATGAGAGAAAACTTTCCTATCAATATGTATGATACAAAATGTAGTGCCGCTTGTACAAGAGCTTTTCGACAATGTAAGAGATGATTAGAATTAGAATTATTTCACAGTCCAGGTATTAATTCCAAAGGCAAAGGGAACTTTATTAGGACGCATAGTATCCTGGATCCATGAAATAACTGGCCTTTAAAAATAAAAATCTGCTGCCTCTATGGGAATTTAACATAGGCGTGTACTGACTTATGCCCCCTGTATTTTAAGGAAGAACCTTTATTTATTTACGAGACATTATTCATTCACAAAAGAAAATCGGTGTCCTTAAAAGTTGGATTTTACCTCATTTTTTTAAATTAAGGCATTAAGATCAATTTCCAAAAGATGATTTTTGTATTCCTCTTTTTAGTCAACTTTAGCATGGGTTCATAAACTTATGAGCAGCTCTGTATACTATTTAGACATATTGCCAGGTAAACACCAAACTCTACCATTCTAAAACTCAGTTTGGCTGTTTTTAATTCATTTTTCATTTTAATTTGTCTAATTAACGTAGTGCCCTATCCATAGTGGTTATTCACTTGATAAATCAGTAAAGCTTAACTATATGATACACAACATATGTTAGATGTTAGTTAATAAATATATTTATGGCAGACTTACTTTGAAATGCTGAAGTAGGTCCTGGGCGGTTGCATGGCCCATGAACTATGCTCCATAGAAGTTAGACTAAACTGACGTAGCCTGCAGCTCTGTCCTGTACAGACTGGTTCAATTAGTTTTCAGTTTTCAGTCTGAAAAGGTGGTTTTGGAAAAGAAAGGACGGAGGTGACTAGAGGAGCTCAGGTTAGTAAAGCTAACTAGTGATGCAAACTAGTCCTTTTAAGCTAATGAGGAGACATTTCTTTTTGGATTTTAAGGTGTAAATAAAATGCAGCTCAGAAGGGAGGAGGTTTCTCCTGCTGCCTGTTTTTTATATTAATGTCTACAGATCAATGTCAGAAGCTGTAAAATGAAGACACAAAAGGCAAACATGAACAGTCTCTAATGATTCTGAGGTCACATTAATGGGGTTTTAGGGGGCGATGCCCAAAACATGCTGTGCCATCAATGTAAAATCACTGAGGAGCAACAGAACCAACCAAATTACTTTCTCCAGATCTGTAGGTTGTGTGTGTGTGTGTGGAGGGGGTCACACTGCACTGTGACCTGCGCTGCACATTTACTGCCAGACTGAAATGATTTTATTGATCATGTGAAAGTTTAGCAGCAGCAGTCATTCAATCAACAACTGCCTGCACCGAACAGGTCAAAAAAAGCCTGCTGGGCGTATCTGAAATGTTTGCTATGCTCCCCTCCAGTGAATCTGGTGACAGCATGTAGAACAACAGCAGTAAAAGTTAAGAGAAGTCAACAGCAACCACCAATAAAACAAGTTGAAAAGGAAAAACAGTGCGATGGGTTCAGGATGGAAGATCTATTATATTTCACTCACATATGTCCCTAAGAATAGATGCGTGCAAACTACAAAAATGATTGATACTGTGCGAGTAAAGACTACAAAATACAGTAATTCTTATGTGTTAATGGTTATGATTTTTGAAAAGTTAGTACTCAGCATTAATAAATTAGACACTAATGTAGACTGTTTTTCTTGCACAAGGATTTAATAAATGAAAACAACCCACAGATTCATTATTAGGCCTATACCAGTGGTACACTATATATAAAAATTATAATGAATAGCCTACTGTATCTCTACGTAATATATTAACATTTTACTAACATTAAACTATGGAATTAACTTTGTACCTTTATTTAATGGGGAAGGCCTTTCCTCCTCTCTCTAGCCCACTCTCCCTCTCTTTACTCCTTTCTCTAACCCTCAGAGCCCACAGAACCTGCCTGAGCTTCCAGGACAAAAGCAGCTACTCCAGAGTTTATCATCAATTCATGATGCAAAAGTTGTCATGATGTCTGTGTTCCTTTATCTCATAAATGTTTTGGCTATAGTCTTTTTTTGTTGCAGTCTGTTTGTTCTGTTAGTAATTTATTCCACAGGAAAGTTACATTTGTTAAACTCTAAGATGTTCTCAACAGAAATGAAGTCTCTGAGCTGGAGTCCATGGTTATAATGAATGTTGTTTCACCTACTGCGATCCAGCCAAGCGGCTTATAACACTGCATAATCTATAAGGAACTCTGTAACTGTTACCTGTTTTCCACTTACAGAGCACAACCATGCAGCCTAATGTGCAATGTGTCTGCAACTAATGATAGCTTATAAACTACTATAAGTCAATTCATCACCCAGACCTTCAAAGCCAGTGTAACGTTAACTAAATAAAACTGTAACGTTACATGATCAGCAATAAACCCGTAACGTTAACTTGTTTGCAGCAAAACTAATAAATGTAATGGCAGCCGGTGGGGACGTAAATGATCACGTTAATCGACCACAACAAGTTTGGCAAGTAAACAAACACTCATTCATCTTTTCATAACTAACGACAGTTAACCTCTCGTTGGTCGTACCTAAAGCAAGAAGCAAGCTAACGTTAGATGGCCATTCCTGAGCTAAACATGTTTAGCTCGGCTGATACTACCTTCAGGAATTCATTACTGCTGAGTGTCGCTATCCTGACAGAATGTGCCCCCATGCACAGTGTAAATCTCTTCACACTGCATGGCCATGACTTGTGCATATTTTAGAAGCACTTACCTTGGCAAACCATTTACATTCCTTCTCAGATATCTGGCATATGAATGATCTGTTGTGATGCTTGACAGACACTGGACCTCAGTCGGCTGCTAATGGTGGTTTGTGATCCTTGAGCTTCTGCTGGTCTGTACATGCTTATCACCTTCCTGCGGAGTGAGCTGGTTTATCTCCAGTTGGTGTCTTTAGCATCAGAACAGAATGGAAATTCAAGGGTTATAGTATTCCAACCTGTAAATACGAGATAAGTTTACAACTCAAATAACTCATTTTTGACCAATGCAAGCAAAGCATCCTCTATCATAAGGCTTGAGTCAAATGGATTATTTCAATGCTACTCACTAGATGGCAGCACAAACTAAAATGAATGAAGTGAAAACTGAAAACACATCTTGGGGAGAAACTATTTTCAGCCTCTTGTGACAGAACAGTATGAGACAAACCAATACGTACTTGAAGCATAATAACAAGAACAAAATAAGAATATAACAGTAAATAATATCATGATAGAAGAATGAAGATAATAAAGAGGTTATGTTCTCCAGTGTAGAACTCTGGAGAAACTATACTTCTTTCTGCAAAGAATCTGCATAATTTTGTTTGTTCTCAAATGGTCATATTTTTCTACCACATTGATAATGAATACCTAAATTGGCTTATTGTCTTCAAGGAGCCTATTTCATATATTTATTTATTCCTGAAAGGGGCTGAAACTAACAATTATTTGATCAATCGGATTTATATCAATCTGTCAATTATTATGATAAATGGTTTGGTCAATAACATTTCAGAAAATTTACCAAATTTATTAATGATTAATTTACCAAAGCTCTGGCTGACATCTTTAAATTTCTTGTTTGGGTCAACCAAAAGATATTAATTTACTGTCAAGGCAAAAAACCCTCATAATTGAAAAACAGAAACTGTACTGAAACTTGTACTTAACTTTGATTGATCAATTATCAACACAGTTGCTGTTAATGTTTTGTCAACCAAATAATCCCCCGATTGACTAATTGCTTCAGCTCTACTTCCGAATATGCTTTTGATGTCCTAATCATTTAGAGGTTGGTTTACTACTGAATATACGTCTTACATAATAAAACACCCAACGAAATGAAAAAATAGCACATACCTCTCTTCCAAGGTTGGAAAATTCTTGAAATTTGTTATTTTGATAACACAAGAATATAAAAATACTCATGGGACTGGTATTCCAAATAACCAACCAAACAGACCTACCAAGGTGAGGGCCCCATAAAGCTTACCTGATCTGAGTCCTTTCATATGGAGTGTCAGAGTTGAGTAAGGATATAAAGTATTATTTTCCCCCTCACAATACAGAAGACTAGATTAAAATTGGTAAAGCAGTTGAAATGTATTACAGTAGAAGAGCTCTACCTTAAGAAAATCTTAACTGCATCATAGGTTTCTTTTTAGGATTTCCTAGTGTAACGTTATTTTGTGTAGTGTCATAGTGTTTTCTAAAATAAATGTGGGTCAGCAGGAGGCTTTGGACAGGATTAGACAGCTAGGAGTTCAGAGGAGTTCCTGCATTAGCGCATTGCCCAGGGGCCAACTGTGTCTTTACCCATCCACATTTGAACAGCTTTTAATTCGAAAAGAAAACTCACATTTTGAAAATGTCTGAATAGTGAAAAGACTGATTGCTTGAGAAAATATTCACAGGTAACTTAACATCAGACATACGTACACTAAACCTTATCTGACGTCACGCTGCGAGAGTCACCATTTACCCGCTTTGTGAAGCGTTACAGTTAACGTCAGCCAGTTAACAGCAAGCGTTAAGCTAGCGATAACGTTACCTGTTAACGTACAATATGTGGCCTATCTAAACTCATAAAGTTGTCATACGTGACAACCTGAAGTTAAAATACTCAGAATGTATTTGGTAGTAAAGTCAAGTTCAATAATCTAACTTACGTTGCTAGCGTTTGCTACTTTGACTTTAACTTTTTTATAGTCTATGAACGTAACTAGGAAAGTTGGAGCCCAACTTAAGCAGGAGCCAGTTAGCTAATGTTAATGAATAACGACAAAAACGTTACTGCCTTTATATCAGGTTTTGTGTAAAAGTCTGTTATTTCCCTACCTTACCTGTCTAACTTTAAATGAGGTTGAACATGCGAACAGGTTGACTCTCCGTTCGGTTCCTCTTCACTCACAGAGTTGGCATACGCAAAGCGCGCGGGGGGGCGGAGGGGGGAGGCCTGGGTCTGTGTATAGTTATGGCACGTTCGAGACCGGTCGGAACTGGGACTTTTCCCAGCTGAAACTTCCAACTTTCGACATCAAAGCGTTCCAGGTGCATGGTGGTGCATGACGCCGAAAGTGAACGAAAACCTTGGTTGACCGTGACAAAGTGTACACACAGTCGCACCCTCAGCAGTGTTTTAGGTGTTAATTCAAAGGATGGCAGTTTAACTGCAACAGCTGATATAAATACCCTCTACATTAGTTCTGTGTACTAGCAACATGAGTTGGTAACCCTCCAAGTCAGTCAGTGTTGAAGGTTACACTTCCTAATGTTTTGGCATTTTAAAACAATTACTTTTATGCAGAGAACAAGATTTTATGACATTATTCACTTTAGCCAGCTACTTAATGGGCCTAACATATTTCTACATCGATGTATGCGGAACAGGTTTTACTATATTATCGTATGCATTAACTTAATTTAAATACAAATACACCTTTTGCTGCCTTTTTTTGTCACGTTTTGTGACGTCATTCAGCTTCTACTCGTGAAGTCGGGGTACTATTTTTTCTCCGAGTTCACAAGTAGGTAATCCGAGTTCAGGTGGCGTTCCAGGATAGTTTTTCTAGTTGGAAGTCAAATATTTCGCAGTTCCTAGTTGCCTGGAACGCAGCATAATCTACCAAAGCACACCGACGTGTGACAGGTACATGGTGAATAGGCTACTCACTTCTTCTTCTTCTTCTTCTTCTTCATCTTCTTCTCCTCTCCTTCTCCTTCTTTTGTTTTGGGCATATTGCAACCATGACTTTTAAAAGTGCATACCTATTAATCCTATTATATACAGGCAAAACTCGAAAATTTAGCATATCGTGCAAAAGTTCATTTATTTCAGTAATTCAACTTAAAAGGTGAACATTAGTTCATATAGTGGGATATTTCAAGCCTTTATTTGATATAATTTCGATTATTATGGCTTACAGCTTATGAAAACCCCAAATTCAAAATCTCAGAAAATTAGAATATTACATGAAATCAATAATAAAAAAAAAGATTTTAAATACAGAAATGTCAGCCCTCTGAAAAGTATAATCATGCATATGTACTCAGTACTTGGTTTGGGCCCCTTTTGCATAAATAAACACAGATTTTATCAAGACAGTGAATCATAAAACAACTCAAATAATATAAGACCTTCAGCGATACACTTGTGTTTAATGTTATCTGTCCTGATGTATCAGATCAGTCCGATCAGGTGCAGCGTCCCATCAATATAAGGCTTCTTCACTGCATTAGCAGGAATATTTTAATGGGCTACTTAAAAAAATAAACTCATCAAGTTGCCTAGTCTGATGAAATAGACAGTCCATTTAGCCTATATCTTGACCTTTCGTCATGTGGACATATAGGGGCTGTGATCCTGTACAACAAAACATGCAATAATTTAATCTCCACACTACCATGAATAGTAGTGGTGCAACGGGTTGCAGAATCCGTGGTATGGATCCCGTCCACACGGTGCAGCATGCAGGTGGAGTGTGGATTGATTGCAAGGTCTATGATGATTTATCCTGTTTGACCTCAAAATATTCCTTTATTCTGGAAATGTAAGAGAACCCAGTTAGATTCTGTGCAGAGCTTGCCTGATGAAACGCAGAAAGCCTGCTGAAACACAGGAGCTATTAAAGTCCAGGAGTTTCTAACTGACTTAAAATGATTTAATTTATTATTGATGAAGTGAAAAGGTGCCACATGCACATTTAAAGAGGTTACCTCAATCAGTCACGCCTGCCAGTGTGTTGATTCAGCAGTGATGATATTAAAAGTTGATCTACAGGAGAAACATATCTGAAAGCTGAGAGCTGCTCTGCATTATATTCTGTTACAGTTTTAGATTTTAAATTGTTTTATTAAACCTTTATTAAAAAACTTTTTCCAAGAGTGTCCTGGCCAAGGCAGGCAGTAGTACAATTACACATTTAAGATGGGAATAAATGCTCAGTTACAAGATCATAAAATATCAAAATGTTCTTAAATATTCACCAAAATTCAGCAACAAGGACGATTAAATGAGCAATCAGTCGTAACATCTGAAGGCAGAATTGCCAGCTCTCAAGTCCTTTAAAAGCAGCAGTGAAACAAAGATACAGCCCCCAGTTGGGCTACCTTACTTTTGTGTGTCCCTTTACATAAATAATTTCCACAATAAAGGGATGCAGAAAATGCAGAAATTGGTTAAAAAAAACACCATAATGCAGGAAACTAAGTGTTTAATATTCAAAGTTTTCAGGGGGGAGTAACCCCAGCCCCACCAGTTCATACTGTTGCAGTTTTGTTGTTATATTATGCTATTTGATTTAGACACAACATTACAATTTAGCAGACATGACACAGTTAATAGTGTTGCTTTGTTGTGCCATATGAGTAGAGTATTTTTACTATTGCTTAAATGCTTGGTGGAGGGTCAATTATTATGTGAAGATATGATGTTTCAAGATCCTAACAACGCCCCTGCTTTAAATGTTTGTGACCTGGATTTATTTCAATATTGAGTAATGCAGTTTGGATTGTAGTAATATATTTCGACATCCATGCCAATATCAAGTATAGAAAGTTAGTTTATTTGGATATTGAGAAGTATTTATGATGGGGGGTCGAGGGGAGAGGGATGAAGGGGGTAAGACAAGGCAAGTTTTATTTGTATAGCACATTTCAACAACAAGGTAATTCAAAGTGCTTTACATAAAACATAAAAGCAACAGGGAAATATAAAAAAGTTTAAAAGCAACATGAAATATAATAAAAGTCACAGTGTAAAAAGCTAAAAACGAAGAAAAAGAAAACAGGACAGTAAAAGTTACAGTGCAAGTCTTCAGCCTTAATTTAAAATAACTGACAGTTTCAGCAGACCTGCAGTTATCTGTGAGTGTGTTCCAAATATACGGACCATAATAACTAAACGCTGCTTCTCCTTGTTTAGTTTTGACTCTGGGGACAGAGAGTAGACCTGCCCCAGACAACCTGAGAGGCAGTGTTGGGAAAGCTACGTGGAGATGAAGTGAACTAAGCTACTAGCTACTCTACATTAAATGAAGCTTCACTACACAGAAGCTACCCCCCAGTGAAATGTAGCAAGCGTGGCAAAAGTAACTTAGTTACATCTAAGCTACTTTTAATTTTAATAGTTTATAGTTAGGTTATTTATATATAAATATTTATATACACACACTCACACACAACATAGGCCTAGTTTATATTGAACCAACTTCATTCAGTAGCAATATAAGAAAGACTGAAAACCTGCTCCAATGTGTGTGCGTGAGAGAGCTAAATCAGACACAGAAACTCTCCTGTACTTCCTCATGCAACAAACGGAGAACCATTGTTGTTTGTATAAAGCAACTTAATTATATTATTAATTAATTTAATTAATTAATTATTAATTAATTCTATATTTTTTATAGTTTATATTTGACTTTGTGCTCTGGCAACATTACATTACCTAAACAACCTAAACATTCATGGTAGAAAAAGAGCGAGTGAGAGAGAGAGACACTCCGTTGCACGTGTCTTTATTCCCCTGCAGCAAAGTCGCAAACATCAACCCAAGGATCGGTGCGTGATGTCACCATCACAGGGAAGCGCTTCTGCCTGCTGCACAGGTCTGTGTGTGGCGGTGGTGTCACTTACTGATCCATCAGAAATGCTTGGGAAAATGTAGCGTGTGTGGAAGCTACCGTGCTACTCGGTCAATAAAAGAGCTTCGTTACTGAAAAGCTATTTGATTCAGAAAAATAGCGACGCTACCACCAAGCTACTGAGAAATTAAACTAGTTAAACTAGTAACGGCACTACTTGTAGCGACACTACTCCCCAACACTGCTGAGAGGTCTGGATGGTTCATAATGAAGCAGAAGATCAGAAATGTATTTTGGCCCTAAACCATTTAGTGCTTTATAAGCTAACAGCAGGATTTTGAAATCAATTCTTTGACATACAGGAAGCCAATGTAAAGACCTCAAAACTGGAGTGATGTGATCCACCTTTTTGGTCTTAGTGAGGACTCGAGCAGCAGCGTTTTGAATCAGCTGCAGCTGTCTGATGTATTTCTTAGGGAGCCCTGTAAAAACACTGTTACAGTAGTCAAGACGACTGAAGATAAATGCATGGATAAGCTTTTCCAGGTCCTGCTGAGACATAAGTCCTTTTATCCTTGATATATTATTCAGGTGATCGTAGGCTGACTTTGTAATTGTCTTAATGTGGCTCCTCAAATTCAGGTCTGAGTCCATGACTACACCAAGATTTCTGGCTTGTGGTTCTTAACATTACAGAGTGAAGTCGAGCACTGACTTTCAATTGTTCCTTCCTGGCTCCAAAAACAATAACTTCAGTTTTATCTTTGTTTAATTGGAGAAAATTCTGGCACATCCAGTCGTTGACCTGCTCAATACAGTTACTCAGCGCCTGTACGGGATCATAGTCCCCTGGTGAAATGGTTATGTAAATCTGTGTGTCATCTGCATAATTATGGTAATATATTTTGTTATTGTTTTTCATAATCTGAGCCAGTGGAAGCATGTAAATGTTAAACAAAAGAGGCCCCAGAATGGAGCCTTGGGGAACTCCACATGTCATTTTTGTCAGCTCAGATGTGTAATTACCTATAGACACAAAGTAGTCCCTGTCCTTTAAGTAGGATTCAAACCAGTTTAGTACTGTGCCAGAAAGTCTGTCTAGTAATATGTTGTGGTCGACCGTGTCGAATGCAGCACTGAGATCTAATAATACTAAGACTGAAATTCTGCCACTGTCAGTGTTTAAATGGATGTCATTGAAGACCTTAACAAGAGTTGTCTCAGTGCTGTGGTGTTGTCGAAAACCTGACTGGAAGACATCAAAACAGTTGTAGTTGGGTAGTTGGGGGGTTGGGTGGCCGGAGCGGCTAGGAACCTTGGGGTCGAGACTCAGGGTGGGGGCTCATCTTGATGTTGCTTATCGTCCCCCTTGTGGTTCCTGTGGTAGAAAGAAAGACAGTTACTTGGTGGAAGTATTAACTCTAGTGTGCATTTCTTTGATGGTGGGAGGAAACGGTGGAAACCCACGCGAGCACGGGGAGAACAGGCAAACTCCATACAGAAAGGCCTGGGATGACCGAAGTTCAGACCCGGGACCTTCTTGCTGTGAGGCCTCAGTGTTGTCCACTGGGCCACCGTGCTGCCCGTTAGAAAGGGGGAGAAAAAAGGGGGGGTGAGAACTGAGACAAACGAGGGTGAGAGGGGTTATACGGGATTATATGCGTGTGCGGTTAATGGGTTAAAGAGATGCAGGTGGAGGAATTGGATGGGATACAGGTGGTTGATTGATGCGAAAGAGAGGCGTGGTCCTGTTTCTGAACTTTAGGTATATAACTCCATAAGAGCAAACTAAAACAACTGAAAGAATTCACAGACTGGTCAGACAGTGCCAGATTGACAAAAAGTAACGTTACACAGGATTTGCGGTGCTTCTGTTACACAAAGTGCTCCACGATCCTTTTGCTTCACGTATTCGTGGACAGCAGTTGTGGTGCAGTTCTGTCTAAAATACTCTTTCAGTAACAGTTCCACCTCATTGTCTGTCCGTGCAAAAACAATCTCAAAGGTAGTAGTACTTTCTTCTATTGCCAAATCTTACGTTGAAGGACACAATAATCTTCCTGTTTACACCGGCACGTGCATGCCCAGCGTAAGTGAATGACCACTACATTTGCATTTTCAGTCTATTAAATATAGACAGAGATAAATTCTGCATGCAGCTAAAACGCTTGTGTGGATGGTTAAAACTCCCTTTTTAAATGAAAAGGCAGTAGTGTAGATGTATCCTCAGAAAAAAATCACACACTTAATTAGAATGTGTTCGTTTCAGCAAATAAACCGGCAAATAATACAAACACAGAGACATATTTGAGAAACTCACAACATGTTGGTCAACTTTCTCAAAACTGTGACCACGTCTGCAGGGTCTTCCAGGTCCAGACATGGTCTCTTTATTGGTTTGGATGTTAGAAAGGCCTGAGGATCTGGATAGTGAACAGTGGATGTGCCAACACAAAAGTCTTTTCAACACAGCAATTTTACAGGAATTGTATTTTTTAAGATCACCAAGCATTATTACATAAGACGAATACATAGCAATATTACAACAAGGTAACAAAGATTAGACAGTGTATTGTTGGACATCTGAATAAAAAGTGCGGCTTTATATATCTTCTATATCTTCTATATCTTCTATACTATGGGCTGCAACATACACAAACAGATCGGTACATTATTGTCAGCACAAGGTCTGTTCAGACTCATGTGCCAGAAATGCACTACCTTGCTGCAACTGCTCCTAACATTACTCACTATACATTTTATTAATAATAAGAAAATACATGTGACACTCCAGTATTTACGCAGATTGGTAAAATGGCTCCTGTTTTCTACAGCTGCCTGTGTAGTCATGTTACAGGCATTGCAGACACCATTTGTTACATGTATCACCACAAGGTCTCAATGTCATGGCATGTCAGTGAGATGCTAGGTTAACATAGCTAACAACAGCAACAACTACACTCCCGCTGAAACATGCTCAGTGGAAATGAACAACCAACCACTCTACCATCACTGCACCACTCCACCGCCCTACTTTAGAATTCATTATTCATTTTCTAAAATTTCTATGCAATTAAAAAATTAAATCGTTGCCCAGCACTTTTTAACGCAGCACTGTTTAACGCAGGCAATTACAGCAACAGCTAATGTTTTATGAGATAAATACCATATACTACTATCACACGTAATCTAATAGGAATCTGTTTCATAGGTTCAGCAACCAGGCACCTCAGCTCCTTCAAAACAGCTGTTCAGAAATCAACGGGGGACATCCCAGACACCAGATCCACAGTCTGTCAACATAATACACTTCCATGCAGCAGCATATCATATTCTATCACTCATCGGCTGCTCAGACTTGACTTAGTGGGTGGGCCAAAACATGTTGACTGACAGGTTGGGCTCATAAGGAAAGGCAAAAGCAATAGGGATATATATCTGGGGAAAAAAGAAGAAATAAATGTAAAAAATATAGATTATACATTTATTTATTTATTATTTTATTCATTTATTGATTGTTCTGGGACTTTGGGTTGTCCAAACATATGGGCAGTAAACACACACTATGGGCCAGCCGATTAGATTGTTACATACAAATTGATTTTCAACTGCAGTTTTTGTCTCTGTTTTAATACTATGCAGTTAACTGGCCCAATTATCCAGTGACCCACTTGGAAAACTCGTGGTTCTCCCACTGGGCAGTCCGCCTTTGATTGTTGCCCATTGACTGTTTCATGCCCATATTTCAGAACAATATGGGCATTTTCATGAAGCACAAAAGTTAGGCAGATAAACTATTTTGTAATATTGATGAGATTAGTTTAGTGATTCAAATTAACTGTATTAAATTTAACATATTTAAACAACCACCACAGAGCCCTTCATGTGATCATGTGATGTCATCTGTGTGGTGGGGAAAAGTAGGGATTCACACACATCTGCCACATCGTTGTTCACTGGGGCAAGCCGAGCAGCACACAGTGTGGAAGGAAGTGATGCCTGGGGGCGGAGTTCAGGACAGCCGTGTCGACTCCGCCCTCCGCCTGCAGCCGAGACAGGGCGGCCGGACGAAAGCTTTTCCCAAGCGAATAAGCCGTACATGTGGAGAAAAACAAACGCACAGCATTAATGACTGCAGTTCTAGGAACGTTTGGCATCGTGGATGGGTTTTCCTGCAGTGGTTATCTGTTGAATGGACTTTGGAAATCTGAAGCCACTTTTTTCCCCAGCAGAGATGCTTTTGCTCTACTTTATTTTCCCACGGATTTAACAGCTGAAACGCATTTATAAAAACTAAATGTGTCATTCTTCTTTTTCATTTTGTTTAAAACCGTGAAAACATGGACTGTTTTAAGGTTTTGAACTGGAATTGAGCCTTCGAACTCCATGACCGTGTAGGTGAAAGGTACGGCGTAGCCTACTCTATTATAGCCTACTAATGTAACGTTACTGTCTGCTAGTTTCTGATACAGTCTGTTCATAGTGGAACATAATGGGTAATAGTGACTTAGCAAGTGCTGCTTTTTCCTATCAGAGTGCGTTTAAAGTGTGTAAAGTGTGTTTTCACAGGGATAACGTTAAGGCAGCCTTCAGTATAAATATAGTCACGACGCAAAAAGACACGAATCAACTATCAACCCAAAACACAGAAGGTCTGTTCCATTCTGCTTTAGAACTCCTGTCTGAAAACACTTTTCCTAACCATTTATTTTGACATTCTAATTTGTATGGATTCAAATGTGAACTCGCAGATGCGCACTGTAGGAGAGACTGCAGCCACCATTACAGCTTTAAAAACAGTATATGAAGTAGCATAAACCAAGTTGCGTATTTGCCGGGCGGGAATGTCCTCCCCCACGTCTTGGTTTTATTGCTGACCTACACGGTGGTCTTGAGGATAGTACGTGCGCCTTTGAACTCGAAGGTGTCGGGTTCGAAGCCTGCCGTTTCGTCCTTTCTGCCTTTTGTGGCTTTCCTCCGGGTGCTCCGGTTTCTCCCACCATCAAAAACATGTTAGGTATGTTCTCCATTCAGTTCCGTTTGACCAGATACAGTCTATGGACCAGACACTGCATTTCCATCAGGACTTGGTCCCAGGGCGCTGTACAGTGGCTGCACGCTGCTCCCTTCAGGGATGGGTTAAACGCAGAGGATGAGTCTCGCTATGTGTTTGTGACAAACAAAGTACTTTTACCAATAAAACAATAATAACAGTTATGGTGATATTAATTATCCTCAATAACCATATAACAAATGTTCATTAAAAGTCTGACTTAATTTTTCTGTTAAGATATTTATCTTGTTGAGGAAATGGGCTGAAAAAAGATTTTACTTAATTTTACTTATGCGCAATAATATAATAATAATATAATCATAATTGTTTTGAATGTTCTACCTCAATTTTGTTAAGTGATCCTCTGTTTGGCATCAAGTGTTTGTTCTGACCATAAAACCACAATTAACAGCCTGTTTCTTTCACTCAGTGGCAAAAAAATCAGCCTTTAAACTTGAAACAAATAATCATTTATTGTGATAACTGTCGATATCAAACTATAAGACATTTTTATTGTGATAACATTTTTGGCCATATTGCCCAACTATGGTGTTACTAGATAAAAAGCAAAGAACGAGGTATTGACCACCATCAACAAACTCACAAAAACTAAGTCGTGTAGGTGTGCGTTGTGGTAAAAGTGAATGATGGTACACATTTTAAAAGTAGAACGCACATCGGATAAATCATTAAGGTTTTTCTCACTCCTCTCTGGTGCCTACAAATGGGCCCTCTGCAGCACATCTGTCTGTCAGACTCTGTCATGA
The DNA here is from genome assembly GCA_024633595.2 of Lepomis macrochirus. Lineage (NCBI taxonomy): Eukaryota > Metazoa > Chordata > Actinopteri > Centrarchiformes > Centrarchidae > Lepomis > Lepomis macrochirus. The sequence continues at coordinate 2,221,694 of JALXJV020000005.1, read as the reverse complement.
TTAAATGAGATAGGTGAGTGGTCTTAGATTGGTATGCCTTCACTACACTCCAGCTGAGGAAATCTCTGCTCTCTGTAACTCCTGTCAGTGTTCTTCTCATGCTCTTTTGGCTCCGACTTCCAAATGACTTCACTGTGGAATTATGTGATAGCTTTTACATATAGAGGCTGCCGTCTAGGCTGCCCTGATCATTTCCAGCCTACCGCCTTCAGGAGCCAGATAACAGTGACAGTTTCACAGAAGTGCTGCATACAGTATGCTGCTTAGTATACTGCCTGGAGTGAGCACATTTAGAGAGAGTGTAGAGGGAAAGTTGAAGAAACCAGATGGTCAGTTGTGGTTTAAACTATTCTTTATGGTCAGAAAACTTGCCAAACAGTGGATCACTTCACAAATCTGAGGTAGAACATTGAAAATGATTATGGTAGAATCTTTTTTCAACAAATATGTAAGGAATCTAAGTTAAAATTATTTAGTCCTTTTTCCTCAACAAATTAAATATCTTAATAGAAATAGTAAGTGCTAATTCATATAACAACCCAAATGAATAAAATCAAACATGTATTGAATATTTATTGAACATTTTCTTATAATGTTATTTGAGGAAATTTATATTGCAATAAATTGTTATTGTTTTTATTGTCCAGCCCTCTCTGACACTGTAGATTAAATCGGAAATGGAAGCAACAGGAAATGTTAGACAAACACAATAGGAATGGGCTTTTCTGACCTGCCCTGCTTTATCTCTGTGTTTGCGTTCAGTCTCACCTGTTGCTTCTGCCCTAGCTGGCTGTCCCACCGCAGCGTGTTGATGGCTGTCACCGTCGTGGTCATCCTCCTCTCATACACCCCTCACCTTATCACTAGCTACAGCTACAACTCTTCCCAACCCTCTATTGTTGCTTCATAGTGCTGGGCAGAGTGAAAGGCAGAATGACATAACGACAAATGCCCGTACTGATGTTGACTTATTGTGTCATCCAAGTCAACATTTGTGTAAAATTTGGAATTGCCCATTTCATTCTTAAATTGTGTCTCTAAACCTATTTGGAGGTCACACCTGTGAGTCAATTAAAACAGTAAAACACTATCTATACAAAACAGTGTATTTAAATAATTGATTAAATGTGATTCCTTTGGCTATAACAATGCTGATCCAACTATTATTTGTATGATATATATATATGTGTGTGTATATATATAAAATTTATTTATTTATTCATTTTTAGCTTTTTTTAAAGTTATAAAGTATGTCCCAAGTATGAAGTAGCTATTAACTAATATAAGATATAATCCATTTTAATCCATAATTGTCTGTGTTTAAAATAAATTAATATCACCCATCAGTCATATCTTCACTGAAGTGCAATTAAATAAATACCCTAAATGCCATTAAATAGTTTAAAGTGATAATTTTCAGTATTTATACAACAAGTAAATTTGAATTGCCTGATTAAATTTTACAAACTTGTGGAAACGTGCGATAACAAAGCCACTGCCATTCAGCATAAAGGGTGGCATTGTGGTATAACATGAAACTTTTTTGTTGCACTAAAGGACAAAAGCGTGATACTAAAGTGTATCATGTAAACTGACTGCTTTGATACATGCACATATTAAACAATCAGTTCCTTGGTCACATATATAAAGTAATGACCTTAACCTATTAAGATTTCCTTACTTTTCATGTTTAATATAACTTTTTATAAAATAATAACATTAAAAGTATGTTTTCTGTATTGTACCAAAGGACATGCATTTTTGTTACCAGTGTTAATAGAGGGTGAAAAAGGGAAATCATCATATATTTCAGAGATCAGAGATTTCCTCACTTTAGCCCATAGGTAGAGGCTCTTCAATGGGTCTTCTTTTTGTTGTCACATTGATTGATGATTATTATCATGTGATATTCTTTAAAATGGCTTTTTACCTTATAAAAAGCCATTTTATGCTGAATGACATTCATGAAGCACAAATGTTCGGATAGATATTATTAAAGTTTCAAAATATTTTTACGTACACTATGTTGCCTGTTACTTTATATGCTGCTGCAAACACTAACACATCTTAATTGAATTTTTACATTTTAAAAACACTTTTGCCATTAGAATTTCAATCTGGACAGTTACACTGAAGGACATTTTGACACTTTGGAGCTCAATAACTCCCTTAATTTAATAGTTTGCAGCACAAATATATCTGGGTCAAAAGAAGGGTAAGACTTGAGTGATTGATACACATTAATCTTTTTATGTTTAATGAATAGTCTTCAGACACCGGATTTACATGTCTCATCTTTGACACATACATTATTTGAGATTTATTTGTTTTTTATTATTTATTATTTGAGACAGATGCTAGCTCAGCATATCCTCTTGCAGTCAAATAGGTAAGCTTAAATTGGTTAACAACAGCAGCAAACTCCATACCATGTCAGTAATAGCTAAACACTACTATTAGCTGAGAAAAGCCTATATTGTGATAGGTCTCAGACATAACTGTCAACTTTGCAAGTACAGTTGGACCAGCTCCTTGGTATTTTGCCAATAAGATTACTAGTACAAAACACTAGCTTAGGACACACCCCAGTATGACACACAGCTTGTCATACACGTTCTTTTTCCAACACAAGTTTGGAAATGTGATGACACCTTCTGCAGCAATGCCTACCTGAAGGACAAAATAAATAATTGTAAATTCTGCCAAGATCAGACTGAGAACTACATTGATTAGTCAGTATTGTCATCTGATCCAATGAGTGATTTAAACCTGTTCCCAAAATTTGAGTGCTGTCACTACGTGGTAACAATCCTTCCTTCTTTTATAGTTTCCTTGGGTATCAGCTAGGGCTATTAGGCCTATTTTAGAGGACAAACATTTAGTAGGCTAAAAGCGAATTTTGCAATAATATGCTGTTACTTTCCGCTACTAGAAATAGCGCTCATCCGCTCTGCTCTCACACTCTGCTCTCTTTTCCCTGCTCTGTAGAGCAGCCACCAACCCGGTTCTGCAGGATCTAGTCCTCCACTCTGCCTTGCTCTTCCCCGACCAAATATCCAATCCCTTCAACCCTGCAATAAATGTTGCTCTTATATCTAGCTCCTCCCTCTCTTAGTCCTGCACTTAACAAAGTTTTGGTAATAATAACTTGCTGTTTCAGTTAGCCTACGCTATGAGAATAAAGAAATGGAGCGTGCGCTCTCTCTCTCTCTCACACACACGCACACACTGAGAGTGACTAACCCATGCCCGCCGTTATCTCTCCCTCATCTGATTCTCCCTCACTCATGTCATTGCCAGAAATTCTTGGGCATTCATCCTTCTTCTGCTGTTCTGCATGTATCTATCAAATGCATAGCCGTAGTATGTTAAATGACAGCCTGCTTATCTACAGACATCTAAATAATCTGCGTAACGTGACTGTTGAGCCCTCCCTGCAACAGCATTGTCATTGAAAATGACATTCGGTCCATCCTATCAGTATCAGCTGGACATACCCTGGACATACTGACTACTGAATATTATAGAAGTGCTCACCTACGGTTCACATTTAGGCCTACTCACAAAACTACAATGAACTCAGTTTATTGGAAAATAATACAAAACAGCTCCCAAATTGTATCAGAAGAAACAGCTGCTAACTCAGTCATCAGTGTCAATAGTTAGAATAGAAACACAACCATCTCCTCAAAAGATACAGTATACTGTACATATTTGCAAGTTTGTTATAAAAGGGAGACAATCCTGTTGCTGATTTAAAATGGTTCAAAGCATGTTTTAAAAGTCACCAGCTGTGGACTACGTTGGACCACATTAGTGTTGTTTCCTATTCTGTAACAATGTAACATTTCGGATGTACAGAAATGTTTTTTTTTATAATCTTTGGCCATATGGCGCCTAGCAGGGGGGGATGGGATGAGACATGTAGGTCAGCCTGAAACACGGAACAAAGAGTGGGAAACTAATCCTTGTTGCCAGACTGTAAGGTAGAGACATTTGTTCACCCAATAGTAAAACACCGTCTGAGTGCACTGCAATGTACCTCTGTGGACAGGGTCAGCAGCAAAACTTTTTTTTCCTGCATTTTCTCAACCATAGAACTTCCGTGATACCACGCATATACGCAACTTGGTCGCATACTGCACATGTGCAGTGCACTGTATTATGCTGCCAGAGAACAGCTGATTGGCTCATAATCCGTTATGAAGCTATTTATATCTCTATGCATATATATATACCTATATATACAGAGAATGAAATAGTAAAATAAAATCAGCATGTGGTCTTTGTATTACAGGAATGTGTATTTGCATTCTCCCCTAAAAGGGATGAAAAGTTAAGGCAGCCCTGAACAGGCATACACACATGCTCTCTGAGGGCAGGGCTCCAGTCTGTGACCAAATGGTCGCATCTTTTGAGACAGTGCAAGTATTTTTTTACAACTACTTGCACATGTACAACCTGCGAATTTGACAACATTTTTTTGGGGCCATCGGAGCACCAGGAGATTTCCTGGTGGCCTGGCGTTAATTGTCAAATTTGACTAAATATATCAAGCTTTTTAAAAAAAAATACAGGCTAACAAGCAGCATATTCCATACATCCACTGTGTGTCTCTCTGTTTCTCTGCTAAATACATTCTAGCTACCGTTAATAAGTCAGTGTTAAGAACTTTCAACCAGTTGCCCACAGGTTTTAGGGTTTGTGTTTCTAAAGCCTTTTCAGACAGGAGGCGACGGTCCGCCTGCTTGCTTACTTGGATCCGCAGGCTCTCACTGTGCTCCTCATGTGAACAGAATGAACACCGCTCTGTGGGTAGTAACCATGTCAACGGCTTTGCACGCATGAATATTTGTGCTGTTAGCTTTATGGACACCAGTAAGTGAACTGTAATTAATTTTTTTTGTAGGCTATAGGAGTGCTTTTTGGACGTTTGCATTGCACTTACTTTCATTGTTGTAGGTTATGTTCAAGTTCAGTGAACGTGTGTGTGTGAAGTTATTGTAATACTTTTGATATGATTGATGATTGAATATAAAGATAATCATTTGAGCAATCTCATTATCTTTTTTTTAAAGTGTAGGCTAACTGTTTTTGCGTCTAGCCATAAGTACATTTGTTCTATGATTGTTGTATTTCTCTGTAGTTTCTGAAGGTGCACCCATAGCCATAGCATACCTTGAAAACTCAAAGTCCCTGAACACCCTGTTGTGTACGCATGCCTCTGGAGCTCATCCCGCGGGTTGGCGGAGGCTTCCCCCGCCACCACTTGCAGAGCTCCTAAACTCAGAAAACTTTCAAGTATCTTTTTGTTCTACCATTACTTTTTGTAAAACTGTCAATATTCAAAATCTACACAGTTGATTTCTCACCTTAAAACTTCTCAGAAATGGATTTAGTGATGAAATTACATATGAAAACTGCTACCGGCCTCTGTCAGGCGTGCGCAATGATGATGCAGTGAATAGTGACGATTCTCTCTGACTAATCAGCAGTCTGCCGTGTTTTCACGTCACATTTTAGTATCGCCTCAGCTCGCATGTCCACGAAGGTTAAAGTCAAGGGCAACTGGACTTGGTTAAAGATACTGGAAGACATTTCGTCCCTCATCCAAAGGCTTCCTCAGTTTTGACTGATTGGCAGGGAAACTCAGTGGGGTCGTTTGCCAGGATCGTCGATGCTGCTGGTTCGTTAGTGTTCCTGGCTGCTGTAATGACATTACAGACGTTAGGACTACCCGAGGCCAAGACTGAACAGCCATCGTTGGTATCTTCACCTGAGGCCAATGGGTTACGTTTGTTGAGTTTCCTGGGAAGTGATGAAAGGACAGCATTGTAAGTGGGGGATAAGTGGTGGCGTAGACCCCCTCCTCTGTTCAATGATGGCTTCTTGACCCGAGTGTAGATGGCTTCCTTGACACTAAAATGTGCACCTGGTGGTCCTCAAACAAGTGTCCTCTGTCCTTCAGATGTAAATAAACTGCAGAGTCTTGACCTGAGGAGTTGGCCCTTCTGTGTTGCACCATGCGTTTGTGTAGTGGTTGTTTAGTTTCCCCAATGTAAAGGTCTGTGCATTCCTCACTGCATTGGACCGCATACACTAGATTGCTTTTCTTGTGGTTGGGTGTGCGGCCTTTGGGGTGGACCAGTATCTGTCTTAGTGTGTTCTTGGGTTTAAAGAACACAGGGATGTTGTGTTTGTTGAAAACTGAAGAAGTCCTTTGGATGAGGGACGAAACGTCTTCCAGTATCTTCAACCAAGTCCAGTTGCTCTTGACTTTAACCTTCGTTGGATAACTATGACCTGGATGACTGAGAATCGTCATAGACATCTCAGCTCGCTTGAAAACTTGACGGAGGTGACAGGGGAAAAAAAGTACCTGGAAGCAGGTACAGGTACAACTTTTCTGCAATGAAAAAGCAAAAAAAAAGGCGAGCCAAGCCGAGTTGAGCTGGTACTACTGAGCTGGTAGTGGAAAAGGGGCTTTATTGGACGAAACCACCCTGCTGATTCGAATAGAGTGCAGTGAAGCCAGTTTTGGAATACTTCTACAGGGCTACTTCCTGTCGGAACCAGCGTCTCCTGTGCATTATCGCATATCATGCGATTTAGAGCAACGGCAAAAATACTGTAATTCTGGTAGCTGCATAGCTGCACAAACAAAAGTCTTCTGGTTGAGTAGTGTGACCAGAAGAGAATGGGGGAAATTCGGGACTGGGGGAGGGGGCATGGCTACCAGTACATTCAGTGTCAGTGAATATTAAAACAGGTGAAAATCAAAACGCAATGCTAGAATTCATTATTTTTGTTTATGAAGTCACCTGTCTGTCGTAAGGAAAAACACAACAACTGTGGATATGTAACAGTGGGTAAATCATGATCTTTTACCTAATTTTTATTTTATTTATTTCAGTGTCACATCTGTCTGCGCAATGTGCGTGTTACAGCTCTCCGCTATGGCTGCCTAAAGCTACACTTTCCTGTGCTCGCGACTGTAACTTCCACTAACCACAAGAAAACGAAAAGGGGAAAAGAGCATGAGTGTTACTTTGTGGCTGTAACAACGCTGCTGACAAATGTACAGATAACCTGCAACCCCTGCTTGGAGCAAGAGAATTGCACAGCAATCAGTATTTAATGATTAATTAGGCTATAATCAAAACTAATGTTATGCCAAATTTTCAGGACAAACCGGATAGGAGTCGGGACAACTGCTCGTAATTCGAGACTGTCCCAATTGTTGTGGCTTTTGTGTTCATGTTGTGGCTTTTGTATTTGGGCCACCGTACTTTTGTGCACACATCAGCCGTAATTCCCATAGACAGTATATTACTGGATGAAGCCACCCCGCTGATTTGAATGGAGAGCATTGAAGCCAGTTTTGGACCAATAAAATACTACTACAGGGCTACTTCCTGTTGGCACCAGCGTCTACTGCGCATGATCGTGCAGCATAACCGTGGTTTGATGACGTAGAACTGCGGCAGAAACACCGTAATTCTGGTAGCTATATAGCTGCGGCAACAAAAGTTTCATGGCTCAGAGTGTTTGTCTGACTCGGATCGTCACTGTTTAATCAGCCCACCTACGAGACTCACCTGTCAAACACCAACACAGCGTCACTGATGGCCGAATGGTCTTTTTAGATTCGCTGAGAGTTTATAATCCAAGCAATACGGTTACATCTGTCATGTGCAACGGGATGTCACAGGGTTTTGACGTCATTTTTGGGCCTACATGGAACCGTCCGTGCAGGCTTTGGTCAGCTTCACTGTTTCAATTGTGGCTTAACCCCCTTGTTAATTCCTGAAGCCACTAAATCTATTACCTGTTCATTTCTGGTGATAGCCATTATGTCCTTCATTGTTCAATATATAAAAATGTAAACTAAACATCCAACATGCATGAAAAACACTGCATCCTTTAAATGTTAAAGCCTTGATTTAAAAGCTACCACCACATTTTTTTGTATTAGTATTAAGATTCTATATACCTCGCACTGCACAGTGCAGTCAGCTCCTGAATAATCTTTAGGATAAACCCCTCCCCCCCAGGGCAATCAGCTTTAAATGTCTTTGCGACAGATGTATATGAAATGGATAATGGTATCACGCAGAGACCCTGTAGGATGACAGTGGACAGGTCCTACTGTAAATCTGTATCAATATAGAGTGTAGGTCTTAAATTCTGTTAAAGGTCTTTTATTGTCAAATGCACATACAGACTTTCTGCATTTAACCCATCCCTCAAGGTAGTGGGCAGCCACTGTATAGCACCAAGGGGCCAACTCGATCAGGAGTATGCTAAGAGCACTGGTCAATGGAACTGACTGGAGAACCTAACATGTTTTTGATTTTGGGGGGAAGCAGTGGGACAACAGGGTTTGAACCCAGGACTTTCTTGCTGTGAGGCCATAGTGCTACTGGGCCGCTGATAGCGTTGCAGGTTACAAGTGTTGGGCTGTGAGCCAGAGATTATGTGTAGAGGGGGAAGGGCACTATTTATAGGGATTTAGGTCGTTACTGGAAATGTCCTGTTAATTCTGTTGTTACAGAACCGTGTCCAGTTGATAAACAATTCTGTTTCTCTCTCCGCTGCTTCTGTCTCTGTCTTTCTCCTCTGTCTGTCCGTCTAACTGAAGATTACAGTGTATCACATACTGCCTGTCAGATGTTAAAGAAATACAGCATGTCCCTTCCGGAGCAACTGCAAACGCTTGATGACACTGAATAGCGCAGTGAATAGCTGCAGGTGCAGAGTGGAGCTGTATTTCCCATACATTGATTTACTTGTGGTGGCCGCCACAATATTAACAATGGCTGCCACATACTGATTCTTTTTTTTCTATTCAAAATCATCATGCAAAGTATTTCTTTGTATTGCTGCGCCAGTGCATTGATTCTCTAGGGCCCTCCTTAGCACACTCTCTCTCTCTGAATGGAATGTGTATGTTGTCTATGCACTTCAGTTTGCAAACAGTATCTCGATCCTGGCTTATCCTTCCTGAATGACAATTCTCAGTTCACCAGAGCTCAACATTCGGCCATGTTTCAGTTCAGTGATTGCCACTACGCAGTCGGAGCTCCGGTGTTCTGTTTATATGTGCTACCTATCGAAATAATATGAGCTGTTCTGTGCAAGTACATGGTTAGACTCTGCTATTGCTTCTTGCTAAGGCATTTTTTGGTGAACAAATCATGATTGAGCGCCACAGACTGTACAAAAGTAGTGGACGTAGCCATAGAAACTTCACCCACTTGTTTGTGGGCTACCGTTTCGAAGCCATCTTGTTTTTTTTGCCACCAGAAGTGACCATATTCAGATGAGAGGGTGGAGCTAGCTAGCTTGGTTAGCGAGGTGCAACCGTAGTGCATGTTAAGTGTGATATTAACTAATTTTATTATATATATATATATATTGCTAATTTTGGCTAGCAAAAAAACAGGCTTAAAACAGTGTACAGTGGAAAGTACTTTCCGGAAAAAATTCCAGAAAAACAGCTGTCTCCTTAGGCCCTGATATGAATATGCACTGTGAAGGTGTCAAAGCTCTTACCAATAAACATAGACAGCACCTAAGAACAAATGTTCACAGTGCAGTAAATATGACTCACCTCTATTCTGACTGAGAGGTTGCCAAGGTAGTGGCTTGTAAATCACAAGGTAGCCACTCCTTAAAGCACCCTTATTTTCTTCTAATGTGACCATGATTTACTAAATGATGGTGCTGGGCAACGATCAAAATTTTTAATTGCGACTAATCGCATGATTATCGCGATTAATTGCATGATTTTCTGCGATTAATCACAATTAACATAGTTATGGCGCAAAATTGAATAATGAATTCTAAAGTAGTGTATCGTGCACTTTTAATTTAAATATACTGCTATACACACAGAAGTGCAAAAAACATGTGGTTTGCAAACAGTTTAAACAAATAAGGTGTTTTTTCCCAGCAGTATTCCCTTTACACAGCAGCAATATTTCTTGTAAATCTCAATTTAAACATTAATATAATCAAATCAAATATAAAACCAAAGCTGTTTGCCACTGCCAGGGAATTACCTTTTATCTAGCTTGTTAAAACAAGTTACCATCAGAGTCCAGAGCCACAATCAGAACATCATAACAGGCAGCTTCTGAACAGGTTAACAAATATAATTCTATTTTCTTGTTTTCTTTTCTGAGGAATCAGAAGAAACATTTTCAGTTATCAGGGAGCAGCATAAACAGTCTATTTTCAGTAGCGAGTGTCCCGGTTAGAGGGAATTGAAGTGGTCACCTCACGCACACATCTGGAGTTGCACCCCACTGGCCATTAGAAAGAATGCAGGTTTAAGGAACTTCTGCTTTGACTTCACTTTTCAGGGAAGCCATGAAGCTGTACCCTATAAAATTTATTGTATTTCCACATATTTACACGAGACATATTACCAGTTGCTTTGCAGAGCTGGAGGGTTTCCTCTACAACGCTGTCTGCTTCTCAGTGATGGGTCCAAACCGCTGTGTGCAGTCAAACTGAACTGTTCACGTGCAAGTAAGGAAATTCAGGAAATAACGCGTTCTTGACTAAAATATTCTGTTGCACCCAAACTGATTGGTTGTATAGCCTTTGTTTAGGGCTTTATTAAAATAACTTGTGCACAACAAGAGCTGGTATCAAGAGATATTTGCCTTTTGTCCTTTGCAAGTCTATGAAACAGCTGTCAGGTTGTCACTTTTTTCATATACATTTGCTCTGCATCAAACTTTTTTATAGAGTATATTTAGAGAGTATGTTGCATGTGTATAGGAGAGATTTGTACATATAGCATCGCTTGGTTTCATTACTTCAGTTCAGCCCAATTTCTATGGAGCCTGGCATGGTTTGTGGTGGAAACATGGGAGACAAAAGTCTTAATCCCAAGATGGCTTTTGTGTTATCTACAGGAGCTAAGCTTGACTCATCCATGCACAGCAAGGCTGTCCTCCAGACAAAAATGACTGACAAAGACTGGTCGGTGGTAGTACCATAACGTATTGCTGTTGCTGTTTGAGGGTACAAGGAATTTCTCACTATCATGTTCAAAGGTTTTAAGGTATAATGCAAAGGTCACTTTATTATCTTTCAATATTCACTTGGTGATAAATATTGGTTGATATTTATTATTGATTTGGGTATTTATATCTTAGTTTCATTTATACCTTCTACATTTTGTATAATATCATTATAGTGTAGTAACTTATTCTGTTTATAGTAATTTTTACAGTAATTTCGCCTGACTGAATGCTAACATAGCTCCTGGCTTTTGTAGTTATTGTTGGGTTTTTTTCAGCTCAAACTGTGCCCCTCCCCAGAGGTTCTCTAAATAAAGGGAAAGAGAATAGTTTGCCAGTTGTCTGTGGTGATGCGCAAAGTTGAATACTCAGCTGAATTTTCTGAACACACCCACATCAGGATTGCCACCCCAATGCAGCTGTAACAAACAGCACAAACAGCAGATTTATTATTGCTGGAGTGAAAACACAGGGGCAGACACTTAGCTGTTCTAGCTCGTTCTTTGTTCTGTAAAAGCTTCATGTATGTGTGTACCACGAGATTTCCTCAGCTCATTCAGCCCCTCATTTCCCCTTCATTATCATCTGTTTAATTCCAGCTGTCAAAGAGAGTAAAATAGCACCAAATAGAATAATAGAATCATTTAAAGGCGTCATGTTATGCTTTTTGGCTTTTCCCCTTTCCTTTATTGTGTTATATATAACACAATATATAATATAGTAATATAGTCTTTTTTTTGCATGTAACAGGTTTACAAAGTGAAAAAGCCCAGCCCAAAGGGAGTTCCCATCTCCCACAGAAAACTCTGTTCCTGAACTGTCTGAAAACAGCTAGTTTGTAGTCCAGCCTTTTTTTCTGTTACCATGTTATGTCACGTGGTAACACGTGTCATAATGCTCGCCTAGTTCACCGCCGACTGGCTCTCCTCTCCCTTCCAAACATAAGCTACCCTCCAGGCAGTCAATGGACATAAAGTTGTTACCAAACACTGGATCCTACATTTTCCATAATGCATCTCTTTAGCATTCCTGTCTGATGACATCAGGGTTATTTTCTCAGACTTTACAAAGCTCCTGCAGAGCCACAAAGGCTGAGGATTACTAACCGTGATGAGTAAACTCTTTGCTTAGCATTTTCACACCATGTTTAGCTAAACCCAGAAAAGCTCTTATAGATCTCTTGGACTTCCTCCCATTAATCATCCATGATGGGATTGTAACTGTCTTCTTTACCTCCTGATATCACATTTTGAAAGTTTCTTCCTCCCGAGAGCCTTGTTTCAGCTTAGTCCTGAACAGGGCAGACCCTGTTTGCCTTCGGTTGGAGAGGAAAGGAGTTGTAGAGACAGATGGTACCACAAAGCCCAACAGTTTATTTGAAGCCAAAGCTCGGTATAGTCATTAAAGTGTGGTCTCATGGTAGCCTGCGTTTTTGTCTATATCTGCCGAGATGTGGCTTCACTCAGCTCGCTGTCTGTAGTTAAGAGTGTAGATGAAGGGTCTACCCAGATTCCTTACTTCACATTCACTGTGAAAGGGGCCCCTGAAGGCCTCTGCTGTGTTAGCATGTTTCGAAACCAACAAACTTAACATTCGTCATCCATTTACAAAACTTTAGAAGTTATAGAAGTTAAGAATATGTTTATAAATAGATTTTAATAGTTCATGCAAGCTTGTTGTAATTTAGGATGCCTTGCATCACTATAAATAAGTAAACAACAAGAGGTGTTCAGGGACATTCTACTGCAGAGACATTTTTGCCATGAGCATCTAACACTGTAAAAGTTGTATCCTTGGATCCTGGAACTGGGATTCAGAATGGTTAAACATAATTGGCATTACGTGATTCATTCTACAAAATCAAGTATTTCAGTATTTTTTTTAATCCAACCATGAGTTTTGAATGATGCATAACCAGTTAAGTTAGTTTCATATAAACTCTTTGCGTTTGCCCAGGTGGTTCGAATAGGCTGGTATGAAATCTGTCAAATCAGATTTTCAGATCTGATGCATTAACTTATGTGTGGTTGAACAAGGAAATTATGTTACTTTAAAAATTACATTATTAATTCTTCTTGGATTAAAACAACTTTCTTTACTGAACTTATTGATGGTGTAGCATCATCCTGAATGATTAGCATTTATGATAGCATTTATATGGTCAGCATTTCTTTTTTCTTTTCATGACTTTAATATAATGATAGATTTCCTGCTGGGCGGTGCAAAGCGACGTGAAGTGGGCGGGGCCAACGCCGCAAAGGCAACGCGATGGAATTTGCGTGAGTTGAATATTTTCACTGTTGGGCAGCGCGAAGCGACGCGAAGGGGTATGGCAAGCCATTACTGCCAAAAATCGTCAGTCTTTTAGCATGTTTTTATAACAAAACGGCGTTTTGTTTATGAAAATGCCGCGAAAGGAGTTTTATTTCAGGGCCGGGGCGGCGACGCGAATGCAATGTGATGGAATCCGCGTGAGTTGAATATTTTCATCTCAAGCAAAGAAGTCTCATGACGCTGAGTCACGATAGCCTATCAGTGTTGAGATTGTCCGTACGTCACCAAGGCGTCAGAGAGTTGTGTGGAGAGAACCCGGCAGAGCGGACGATTGAAAATCTGCAGGCCAGCTGAGAGCTGCTAAACTTGGGGAAAGAAGCATGGAGCAGCGCTGCAGCCATTGGAGAAATAAACCCCGTAGTCGGTCGGAGTCTGCTCTGACAACTATGCCATTTACTCGCAGGAGGAGCTCGGAGTTAACTGCTTTGATTAAATTAGCTTTTTACTTTAGTTTTTTGGATTTCAATGTTGATTTATCTTCACTTGAGCTTTTCAGCAGCTAGATTCCATGCACATCCAGTTCCAATGTTGTTGTTAGTGTACTAAGTCCTAAACTAGTCTAGTAACTTACTGGTTGCTAATACAGCGGATTGGTTTAGACGTGTGCCCGTGCTGCTCCCACACAACCAATGGAGACTTTGGTAATGTTTATATTATCTAGCAAGTTTAGATAGTATAGATACTTTACTCATAATACATATAACCAAACACCGAACTACCTTGCTTATCCCCAGGCTAGACGCTAGCACAGTCAAAAACTGTTTGCTTCTCCAATTAGCAACACTTGTGTCTGGGTTTCCTCTACATTAAATTACCAACCCCCGCAGACTCGAAATCAGCTGAACTACCTAGCACATACAGGCCCCTAGTGGCAGAAAACAAAATTACATAAAATAATACAAAATGAAAATGGCTCATACACTCCAGCCCCCAATTGCATCTGCCAGAGCAATTACACAAATTCAGAAGAGCCATAAACACAGAAAATATAGCCCAAGGGAACCAATTACTCTTTAACTTCATTAAGCAAGCATATTTTAGTTATGGGTCGTTCAATGATGTTTGTCGTGGTCTTCAAACGAACCACACGTACCGCGTTGATGTATGAGTCTGTGTCAAGAGAATAGGCCACTTCCAGGTGCACGGCCCTGCTTGTCATGCAAGTGAATACTACTCCATATCTTTTCATGATGCTACGCCCCCTTTTTACATCAACTGGCCCAAAGTAAAATACACCAACATTAGTGAATGGTGGTAGATCAGGAATCACTCTCTCTTCTGGCAGGTCTGCCAGTTTTTGCTCACCAGGTTTTCCACTATAGAGCTTGCAAATGAGGCATTTTGATATAATCTTCCTCACTGCAGTAGGTCCACTTGTGATCCAGTATTTTCTCCTTGTAGCGGAAAGAACATGATTTCTACCTCCATATCCAAGCTGTAAATGGACATGGCGGAGGATAAGTGATATGTTGGTCCTTTGACAAAATGAGGGAGTGTTTAATGTCCTCCAGGATTGCTGCCCTTTTCAGCCGTCCACCAACTCGTAGAAGTCCTCCTTCTAGAACCGGATCCAATTTGAGGAGGATGCTACCTCTTGGCACTTGTGACTTGCCAGAGGTTAGTGCAGCAAACTCAGTGGGAAATCTCTCTTGCTGGCAAAAAGCAATTATGGAGTCACCTTCTGATTCCCAAGCAATTTTGAGAAAGCTTGCATCTCTTTTTGCACATCCAACCTTGTTGTTCCAATAGCATTGATGTTTGCATGCTCCAACTCTTTTCTTTTTTCTTTCAGTTTGAGCAGAGTTCCTTTCAGTTTAATGAGCCACGCCACTGCAACTTTCAATCTTTGACAATCAGAGAAATGGGTCATCAATTGCGATGTGGCATTGGTGTCAACAAGTATTGCATTGACCGTCAGACTTTTCTTTACTTCTGGGTCGTCTGCAGTGACACTTGTATCTACCGGAAATGTTGGCCACATTTCTTCAGGTTCCTGTAGAAATTCCGGGCCTTCTATCCATCTTTGCTTCCCAAGATTTTCTGCCTTCAATCCACGTGAAGCGTAATCAGCAGGGTTCAGGAATGTGGGAACATATCTCCACTGCTCAATTTCCGAATTAACCCTGATGGTGGTTACTCTGTTTGCTACAAAGGTTTGAAATTTTCGGTCCTCATTCTTTATATACCTAAGAACTGATGTGCTGTCAGTCCAAAAGCAAGTCTTCTTTAGTGGAAACTGGAGCTCCGATTGAAGCATCTTGTCCACTCGTACTGCAACAACGGTAGCGGTAAGCTCTAGACGGGGAATGGTGACAGTCTTCAAGGGGGCCACTCGGGCTTTGCCAAATAAGAATGCAACATGAACCCTCTCATCCATGTTCTGCATCCTCAGGTATGTAGCCGTACCATAGCCGCTCTCGCTCGCCTCGGCGAACTGATGCAATTGGGCACTGACAATCCTTCCAAATCCTGCAGGCTTCACACATCTGTGGATCCGGAAATATGCCACATCTCAAGATCTGTCAGCCATTTGTTCCACTTCTGCTGGAAAGCTGGAGGTATTGGATCGTCCCAATCACACTTTGTCCTGCATAACTCCTGCAACAGCAGCTTGGCCGGGAGTATTAGAGGTGCCAGGAACCCCAATGGATCGTAGACGGAACCGATGATGGATAGCATGCCTCGCTTGGTTGCCGGCTTCTCCTTGATTTTCATCTTGAATTTGAAAGTATCCGTCTCGATACACCACTGCAAACCCAAAGCTCTGTCGTCAGCTCTGTCGGACTATGACTTCATATTTATATAAAAACCAGACAAAGCTGGACATTACTTGGGGAAAAGAAAGCGAGGAGGTTGAACTACCTGGTGAGTTCAGAAAACATGTGTATGTTACTTTATTCCAGCTATCATTGTACTTTATTGTGACCAAGTTAGCGTAGCATAGCCCTGATACATCCAAACTCCATTCAGAAAACAAACATTTTAGAAGTTGTTGTCCCGCTGCATTGCTGACAGACATGACAAAACATGAATTCATATGTTTAACAAATCTGCATCATGTTGTAGTTTTTCGGCATCAGTTTAATCAGTTTATTGCTAATTAATCACAGCAAAATGTTTACGTTGGGTTCATACAGTTGTAGTAATGGCGAGTTGTTTATTTACCTTATCGCGTTAAATCACCTTCTCGCATTGTGTGTGAACACTTTCTGCGAATGTACTCAGGCGAGGAAAACGTTGCGAGTCAAATATTCGCGTTTGGTCTGAATGCGGTATAAGAATGCCTTAAGTATGTTTTAAAACCTTTAAAACAGGTGAATGTTGTGTATTTATCAGTTTCTCCTTAAAGTTAGTGAATTGTAGTGACCACCACAGAATTTTTTATGTAACTAAAAATCCTGCTTCTGCCTGTTTGTTATTATTTATAACATATACTATATACTTTGATTTCGCCATGTGGGTAGTTTCACCCAAACATGTTACTACGAAACAGACCAGGTCTAAAAGCTAAAACTGCACAGTGCACAGGTATTGTTCTGGGGTGCAGTCAGGTTATTTCCTCGCCTGCTTCCTGTTTGTTATGTTTAAGACTCACTGTGCTCCACAGTGGCGAGAGAGCAGAGCATGTGGTGATGCCAGTCCAGTTGCAATCCCTGCAATCTTGGTGTCAAGAAAGACTGCAGTCTCTGCACTGGAGTGACTTTGCGCTGTCAAGCCACAATTACACACACACTATCGTAAAGTAACCAGAGAAACCTCTGCCAAAGACTAAAAAAACAACTTCTTCCTGACTTGAGCCCAAATGTTTAGAGAATTGTTGCTCATGAATATGGCCTTTATAGTTAAGTCTTCTTTAACCAATAGCTTGATAAAATTGTACTTATAAAGTTATTAAAAATTGTGATTGGAATCCCAATGTATATGAATTATTTCAACCTCCAACTTAAATGATGTATTAGAAAACTGTGGCTCCGAGGTTCACTTTTATGTAGGTTAAATTTATATCCAGAAAATGAACTTAAATGTTTCAAAAGAGATAAAAAGCAGCAAGGGTCCCTAGTCTCCATATACCTGATATCTGTTGGCTATTGCAAAAGACAAGTTTCCTGGTATAACCTAAATGTTTTAGATTTATTTTTCACATTTCAGCTGTCAAGTTCAATTATTTACTAAAAAGAGGGACTGGCAAGGCAACAAAAATAACAATTAAGAACATCTCTTTTTTATTTCTGTATCTTTTTAGCAACATCTACAATGTGACGTGTTATTGTGCTGTCATTAGGGTGATGGCCTGATGCTGCACACATTTCCTGCCAGTATTACCCCAGCCCAACTAGCTGTTGGAATCATCAGAGTACCTGTTGGTGAGGGACCTCCAGCAGGTCCAGGATGCCAGGATGCCCATCACTCAGGACAACTCCCTCAGCATCCTTCCACTGCTGGAGGACTGGCATGAGGCTCAGAGCACACAGCAGGACCACAACCTGAACCAGGACAGTTCTGGCGATAAGGTACTTCATTGCCTTCATCCGCCCCATGTTTCTACTTATCATAAAAAAAGGATTCTGTTCAGTTTCTCATTATAATGAGAAGCTTTTCTTACTTTTATATGATTCTTTTTACAATTTAATGATTTTTTTATGTTATGTCATTTTCTTATTATTGATGCATTTTTTTCTCGTTATTTCACAAAATCAATAAATCATTTTAAAACATACTTTTCACATGATAAGCTGGGAAGTTACAAGACAAGTTTAACATAGTGTTAAAATGAGAAAAAGGTCCATCACTGTAACATCACTTTTACACTACATCATATTCACACCCATTCATACACTAAGGCAGAGGCTAAGGTCTCATCTGCCATCAGAAATGCACACTTATACACATTTAATTTGGGGTTCAGTGTCTTCAGTGCCCAAGGACACTTCCACATACAGACTGGAGGAGCCTGATATCGAACCACCGACCTCCTGATAAGTGGATGACTGCTCTACTCTCTGAGCCACAGCCGCTTAAAGAAAGAAAACGAGAAGCATTTCTTGTAAAAACAAACAAAAAAACAACATGAAAAATATCTTTGTTGCACAGCATGAAAGCGATAAGTAAAAATATTAAAGGTTATTAGGAGAAAGGAGATTTATTTTGTGGCAAGAATATGCTGCCATACAACATGAAATGAAAATCACAGTTGATTTATAGTGTTTAACATCAGTGACTACTTGCCTCATTCTAAGAAATTCATTATATAAACAAAAATGACCCCTAACATTTGTTATGTTGAGACCATACCAAGATCTGATGACAGAATGCAGTTTAAAAATAAACTTTGTTATTATTTTAAATAATACTTTGAACTTGTACTTGAAAAGTACAGCTAAACAAGTTTTGATAATTAAGAGTAAAATGTATAAAACTACAGAAAACATTTTAAAAAATATCTTATTTGTTAAAAATTATGGAGTACTACTACTAAATAGTGTATATATTGTCAGGGACAGCGAAACAAAACTATAAAAAATACCAAAATACTACCACTACTACTACTACTACTACTACTACTAATAATAATACCATATAACATATCTCATGTCATTATAATACTATAATAATAATAATGATAAACAGGGCTCTCCTACTTTGGCAAAAAAATTATATATCTATTTTTTTGTCATGCAATAGTTACTACCTTACATACTAATCTGCCACAATGACTACTTTCTACTATGTAGTATATTCTCATCTAGTTTATCTCTTTACCAGCACTAGGGTTGTGCGATATGACTAAAAAAAAATATCCCTACATAGGTCATTTCAAATCCCAATAACGATATATATCCCGATATAGAACATTCTTTGTAAATTCAGTGAAATATTATGAACTCATGATTTATGACTGCATCTTAAAGGTAAGATAAGCTATTCTGGCGAAATCTAACACCAGGACAAATAACGCTACCATAATATAGAGTGAACAACGACCCAGCAAGTAATGTAGCTATCGTTAGCTAGGTTGTGGGTTAGCAAGCTGTTGCTACTTGCTGTTGCAAAGTAAACATGAGCACAGAAGCTCCAGACAGCGATGCATCTAGGCTTGCCACCTTCAATACAGAAAAATAAGGAACGCCTGCCGCCGCAGCGGGCGCCCGATGGTGTGCCAGGGAGGGGGAGGTATATCATAACTTAAAACATGTTTTCAGGAAAGTATTAGGATTGATACCAATGGACAATAATAAACACAGGCCAATAATGACCTTGACAAAAATGACAGACTATAAAAAATGGAATGTGAACTGTATTTTAATAACTTATCAAATGAGACCTATTATACTGCTTTGCCTATATATAGTCCTCTATTGTAGTTCTGTGACTCCTGAATGGCAGCTTTGCATGATTTAAAGTTCTACTGACTCTTCATGAAGGCCTTCATTTCAGTCTCTGTCTGAAAGAAGCTGTAGATGCTCCTAATATGATTTGATTAGAAATACCTTTGCAAAGGATTTTCCATAAACATCATGAATCAGTAATCAACCAAAAGTAGTAGGCCTTTTGTGCATTATGGGAAAGTATTAGACCTACTAGGCATGTTAGGCCTACCTCCTTTTATATTTTCTTGTCAGAAGTACACTACTCTTGCAGCATTGAGTAACTGTCTGTCTTTCAAACAGCTACAGTAAAACTATGAACAGGACTGCTCAAAGTCACTTCTAACGAGCTCCACAGAGCACCTGTTCTTGCTGTCGTTTTGTTGGTCATTCTAGAAAATATCTTTTCCACATAAACGGTAGATGCTGCAATGCTTGTGATGGTGCTGTTAATGGACAGGATGAGAAAATGTTAATGAAGTTGAGTTATTGTAGAGTGGTGTGAACACAGATTTTGGAAAAATCATTTTTTGCGGTAATACCATCCAAACAATGAAACCACACATAAATAACCCATCTACAAACGTTTCTAAATTAATTTATCACCATTTTTATGTTTGGTCAGTAAATATAGTTATGTATTTATTTTTTCAGTTTTTATTTAGCCTATTGTTAATTCTATAGTATTGAAGGGTGCAATTCAATAGATTGGTTAAGCATAACAAATAGTTGTTTATATTCTTCACATAGGCACTATAATTTGATAATTAAATGTGTATAAATAGCCTCCCTCTCTTATCTTTTTTTAAATGAATGCTTATGTGTCTGACTGTATACCTCAGCCTTAAAATACTAATCACACCATCATGTAAGCATGTGATTAATTTATATCATAGCAATATTTCTTAAGAAATAGGCAGCATTTGAAATCTAGTGTAATCAATCACAAAACTAGTACATTTTATCAATTCATTACACTGCCTTGTAATGCTGTCACAAATCTGACAGGCCGCAGTGCACTGGCCCACAAATTGTGCAGTTTGGCTTGAGACTCATCAAGTAGGCTATTTGATTTCTCCCACTGTTGTCGTCGTTGGTACTTTTGCATCCGCTTTTGTTTCAGAGGTGACATTTCAACTCGACTCCCTGCAGAGAGACCCACCCTTATCTGACTCTGATTGGCCCTGAACCTGACGGTATTTATCAAACTAACAATGGCAGTGAATATTACCCAGTCTGGGGTAGAAAAGGACAAGTCTTTACAGAATGTGGGTGGAATTATTTGCATGGGATGCTGCATTAAAGACAACTCGGAAATACCAACAATAAACAACGTATTGATTAAAAACGAGATGCGCTATTTAGTTCTCAAATACTGGATTCCATATTTTAAGGCATGTGTGGCAACCCTAGATACAACTCTCCTGCTGCTATAGCTAACATCACAAAATCAGCACATCTTGGTGAACTAGAAAGTAAGCTGAATGTCTGTGGGCAAGTTGTTTAACTTTAATTGACACACAAGTCATGGCTAAAATGGCTGTAATAATGTTGTGTGGCTCGTTCATACAACAATTACTCTCTTTGGTATGAACTCGCTTTTGCTAGCATGGTCTTAATAATCCTGTTCAGTAGTACCTCTCCTTCAAGTTTGTTTATTTTTAATGCAAATTTCTTCCCTGCAACAATGGCAAGTGTGGAAGAACGGACCGTGGTGAAGTTAGTTTCAAGTCGGACATTAGATTTATGTTGAATAGGCAACAGATGTCTGGTGAATATCCAATGTAAAACTAACTTCACCATGGTGCAAAGCGGCGCGTCCCCTCGTAAAGTGTTGAATTGAATGCAGTGACACAGAGGAAATGCTGCTGTTGAATGCATGTAATACTACATGACTGTCAGAGGTCCTGCAACTTTGAGTTTTTACACTAACGTTGCACATTCAAAAGAGGAGCTAAATAACTTTGGATGGAAGCCGTGTTAGATACTAGATAGTGTTAGCAAGTCTGGTCATGAATGTTTTCAGGAGAGGAGAAGTTATGGGGCTATATTTATTATTATTTAAGTCATGTAAGTGACGTGACAAATGACCAACTCACCATGAACACTAAGTGTGAGAGCTACCAGGAGCTACTCTTTGTACATGCTCCGTAGACTCCTGTCAGCTGATGCTTCTGTGCTTCTGCAGTGTTTTAAACAGATGAGCTGCAGAGCACCTTCTGGTGGGCTATGCAACACTCATGACATGAGGGAAGGATCCCACTCTGTTTCTTTTTTGATATAATTGGCTGTAAACACTGAAGCTGATTTATTTGCATGTAGAATATATCAGCCGATAATATCTGCGCTTTAATTGGCCGGGTTCTAATATAAATGAGTGATTTTTATATAAAGGGAAAATCACTTATGGTTTAATAATGTTAAAAAAAACAAACAACCTGTACTGAATAGGAAATGAAAGGTTAGTTGTTGAATGCTTCAGCTTTACTCACATATTGGTCACTCTTCTTCTGTTTCCTCTAGCATGTGGATCAGGACTCCTACCAGAATGGGGAAGGGAGTACTGTGTGCAGGAGCAACAGTGTCAACAGTGTTAATGTGGAGGACATGTCCCTGTGTCTGGCTGCCATCCAGAAGTTGGTGGAGTACATTAAGTTCAATTTCACTGAAGGTGACCCAGCTCCATCAGCCAGCCCATCCTCCAGCAGGGAGAGTTTAGATGTTGAGGTTCATGCTGTTTCCCTCAGTAAAAATGCGGGAGACAGCGCTGAGTTTGGCCTCAGCTTTGGGAACATCCCTATTTTTGGGGACCCTGATGGAAGAAAGAAGGGAGGCCCGAGGAGGAGGAGAGACCAGGGCCCTATCATGGACGTGGGCTGCATCTGGGTGACAGAGGTGAGGAAGAGGAGTCCAGCAGCCCGCTGTAGGGGGATCAAACTGAGAGACGAACTGCTTTCACTGAACGGGCAGCTGATGGTGGGAGTAGATGTCAGTGGAGCCAGGTAAGACTACTTTAATGGAAACTGAAATCATGAAACGATCATGTGAAGGGAAAAATTGTTTTATACTTTAAGCACAATGCAAGAAGATGGTTGTTCACATCAAAGCAACAATCCTGTAAATCCAACAGTTCCATAAAGCGGTCCTGCTGTCTTCTGTGCAGCACATCCGCTTTAATAGAACAGTAGACTGAAAACAACCACGGGTACTAAAGGGACCAGTCACTTTGAGAAAAATGTTGTACGGTTGAAAATAAAGGTATATTATTTTTAATATTTCAAGAGTTATAATCGTAGCTGTTGCCCCTTTTTCAGCGTAATTTGTCATTTTGAATGAAAAACATGGTGCCCTCGTGATTTGTGTTGATCTGAGTTACAGTCCCCTCCAAAAGTATTGGAACGGTAAGGGACATTCTTTTGTTTTTGTTGTTCACTGAAGACATTTGGGTTTAAGATCTAAAGATGAGTCTGAGACAAGAGTTCAGAATTTCAGCTTTTATTTCCTGGTATTCACATCTAGATGTGTTAAACAACTTAGGACCGTTTGTATTAGACCACAGCATTCTTAGGTGACCAAAAGTATGGAACAAGTAATCCTAAAGTGAATAACATTTAATATTTGGTGATATAACCCTTGTTTGAAATAACTGCCTGAAGCCTGCATCGACATCACCAAACTGTTGCCTTCTTCATTTGTGATGCTATTCCAGGCTTTTACCACAGCTTCTTTCACTTCTTGTTTGTTTCATGGTGTTTCTCCCTTCAGTCTCCTCTTAAGGAGGTGAAATGCAGCTGTGTTAGGTTAAGGTCAGGTGATTGACTTGCCCATTCTAAAACCTTCCACTTTTTCCCCTGATGAAGCCCTTTGTTTTTTGTCAGTGTGCTTTGGCTCATTGTCCTGCTGCATGATTAACTTCCTCCTGATTAGTTTCAATGCATTTCTCCTGTTCCAGAAGCAGCCATGCAGTCCCAAGCCATGACATAACCTCCACCATGCTTCACAGATGAGCTTGTATGCTTCAGATCAGAAGCAGTTCCTTTCTTTCTCCACACTTTGGCCTTTCCATCATTTTGGTGCAGATTAAACTTGGTCTCATCAGTCCATAAGATTGTGTTCCAGAACTTTTGCAGCTCATCTCTGTACTTCTTTGCAAATTTCAATCTGGCCTTCCGATTCTTCCTGATGATGAGTGGTTTGCATCTTGTGCTGTGGCCTCTATATTTTTTGATACCTTCACCCTGCACTGTGGTGGTCGCTGGTGATGTCACTACTGATGTCTTGGGAGTTTTCTTCACAGCTCTCACCATATTTCTGTCATCAACTACAGTTGTTGTCCTTGGCCGACCTGTACGACGTCTGTTGCTCAGTACACCAGTAGTTTCTTTCTTTTTCAGGACATTCCAAAATGTTGTGCTTGCTGTGCCCAATGTTTGTCCAATGGCTCTGGTTGATTTTGCTTCTTTTCTCAGCTTGACAATGGCTTGCTTTTCTCCCATAGACAGCTCTATAGTCTTCATGTTGGTTTATCCTCTTTAACAGGAAATGCAGTTTTTATAGGTTTGAACCCAGGATTAAAACTTATACCGGTCATGCAGAGCTATTTAATGTTTGGACAATCAACCTGGGTGGGTTCAAACAAAGGGTGGTATGTCCTGAGCTGTTTAACACATCTAGATGTGAATACCAGGAAATAAAAGCTGAAATTCTGAACTCTTGTCTCAGACTCATCTTTTGATCTTAAACCCAAATGTCTTCAGTGAACAACAAAAACAAGGAATTTGCTTTACCGTTCCAATACTTTTGGAGGGGACTGTATATGTTTTTGTTAAGGTATTTAGCTGACAGTGTGAAAAAAATCCACACCTGGTTATGCTCATTGTATGCTACATGCATCAGTAAACTATGTGATGTGACACAATGTCAGTAGAGTTTCAAGGCCAGCTAATCCCAAGGGGAGGAGAAAGGAGAATAGAAGTGGTCGAGGAAGGATTCTTCATATAGGTCATCTCTTTTTTTTATTGTTGATTTAATGTGTCAGTGACTTTTATTAAGATAAAGATAAAAAATGCACCCATCATTTCCCAGAGCTAAAGTGAGCTTCAAATAATAACATATTTAATTTACAAAAATAAAGTGATTTAAAAAAGCAGCAAACATTTAAAACAGCAGTAAAGTAAAGAAGGTAGAACAAGAAAATGCCTGACCCTTTTGCTGAATAAGTAAGTAAAAGGATAACATATTTTCATACTTATTGCATACATGATTTTTTTTTGGCATCAACTAATTGTCATTGTTTTTCATAGTACTTGAGTTTGAAGGCCATGTTGGATCAGGTCTAACTATCCTCTGGTGCCTTTTCGACCTGGTCTCCTCTTTTTGAAAATGAATTCATCCTCATTTAGCTGGATATGCTGCTTATGTGCCTGTTTTGGATCATGTTGGTGAAGACAATTTAATGCTAACCATAGTTGCTATAACTCTACAAGATATAAATTTAACTGGGAGAGTTAAAGCACTGTGAAAAAGTGTTTGACCTACAGTAGCTCTGTCTGTTGGTTTGGACCACACAGGCCAGCCTTTGCTCCCTGTGTGCATCAATGAGCCTGTTGCCGGTTCACCGCTTTTCCTTCCTTTGACCACTTTTGTTGGTACTGAACCCTGTAGTTTTGGAGTTCACTTGCTGCCTAATAAATCCCACCCGCTGACGGGTGCATTGATAACAAGATAATCTTTAATAATTCACGTCACCGGTCAGTGGTCATAATGTTGGCTAATCGCCGTATAATTTGAATGCAGATTAGTGTGTGTATTTCTGGTTTCCTCTTCTGCATGGAAAGCAGCTCTGTGGACCTGGTCCAAGCTGGAGTATTTCCAATGTGTGGAGGATTGTAGAGGGTTTCAAGAGCTTTTATAACTCCTACTGGTATAACATGATTTCCAGCTTTGTCTGACACGTGATCCTGCACTGGTGCATAAAGTTTTAAGTTACAAAAAAACCTATGGTCTAACTGCAGTTAGTTTGTCCTTGTGAGCGATGGTACCTATCAAATAAGCAAACTCAGCACTATTATTAACTTCCTCACAAACAGACCCCAGTCGGTTCAGATGATATTTCTTGAGGAAGGCCAAAGTCTTGCACAAAGTTCTTGTCAGCTTTTACAGAGGAGCAATAGAAACCATCCTGACTGGAAACATCACTAACATGGGATGTGCACGGCCCAGGACTGGAGGGCTCTGCAGCTGGTGATTAAAACTGCTCAGAAGATCATTGGTACCCATCTCCTGAGCATCAGTGATATCGGTGAGGTGAGGTGCCTACAGAGCCCAAAGGATACAAAAGGACAGTACCCACCCAGCCACAGCCAGTTCACCCTGCTGCCTTCTGGGAAGAGATATAGAAGTTTCTGTTGCCACACCACCAGACTGCAGAGCAGCTTTTCTCCCCAAGCTATCAGAGTCTTAACTCCAATTCATCCTCAGCACTGCTCCATTGATTATACTTTATTTCTGTTTACCATTTTTGAAACATGCGAGGTCCCTATTGAAACTGAAGGGATTTTTTTTTTAGGGCCCGAACACAAACCGTGTGCACAAAAAAGCTTCTTAGAGCCATTGCCTAAACCCAACAGGAATTCAACCATTTTGGATTTAATGGTCATTTTTGGCGATTTACACACTTTGTACTTCAACAAACTTCTCCTAGGGAATTAATCCGATCGACTTCAAATTTTCACTGTGCAGTCTAAACCCCTTGACGGTAAAAAGTTGTACAAACAATTATTATTAGTCGACCGGTTTTCCCGTTGCGTGGCTTCAAAAATCAATGTTTTGCCATGAAACAGGAAGTTGTTATAACTTCAGTATTCATGCTCAGATCTGCACCAAATTTTACATGTATAATAAGAGTCCCATCCTGAACACATCCAAAGCCAATAGTCACTAAAAGTCACAGCACCACTTGCTGGGAACAGGAAATGACACGTTTTACGCTGTAATGTACTACTTCTAGCAGGTTGGACATATCAGCTTCAAAACTGTTCCAAAAAACCCTTAACACATTGATGAGGCCATGATGTAAAACTTGTGAGTTTGCAGTTAACAGCGTGGCGATGCAGTGGCAGCAAAGTTCCACACTTTGGCAAAGGAAGTTGTTATAACTGGACAGTACATGATTAAATCTGTACCAGATTTTAGATGTTTAATAAGAGTCTCGCCTTGAACACATGTACATGTACATGCCGACATTCACCCACAGCCATATCGCCACAGGAAATGACCTTTAACGAAGCAGCCCCTGTGGCACGTTTCACCTACATATATGACACGTTATGTGCTGTAATGTAATACTACTAGCAGGCTGGAGTTTTTGTGGAACGGCGTGCCCGTGGCATGGCATCCAAAATTGATGATTCACCATGAAACAGGAAGTTGTTGTACCTTTCTGTCTTTTTCTCTGGCCTGTCTTGTCTCTTCGTCCTGCAATGTTTTCTTCCATTTTGCAGTCCCTGCCAATCTCGTCTTCACTTGTCCACAGCGTAAGCGCGTCGTGCCACAGTAATAATGCAAATTGAAATTAACGATGCAAATTGTTGGATGATGATGAATCATTTCATTCCTTGTGTCCAAGTCAGCCCCTGCCTCCATAAACTTTTGAGTTAACAGATTCACTGGGAATGGCAGCTCATGTTGTCTGTGTTGTGGTACAAAGGTATCCCAACAGAAGGAGACACAGCTATCAGGCCTTTGTGTCAAATAAACTGGAAAGTGAATCTGACTTAATGGTTCTTGAACCAGCTTACAATGTTTTATAACAGATATGGGTCTTCTTTAGAGTTTATGCAAGTCATTTCTGTTGGTTGTCATAAACTTTCACTCACTAACTTCATTGGGGAGTTTAAGAGATGCTTCTGCGACTCTGTAGAGACCGCTTTGTACATAAACCCCTGGAGCAATCAAATTAATGACGCGCTCGCTCATGAACAGACATCGCTGGTTAAAGACAAATCCTACATGCAGCCAAAACACATTTGCCAGGGACACTTCACCAACATGTGTAATAATTATTGTTAATTATTATTATGGAATGTAAAACCTATACAATAGTACTTTAGTGCAAGAAGTGATTAATCTCCACCCATAGAGTTTGACATATAGTAGGTAGTAGTAAGGACTGTTGTCCTTAGTTGATATTTGAACCTGTAAAAGGAAGTTTTTCCTTGCCTGTGTCGCCTAGTGCTGCTCTTGGTGGGAATTGTTGGGCTTCTGTAAATAACTTCAGAGTACGGTCTAGACCTGCTCTTTATGAAAAGCGCTGTGAGATAACTGTTGTTGTGATTTGGCGCTATATAAATAAAATTGAATTGTATGTAACGGCATCATTACACTGTCAATGTTTTTTCACAGTTACCTGGCTGACCAGTGCTGGAATGGAGGCTTCATCTACATGATCATGCTGCGACGAGTCAAGCGAAAGGCTCCTCTCCCTCCCTGTGATGTAAATGGCAGTGTCGGTACCCCTGTCAGCAATGATAGCTGCGAAGACCGGCAGCAGGGCAGAGCTGCCTCCGAGCCCTCTGAAGGCTTGGTCAACTGCAAACGCACGCGCAAGTTTGGTGTCATATCACGATCGTCCTTTAACCGAGACAACAGGAGCAATACGGTCTCAGACCTCCAGAGCTGTCTTCCGGGAGATGACTCCGGTTGCATTGACGAAAGCCCGGACACCTCTCCTCAGGTGAGGGCTGTTCCCCAGCGTCAACACAGTGGAGGCACTGCCACCCTGCCTGCCAGGTTTCACAATCAGCTGGTAGAAGGCAAAATGGATTCTTTCAGCAGCGAATCTTCAAGCCAGGTAAGATGCATACAGGGCTGTAATTTAATGCGCAGTTACAGGGGACAAGTAAGGAGTTATACTACTCACTCTCTCACTCACACCTTCATTCTGAAGACAAAGACTTTTATCCAAAATTGGGACAAAAGATTTCAGGCAAACAAAATGAAATGCTGAATACACATTTTCATCACTTCTTTATAGTCATATTTTATGTTTATTTATATTTTATGAAATTTTCTATTTATTCCTTAATATCTTGAAATGTATATCTGGGATCAATAAAGTATTTCTGATTGTGATAAAGCTAAACAAAATGCATCCAGTCAAGATAAAGCATCAGCATATAAAACAGATAAGATAAAAAATGGGAACTTCCTTTGGGCTATTTCACTTTGCAAACCTAATACATGAGTTAATTTGCCAAACAGGCGAAAGCCGTTCTGAATAAACACCACCTGTTCGATTGTTTTTTCCTGAAGTCTGCAATAAAAAACATAATTTAAGATCATTTGCAGCGCAAAAACAACCATTATTTAATAATAATTAATAATAATAATAAATAATATAATAATAATAAAAACAAATGGAAGTATTTGTTTTTGCAAAAGAACACCTTAAATATGTTGTACAGTTTATCATATTAATTAATCCTTGAATTCAGTGAAATTTATTCTCATAAATAAGGTAACAGGAGGACAAATTACATTCAAACTGATGCTGAGTTAGTTTCCTCAGTCGAGCAAATACGAGTGTATAGTTTCATAGAATGTAATCACATGTTTATTGCCTTATGGTATTTGGCCAAACGCTGTGCTCCAGCATGTGCATGTGAATGTGATGTGTTGCTTGTAACCCCCCCCGCCCGCACACTTTTTTATGTAGTACTTTTTTCAGTGTACCGCTAATGTCACAAAAAACAAGTCTTATTACTTTTAATTTATCTGCAACCTTGTTAAGTGAGTGGAGTATTTTTGTTGCCTAAATATAAATAACACCTCTAACTAACTAACCTCTTACATGCACTTCCTGTGCTCTTCTTCTATCCCTACAATTATCTTGTATTGATTGCACTTTTTGTTAACTCTTACTTCCTTCCCTAGGTATTTACCCCATTGATGTGATATGTACTATGAGCTCTTACTAGTATTTATTGCTGCTCTTACTAGTATGTATTGTCAGGTGTAGATCTATATTTGATGCTCTGTTGATGCTTGTATGTTGTTCCTCAGATGTAAGTCGCTTTGGATAAAAGCGTCTGCCAAATGAGTAAATGTAAATGTAAATGTTTAAACACTAGTGGAATTTGTGTGGTTTACTTTCTTTTCAAACGAAGGAGCCCAGATTATATATCTGAGTAATCCAGTGCATCTTTTGTCTGGTACACAAGCATTGCTTGTGTGTGCACGTTTTACCCACCATACAACATAATTTTTCTTGCTTCAGCCTCACTGAACGTCAGTTTCACGCAGAGTTACATTGATTTTTTTAGCTTTTCTTTATGCAGCTAGTTGTATTAATATCAATGAGCATTTCACTGATCATTTATAGGCAACTATGGAGGGGGGACAAGAATCTTGCTCACATGTGCCACATTTCAAGTTGATTGTGATTTATAAAGGGAAATTGGCGTAGGACGTGCGCACTGTTTTATAAAGCAGAATATTTTTGTGCACAAGCGCTTCCTGCGTTTTGTTATACGCAACCTTTAGTAGTCTTTCGTAAGTAGAGTTTCATAAAGGAGATGCCAGTTAGTGATGTTTACATTCAGGATGCTTTCTATTGCTCCTCTGTAAAAGCTGTGAAAGAACTTGGCACAGGAATTTAGCCTTCTTAAGTTTCAGATGTGAGGTGACCATGTCATGCTGATTCCCAGGAAAATGAAACTGTTCACCCATTCAATCACTGTCGTAACTGAAAGACACAAAAGACAACTTTATGGTGGTGCAAGAAGTATCACTGGATCTTAAGTCAGTGGGTTTCATTCTTCGGGACACTACATCAGAAGCGGACTGGGGGTCTCATTTATCAGCTATGCGTATGAACAGTTTTTGCTTTAACTATGCATAGTCTTATTTCTACGCACAGAATCGAATCAGCCAATTTAGTTTTGCGCTTGAGAATGTGTGCACATTTACAACCAGACCAAACTGACAAACCTTTAGCAGCACACAGGTACAATCACACACAAAATGATTCCTAAGTTACTTGTTACTTGTTGTTGCTTGTGTCCATGTTGTAGTAATGGATATGTTAAAATGTGTTTAATTTGAAAACGAGGTAATTATTCTTTCAGAGTGAAACTTTGCCATTAATGCCTCTGTTGTTGTTTCTCTTGTCTCTAATCCAGAGGACATTCAGCTGTTATCAGTGTGCATTAACAATGAACTAATACGTTTCCCTACCAGTAATTTTAACTGATTTAACTAAGCCATGCATATGTTCTGTTTTTATTCAGTTGGTTAAAAGTCAAACAATTGCTATTTTTGCTTTATTTGACCATCTACTGTCATGTAAATTGAATTACTTGTCAATCATCTGCATCTTTATTTGGGGTATTTATCTTTTGACAAGCCACTTGTGGAAGTGTAAAATAAAACTACTTAGTATAGTGGAATTCCATTTATTTATTTAATAATACAGGATTAAATGCATGCTGGGAAGCTTTAGAACAGCTGAGATTTATAATTGTCTACTGCTTGAAAGTGTGTACATTTTTGACGTGTTCGTACAAACGTTTTCTACAGTTCCTATGCACATGTTTAGGACATTTTTTACACATGCTGTGGTTAATGAGGCTTTTAGGAAATTAGTTTGACTTATGAATTATGTTGAAGTAATCATTTGTGTGTCTCTCTACTACGCATTTAATTCTAGGTTAAGGCAGTGCAGTACAAGTACAATGATATTGTAGGAAATTAAATACAATACAACAGTGAACATTTTTCAGATGTATTTCATATCAACAAATCTTATTACATTACTAAAACATAATCTGGGAGGTATTGCATTTATTAGAAAACATATTTGCTAATGTAAATGAGCTGTGTATGTATAACTATACACTGCTAATTTACATTAGCAAATATGTTTTTACAGATTTTACAGTTCATAAATGGTGATTCCCTGCTACTCCCACTGCTTATGGAGTACTCATAACCCCACTCCATTTCCTACTGCACTCCAACATCCACAATGCTCTGGTCTACTACAAACTAGCACACAACAGCTCTGTCCTTGAGAAAAAAACTGAGAGACTCTTTTCTGATGCTAATAGATTCCAAGTGTCCAAGCTTTGATGTCTTGTCTTATTCTCTCTGGACCAGCTTCATTACCAATTTCCATTAGAAGGTAGTAAAGATAGGTATAAAATGAGAAGGGAATAATAATAAAAAACAGAATGTTTTCTATTTAATAAAAAATAGTTGAGTTGTGAACTGCACTGATTCATTTTGGCCACTACTGGGCAGAAAAACATCAAAACAACCTGATCAATATGATTTTAAAAAATCATATTGACTTAAATTCATTTTATTTATTGATACCGGTTGATACCAAATTTGGGACATTGTTCTCCATGGGGCCCTGTGATGGACTGGCGACCTGTCCAGGGTGTACCCCGACATTGGTTACAGCCCCCCACGACCCTGTACGCAGGATAAGCGGTTGGCGATGGATGGATGGATGGATGTTCCTCATGGGCCCCTAATGACACCTAAAAAAATATGGTGCAATTCACACTGAGGGTGGCACTATAATCAAAGCTGAATTACAGTGGAAAAATCCTATTCATTTAAATGGGAATTTGAAACTAGGGACATTTTGCCTCATAAATACGCGCCATAAAGAGTCCGATCAGCATCAGACTTGGTGCAGACAATCTCTGGATGGAGCTGATGAAAGTTTGTTTAGGATATTTTGATCCGCAAAAAAATTGCAAATTTTAACATAACGATCGTTTACCCGAACGCAAAAAAACAGGAAATGATGTTGTATCTTACCTTTGGGATTGTTAGTGTACTTTGGGCAGTACACTAACATTGGGGACCATATGTGGCAAATCTTCCCGAGGGTCTGGATGAAATTTGGTGGTGCTGTTAATCGATATCAAATGACACTCCCATAGACATCAATTTGTTTTATATCTCTGTATCCAAAAGTCCCTTTAATATGAAACTTTGGCCATTTATTCTATACAGACCCCCAAAGCCATGGCGGGTCGCCCGGGTTGACTCGTGCGGCCTCTACGTGGCGAGGGGTGCGTCTGGCGCCAGAAGACTTGGACCAAAGCCAACTGCTTGCAGTTCTAGTTATTTCTGTTTTTGTAATTTATTACTGATACACTGAATTGTCTTGATTGGATTAATCTTCTTCTGTCATATTTTAAGTACTACAACACTACCCCACTATAGTAAGCATGGAAAAGAAGTGTTGAAGTGTTTGCTCTCCCTGGCTCTGCTCACCTGAGCCACCTCCCCCACCTCTACCTACTGCAGCTGAATGCAAACCTTTCCCACATCCACAAACCTAGATCCAATCCAGATTTGTTCATAATGGATGTACTTATGGCTTGTGATAGTAGCTTAATAGTTCTTTGTCTGTATTTAAAGTCTTATGAATGTTGTCACACACATTATAGTCATAGTGCAAATGTATAGCAACACTTATGAGGCATTGCAATCCCTCATAACTGTATCAATAATAGATTACAAATATGGACCTAACAGAAAGTGTCCATGCACTGTTCAAAGCCTCTTGAGTGCTCCTGAATAGCTTAGTAAATTTAAAAAAATGGATCTGACTCTTAAACTTTGGAATTTACAAACAGTCCTGGATTCATTCTCAGCCCTGTGTGATATATTGTTTGATGTTTGTTTTTTCTCTTCTGTAGGCCAGAGACGGCAGCCACATCTGGAAGATGCATATGGTTAAGGGTCAGGAGGGCCTGGGCATACAGATAACAGGGGGGCGTGGCTCCAAACGCTCTCCTCATGGCATCATTATAGCTCATGTAGAGGAAGGGGGCGCCATTCACAGGTACAGTCCTAATAACGTTTTTGTAGGTGTCTGTCTCCTACAGTTAATCATCTTAGTGTTGTATGTGCTATGAAATTGTGTGTTTTTTTAACTGCTTTCATATTTTCAAACCTTTACTGTTTTTCACTTATAACAAGAACTTGCTGGGCACAAATATTGTTTTTCAGAAAGTCACTGCTGTGTACCCACACTCCTACTGTCAAAATGTATCGTGTGCAGGCAGGAACAGGTTTTAGGACCCAAACCAGGATAAGCAGGGGGGACAGATACAGTCTCTTTCAGAACTTATTTTAACAAAAAGGGAAGAAGCCAAACTTACGGAGTCCAATAAATACAACAAGGTAATCCGTAAACAGTGGTTGTCCACAGAGCAGCAAAAACAAAGTCCAAAACAACAAATAATCCAAGGTACAACAGAACAAAGGGTAAATCCAACAAACATTGCAGTTAAACAGACAGGCAAGCGAGACACAGCAGATGTAACTGCCCCCGTGGATCGCAGCAAGAAGTGCAGAGAGTCTCGACTGATGTTTACGGTTCTTTATTCTCGTGGCCGTAATACACCGTGAAAACTATAAAAACATACATAGATAAAATGTCAACATAAACACCTTCATATACATCAATTAGCTAAAAACATAATAAAACAACCCTAATTAAAACACACAAATCACTGTCACTTTACGCTAAAACTACACATTCTAAAAATAAATTACATTCTGAATTTAAACCCGTCAAACGTAACCAAACCCATTGACAACATAAACCCCTCACTCCAGCATACCTCGTTCCGCTTCCCGAGGGCGTTAAATGAAACCTTTGTTACTTTTCTTTAAGCTGTGGCGTCTTCCGTCCATGCTTTTAGTTTTGTTTGAGTGTGTGTGCGCCCCGTAAATTGGTAGGCACGGGGTTTATCTACCCTTAGCAGGGGGTCAATTGAGCCTAGGGCGGAAACTATACTGCCCACTGGTGGGCTCCACTAACACTTGCAGAGAGAAATAAATTCATGCCTTACATCATATTCAATAAACTTCTGTATTAACACAAAAAATATATTTACATTTGTTAAATCAAAAAACCCCTTTTAAATACCTTCAAGCGGACAGTTACAGCAGAATATGAACATACAATAAACCAGAAACTCAGCTGAACAGACATTTAAGCACAGGCTAACGAGGAGGGCAGGTGAACAAACAGGTGAGACTAATAATGACAGCAGACAGACACAGACAGGCAGAGAGACAGCAGGGGAAAACAGACAGATACTAACAGGTTGCAAAATACAAGGCAGCAATCTATCTAGAACTCAAAACCAGAACAACGGCAGACCAAGTAACTGAGAAACACAGGCAACTCCACAAGACAGAACAGACTAAGATAAGTGAACAGAACAGAACAAGAAAGGCAACAAGTAATCAGGCAGAGATCACAATTAACACAGAAAAGGCAGACAGAAACCAAGCATGCAACAAACACCAGATAATAACAGAAAGAGACAGGAACTAAGGCAGGCTCAGATCAAAGACAAACTAAACAGCACTAAAGGTACCGAGTAGACTACAAACTAATACAGATGGAGTCCACATAACAGGGAAAACAGACAGGCACACAGCGTGACACCTACAGTCCTCGCTGGCCAATATACTGTTTTCCACATATCATTCTGACAAAAACAACTGTTCACATTTAGTACTGAGTATATTGACTCTAATATTCTCTACTATAATATATACGCTATTGTACAGTTATTATATTTTTATATATATATATATAAATATATATATTTTTATTTTATTTTATTTTTTTTAATGAAAAATGTGTCCCACAATTGTGTCTTGTCTATTTTAATGCTAATCCAGATCCAGATGCTGGTAAACATTTCCAGGATGTGTATATATGGACAGTGTGTATGAGTGTTTCTGTCTAAATGTGTATGTGTTTCAGGGACGGTCGTCTTCATGCTGGTGATGAGTTGCTGATGATTAATGGTCAGTCCCTGGTGGGTCTCACTCATCAGGAGGCTGTTGCTATCCTCCGTTCCACTACTGGTCTGGTCCAACTAGTGGTGGCCAGCAGGGTAAGTGCACACATGGTGTCTGACTCTTGAACACAAATTGGAACCTGGTTCCACAGGACAGGAGCTTGATAGCTGAAGGCTCTAACTCCCATTATTCCAGCTGCACCAGGTCATAAACATTGTCTTTTGTCCTTACTGTAGGAAGACATTTGAATCACTCAGTTTTTTTTCTGCGTGGACATGGGAAGCCACTTAGCAGAGATATTCACAAGTCTTTGAGTTGGAGTCCAAGTCAAGTCTCAAGTCTCTGAGCTAGAGTCCAAGTCAAGTCTTAAGTCTCTCGTAGTTATAATTATTGTTGTATCACCTGCTGCGTTCAAACCAGGCTGCTTATAACACTGCATAGCTATAAGGAATTCTGTAGCTGTAACCTGTTTTTCACTTACAGAGCACAACCATGTAATGTGCAATGCAATTAATGACAGCTGATCAACTACTGTAAGTCAACACACCCCTGAGACTCTCAAACCCAGTGCAATTTTAACAAAACTGTAACCAGGGTTGGGAGGGTTACTTAAAAAAAGTAATCCGGTACAAATACTAATTACTTGTTAAAATCATTCCAGTAACGTAATCCAATTTCCACAAAATAAAAATAATGTAACTTGATTACTTTTAGTTACTTTTGAATTAGTTCAATAACAAACACGCAAATAAAAACAAGAGAGTATCAGTGTTGCCTGGTCTGCTCAGTGTATTTTTAGAGAAACATACAAATAGTGTTTCTGGGACCGGGCCCCACTGATTACTGCACAAAAGCACAACTTTATTCACTGATTTTGCTATAACTGGATAATAATTGATGAAAAATATTTTCAGGTTTTCTCTCAGCTGTTCCCCCGCTGCCCTACCTCAACACAGTTACAGAATTCCCCGAAGGACAGATAGCTTTACTTGATGCTGTAACAAGTCAGCTAACTGCTGCTAACTAGCTGGCATTATTTAATTAGCTCAGTTAGCCTGTAACTACTGGTCAAATTAGCTCACTCTGCCCGTACTGGGAACTCGGAGTACAGGAACTGTATGTTTAGGTTTACACCTTTACTCAAGCACTGGAGGTTTTCAGGCCAAAGCTGGGGGACCCAGGAATGAATGTGGGGAGTGACTCCGGGCAAGCGGGCAACGAAACTGCGCTCAGCAGCCTCCCAGTGAACACAACATGAACAGGTCCGAACACAGCCTCATTAGCTGACTAGCTGACTCAGCCCCGGGGTGACATGAGCCAAACCAGCAAGGAAACCACCTTCATACTGTATTCCAAGTGGTCAAACTGGCTTCCGTTGGTCTCGAAGGATGTGCTCCGTCCCGGTTCCCGCCTGCTCAGAGTCTGCACAATGGGTGGGGCGTAACCACATTCAACTAGTGACTACACCGTGATCAATATCGGCGACAAATCCCTTCTTAGTTTTGTGTTTTTACAGGAAATACATAAATAGCTAATAGCACTCCGCTTGCTGTTTCATGGAAACTTTTTCTTAAAATAATCCCTATATAATCCCTGTTTTTACAAAATGTACCTGTAATCTGATTATCTTTATTTTCTGTACTGAACGGGATACAGTTACTTTCACACCACATTAATGTAACGGTTTCTATCCTGAATATGTAACGCTGTTATATGTAATCCGTTACTCCCCAA
Organism: Lepomis macrochirus; assembly: GCA_024633595.2. Lineage (NCBI taxonomy): Eukaryota > Metazoa > Chordata > Actinopteri > Centrarchiformes > Centrarchidae > Lepomis > Lepomis macrochirus. Next base: position 2,184,376 of record JALXJV020000005.1, on the reverse strand, counting down.
CCCTGACTAACTTTACATGATCACCAATAAACCAGAAACTGTTTCCAGCCAGCGTTAATAATTAACGTAATGGCTGCCAGCGAGGCGTAAATGATTACGTTAATCGCCTATCACAAGTTTCATAACAAACAACAGTCGGGAGTTAACCTCCCATAGGTTGTAGTTGAAGCAAAAAGCAAGCTAATGGTAGACGGCCAATGCAGAGTTAAACATGTAACCTCAGGTTACCGGCCTATTTTGACCTATATTATGTGAAGGTAGGTTATATGTAATGCATGAAGGGGAATAACAGCAAGCTCACAAGATGTCCCACACATCGAGTCCGACTCAAGTCTTAAGTCTTTTGAGGACGAGTCTCAAGTCAAGTCCGAAGTCACTGTGTGCGACTTAAGTGCAACTCGAGTCCGAGTCTCAAACTTGAGTCCCCATCTCTGCCACTTAGTTAAATGAAAGAAAACAGCCATCAAAAATGTAAAACTTTTGCCAAGTTTCAGTTCAAAGTCTCAGGAAATGGCCAATATACAAATATTAAGATGTATTTTGCCACACACATATACAGCACATCACATCTGTCTCAGAGCTACATATCTAAAATACCAAAAACTCAATAAAAATAACAATACATACACACACATTAACTTCTCTCCTGTCCCTGCAGGAGGAGTCAGATGTGGGTTTCGAGTGCTTCCCATCTACCAGTCTGCCAGACATTCTCAGCACCTACAATTCTTCTGTTCCCCCTCCCTCACCCCAGACCTCCAACTGCAGCATCAGTCTGCACAACCCTTACATGGTACACACAGATAGTATTTACTAGATGTTTATGAGTTTGTGTATGTGTGTGCGTGTGTGAGGAGAGTGTCTTTGTAACACTTAAATGTTATATATGTATGTAAGTATAGAAGCATCCTGTCTCACAAAGCAGAATGAGTGGCCAACTGAAAGCCAGTTAGTTATTTGGGCAAAGGTCGTGGTGGCAGCTGGCCAGGCACTCTTTTCAGCTCCTCCTGGAGGATCCTGGGGTGTTCCCGGTCAGATGGGATGTATATAATCCTTCCAATATGTACATCATACTGAATTGGTCCAGATTACCTCTATATGGAGGTCTGAGGATACATCCTGATGAAGTACAGCAGATGTACAGCAGATGTACAAGTGTTAGTGCTAATACACCAAAGCATACTATATTTCAGTGTGTACATGTAAAGACAGTCCCTGCTAAAAGTGGAGCATGATCTGAAATATGTCCTGTACAAACAGAAGTGGAATGTTGTCGAAGGAAAATATATTTATGAAAATAGCGTATGCACTGGTGATTAAATAAATGTTTTTTTAAATTGTGGAAGTATCAGATATCAGACCAGTCCATTCATCCAAATCTCTTTGTGATCTTGTCCTTACAGCTGACTAACATAGAGAAACTAGAAGAACAAAATCAGGAAGAGGCACCCAAAGGATCCTGCTGCAGCCCCACACCCTCGAAACTCTGCAGCCTTTCCCAGGGTTGGTACTTCACATAAACAGGTTGTTTACCAATATGCATGCAGCATAACCTTTTAACAGTGTAATCTTTACACAGATAATTACTTTGGTACATCTGTTCATGTTGATAGATAGAATCAGTAAATGAGAGGTGATACAGAGCTGCAGCGATGCTCGGACAGTGCAAGTAGTGCTCCCAAAGTTTAGAAGTTTTCTAACCTTGACATTCACTAAGCCTATATTCTTGGTAACATTGTCCCTAGTACAACATGCATAGTACAACATATTTAAAGATTATGCATGCGGTATGTGTTACTTGAAGTTTAGAAAGAAAATAGACTGAAAAACTAAAATTGCTACTTCTGTGCAGAATGAAAGTATTGTTTTTCCTGGCTTAGGGGGTAGCAGCCGCCTGGAATCAGTGGGTGAGGATGATGAGCTGTTTGTGGAGAACGGTGTGAGCGGCTGTGACGCGGTGGAGAAGCCTCCACCAGGCCGACGTAAACACTCCTTACCTCAACAACTAGATACTGCTGGAGTGAGACAGGTCAGCGACCCCCTCACCTTGTTCTTAATACAACTAAAGTCGTAAAGATGTACATAAGGAGCATACATCTGAAATGATAGATTTTAAATAAAATTAAATAATTTGGCCCAAAGATGAATTGGGCTTCAAACCTGTTACCTCAGGCCTCCTTTTGAACAAATTGTTTTGGGAAACTCAGGAGCAAAACTATTTTGTATTATTTGAGCAGTACTGTTTTTTTTTCATCACATCTGAAGAACACTGACTGAAGACAAATTAGTCTCATTTAGGGTTGGGCAATATGAAGGTATATATCATGCAACAGTACAGAGATTTGGCTATACTGTTTCCATCACAGGAGCTACCCTTAGGGCCTGATTTACTAACATCCCGAATAAAGAGTACTAAATTGCATGCGCATTCTAAACTATTGCACGTGTAATTTTAGTACCTGTTATGGGTGATTTGCTAAGAATTATTGCGTAGATAACAACAGGAGCAAACACAATAGAGGTGGGAGTATTTAAATGAAGGTTTTGCTTGTGTCAATGGCTTCTGCCATGGAGGGTTGGGAGGGAAAGCAGCCACAGCGTAAAAAGCTTGGTTTGTTTCATTCAGGGCGTCCCGAGTATGTGGAAATCATATGTACCTGCCCATCCTGCCTGAGATTGCTTTAAATACTTGGGACTGCACACCTGTAAAATCTGCTTTGGGAAACGCCAGCAGAAACAGATACAGTATGCTGGAATGACCCAGACATGAGGAGACGTCAGCAGATCCTGCTTCATCCAGCCAAAGGGAACAATCACCGACCGTTCTATTTCGTATAGGCTTCGCCGTCTAAGTATAGTGCTATTGGGTTTACCCCTCTACGCCCACCCACAGCATGGGCCTTTCCTACGTCTGCACCTTGTGTATATATACAACGGTGAGACCTAGCCTTTGGCTCCCATTTTTCTTCACCACTGAGCTGTCTATAGAGCAAGAAGACCGGATAACAACCAGCTAAGAAGAAATCCGAAGATGTCTTCCTCCTTGCCGGTGAGAATGGAGCGGGATGATGCCATGTCCGTCCGGCTCTGCAAGACAGGCTTCATCCTGCCGGGTGACCTCCATCCCTGATGGGAGTCATGCCTCAGTCCGGTGCACGACGGCTGAGCGCTCACCCCCGGCTCACACTGCCCATACTGCGCTCTCCTCTCCCCTGAGGAGCGGCAACGCCGGGCGGATAATTTCACCGTTCAGGATGAGGAAGTTTGGCAGCCCACACACTCGCTGGACGAAGCCATGGGAATGGCTAAAAGGAAGTTTTTCCTTGCCTCTGTCGCCTAGTGCTTGCTCTTGGTGGGAATTGTTGGGCTTCTGTAAATAACTTCAGAGTACGGTCTAGACCTGCTCTTTATGAAAAGCGCTGTGAGATAACTGTTGTTGTGATTTGGCGCTATATAAATAAAATTGAAATTGAAATTGAATGCTGCTGCTAGATGAGCAGGAGTTGGATGACTCTGCTCTCTTCATCCTGGGGTCTCCCAGCGGCTCCCTGTTTCCCCCCATTCCAACGTTTGGTGGACGCTGACCTTCAAGGGGGTGATTCCAGCCTCGAGGGGGCTCTCTCTGGCGATATCTCCATCCTGCTGTCTGCCGCCAGCTCCCTGCTCCTCAGCCAGCCCTAGTAGGTCTGGCTGCTGAGAGGCGGCGCCTGGGGGGCCGTCATTTTGTTCTTAATGAATTACAGGAAGAATTGAAATTATTTTGTTTCAAGATCTGATTTGTGATTTAACTGTTGCCTTAATTTTTTGAGCAGTCTAGTATAAGTAAGAAAAAAAACAATTAAATTATTCTAATTATTAATTAAGTTCAAGCAACTACTGTACAGAAAGTCTGGAAAACATACTGTCCAAACCATTGCATAAACAAAAAACAAGACTTTTCAGTATATTGTGGGCCTTCACGCATTGGCATTTGTTTTGGGAAGGAAGGGCCATCTCAAGTGTTGAGTATCATTACATTACAGTTTTTAGTTTGATGTTATAATGGATAGATTGCTTAGCTGGGATGACGAAGAGTTCAGTCTACAGTCTTAGAGAGGTATAGTTGAAGGTCATCCATGTCGATATGTCCAAGAGACAGTCAGTGATACACGCCGAGACGGTGGGGTCATGTAGCAGGAAGGACAGGCAGAGTTTAGAACTGTAAATGATCGTACTCATTGAGGGCCCCTATGTGTACATGTAACCTGAATATAGTTGTAATTGACCTTTTCATTAAAGAGTTAGTAGTTTTTTTATCATATAGACCATGCAAGCTTTGGTCAGAAATTATAGTGTGTGGGTGGTGATGGAGCAGTGGATAATACACATGCCTTTGGTGTGAGAGACCCCCGTTCCATTCCCCACTGTGACACGTCCACCAATGTGTCCCTGAGCAAGACACTTAACCCCTTGTTGCTCCAGAGGCATTTTACCTCTGACATACATAGCAAATGTAAGTTGCTTTGGATAAAAGCGTTAAATGAATAAATGTACAGGAAAACACATTTACTTTACTACTTTACAACAGTGCCATCAAGTGATGACATCACAAAACAGCAAGGCATGTGGAATGGTTCTATCAAGAATAAATGAGTAACTTGAAAAAAAGAGAGAAGAAATTTATAAATAAATGGCAGGACAGAGGTTAAAACATGATAAAAACTGTTTTTATCTCTGACAACTGCATGACAAGCACCCTCGCGGGTCTATTTCAAGTAGCCGACTATTTAAAATATTTTTCGTGTGGTTCATCAACGGCGATAAATTATCCAAAAGTCCCGTGAGGTGCGGACAACTCAGCACACCACCAGTGAAGCTGGGGCTCGGTCTCTTCAGCAAGTGTTCCTCTTCTGCCACTACATACATACACGCTACGTCTACACATGCTCACTGACAACCCAGGGTTAGGGTTCAAATTTTGGATTTATTCACGCACTTTAAAAACATTTATTGAAAGTTTTATTGTTTTTACATGTTTATTGACAGCATTAAACGTTGAAATGTATATCGTAACAGGCTGTATATTAACTTATTGGGAGAAAACTGGTAGTTCTATGTAAAATCGGACTTTGCACCCCCATATCGCCAAAACGGCATGATCCTTGTTTTGCCGCGAAGCTTCGACTGTGAGATTGACAGTCGAATCAGGCTCCACCCATCGAAGGATTGAATCTTCAACTATTTGAGGTCAGGCCTAAAATGAAGTCTGGCAGTGTGTGTATGGTGGACTTATTAACAACAATGTACTCTTGCCACAGTCACAACAGCCTTGTTTGCTATGTAATCCGTGGCGCAATCCACCAACCATACATGTAGTATTTTACTGCCACTTGCACACACACAGAGCTGGATCAAAGCCTGGTCCATCACTCTGCTCTAACTGTCAGGACAACAATGTTAAGGAGAGCTGCACTAATTGCTGTGTTAATGAGAGGATAATTGAGGAAAGGAAGTAAAATAGAAAGGGGCAACGTTTAGAATCACAGCCTCTCACTGGCTGTGTGGATATCCTACAGAGTGAGCTACAGGGAAAAAGATAAATACAGTTGACCTAAAGTACTGGGGAAAAATGCAAATGTGCCACAAGAATAAACTTGGAATAAACTTAGTCAAGCATCTCATCACAGTATAATTAACAATACTGTTTTTACAAGATTGTCTGACTGTTTTTGCTTTTTATCTCATTTATCTACATTTATCTCCCTTTTAGGAATATCAGATAATTAAGAAATCAGCCCGCTCCCTGAGCACCATTCAAGTGGAGTCTCCATGGCGACTGGCCCAGCCGTCCATTATCTCCAGTATAGTGCTGATGAAAGGCCAGGGCAAGGTAAGTGCACTCCTTGGACATGTGTGCATGAATAAAGCTCAGCTTATGTGTTTGTAAACGCACAATAAGAGATGCGTTACTTTATTTATTTATTACTTTATCAATTATGTGTTTGCTTTGAAGCACAAATTGCTGAAATACTTGATTCACCAAACATAACAATAGTGTAGCATCATCATACTATTGCCAAAACAAGGTTAATATTGCCATGCCTTTAATTATGCATTTCACACAGCATAACTTGGGGATCCGGACATTCAAAAACAAAGTCCCCTGCTGGAACCTGTCACATTGTGATTATGTGATTTGGGCCTTTTTTGAAATTGAAAGCATCACACCTCAAAATAATGAGATTCCTGTGTTGATATTGTTGTACACATTTTTGAAAACGTATAGCATTTTGTATGTGCAAAGCTGGTGTTTTAACGATTTATGCTGCCTTGTTGAAAAAGGTTACCATAGCGCACATGGATTCGGGTGATAGTTGTCCAGAGCATATTCATAAACACCCTCCACAATGAGGGTAAGCCACTAAAGGTTTTTGCTGAATGGGCTGGCTGTTCACAGAGTGCTGTATCAACGCATATTCATGGAAAGCTGACTGGTAGGTTAAAGTGTGGTAGGAAAAGGTGCACAAGCAACAGGGAAGACCACAACCTTCAGAGGATTGTCAAGCAACACCGATTCAAGAACTTGGAGGAGGTCCACAATGTGTGGATTAAGGCTGGAGTCAGTGCATCAAGAGCCACCAGGCACAGAGGTGTCCAGGAAATGAGATACAAGTGTCACATTCCTTGTGTAAAGCCACTCCTGAAGCAGAGACAGCGTCAGAAATGTCTTACCTGGGCTAAGGAGAAAAAGAGTGCCAAAACTTACCGTGGTATTACTGTGGTTGAGTGGCCAGCCAACTCGTTTGACCTGAACACCATATAGAATCTATGAGGTATTTTCAAGAGGAAAATGAGAGACACCAGACCAACAATACAGGCGAGCTGATTGTCTCCATGCCACGCCGCATTGATGCAGTAAGTCATGCAAAAGGAGCCCTGACCAAGTACTGAGTGCATAAATTAACTTATTTCAGAACTTTTAAACTTGTCAGGGCGTCATTTCTGTATTAGACGTTCCTTATTCTAATATTTTGAGATATGGATTTTTTATTTCCATGAGCTCTAAGCTGTCATCATCAAGATTAAAACAAAAAAAGGCCTCAAATATTTCACTTTATACACTGAACAAAATTATAAATGCAACTCTTTTGTTTTGGCCCCCATTTCATCGTTAGCTGAACTCAAAGATCTAAGACTTTCTCTATGTACACTAAAGGCCTATTTCTCTCAAATATTGTTCACAAATCTGTCAAAATCTGTGTCAGTGAGCACTTTCTCCCTTGCTGAGATAATCGATCCACTCCACAGGTGAGGCATATCAAGATGCTGATCAGACGGCATAGGTATTGCACAGGTGTGCCTTAGGCTGGCCACAATAAAAGGCCACTCGAAAATGTGCAGTTTCACTGTATTGATGGGGTCTGGGTCTGGGAGTTCAGCTCATGCTAAATGGGGGCAAAAACAAAAGTATTTATAATTTTGTTCAGCGTATGTAATGAATGTAAAATACATGAAAGTTTCACTTCTTGAATTCAATTATGGGGGAAAAAATGTTGTTCTCCTTGTAGGGCCTAGGATTCAGTATTGTCGGTGGGCAGGACTCAGCACGTGGTCAGATGGGGATTTTTGTCAAAACCATTTTTCCTCATGGAGCTGCAGCAGCTGATGGACGACTGAAAGAGGGTAACCATCCCATGTACATTCATGTTTCACTAAATTAAAAGTGCATAGGAAAGAAAAGCATTATAGTGCAAGAGAAACAATTAATTGCAATATTTTTTTAGGGCTCAAGCGCCAAACCGTGCAAGGTCCAATTTGAAACTGAAGGGATTATTAGGGCCCGAGCACGAAACTTGTTAGGTCCCTATTGAAGCTGAAGGGATTTTTTTTTCTTCTGCAAAGTAACCTCAATTTTGGGGGCCTAAACAAACTTGAAAACTCACCAAACTTAACATACAACATACATAATTCAGGCGGGGCGAAATTTTTCGTATTTTATGTTTTTTTTGCGCATGGGCGTGGCAAAATGGCTTGCTAGCACCCCCTACAGAGCAGCCCCTGGACACAAATTGACCTATGTGTATGAAATTTCTGTGGTACGTGTATCATGTCCAGACGGACAAAAAAGCCTCTTGGACAACCAGCAGGTGTCAGGAATCGGCTGACTAGGGATTTAGTCAGACCGACTTCAGATTTTTGCTGTACAGTCTAAACCCATTGCCGATTAAAAGTTTTACAAACGGTGAGTTTTCGTGGAATGGCGTGCCTGTGGCATGGCATCCAAAATCAATGATTTGCCATGAAACAGGAAGATGCTATAACTAATCAGTGCACATGCTCACATCTGCACCAAAAATGACATGTTTCATAAGAGTCCCGCCTAAACACATCTACATGTCTTAGCACTAAGTGCTAGGTAGCGCTCCAATGGGACATAGGAAGTGATGATTAACACCTTTGTGCAGCGTCCGAGCGTGTAGCAAATTCACAGCTGCACCAGCAGAGCTCCAGAATCTGCAACGCTGCCGCATCACACCTCAACGTGCTACATGTGCAAGGGCTCGCCCAATGCTGCTTGCAGCATTAATTTTTATTATTTATTTATTGGCATGAGGGTTTTAGGAACAATGTTGCCAAAGCATCAAAATATAATTTATACAAATATTTGGCAGAAACCAATAAGAGTAATAGGAACATTTATATATTAAATATATATACAGTGATCCACATTTATACACCCATCTCAGTCTAATTGTATGCTTCTTTGTGTAGGAGATGAAATTCTGGAAGTGAACGGAGAGTCTCTCCAAGGACTCACACATCAACAGGCCATCCAGACCTTCAAGGTGGACTGCATGTTCACATGTCTATAAGTGTTTTTAAAAACTGTTAAGTCCTGCATAAAATGCTGAAGAAATTCATCTGTAGACTACTTTTTGTCTCTCTATGCGAAAGATTTCCTTTTACGCTTACAGTGCTGGCAAGTAAACTGACTTGATCACATTTTCTTAGCTTTTGAATTTGTCAGGTTCAGTCAGAAGGTAACAGCTAAAAGTCTCTACTTCTTAAACATTAAACCTTATTTGTATTGTTCCAACAGCAACTGAAAAAAGGTGTTGTGACGCTGACAATTCGAACTCGTCTGCGCAGTCCCAGCCTGACACCCTGTCCAACACCCACCCTCCTCAGCCGCTCCAGCTCACCCAACTCCAATACCAGTGGGGGAACACCTATTCCTTTGGGGTTTGAAGAGGCTGATGGCCACAGGGGCCCCGGCCCTGGTCCAAAAGACTGCATCATCATGGAGGTCACACTCAATAAAGGTTAGCTTACATTACAGAGAACCCCAACATTCTTGTTTTTGATTTCACTTCCTGTTTGGCGATGTCCTGCTTGTATATTTTCCTGACACCAAGAAAAAAGAAAAAATTGGCAGTCCATCGCAGGGGCCACACATAGACAGACAACCACTCACACGTAAGGACAATTTTAGAGTCACCAGTTAACCTAGCCTGCATGTCTTTGGATGGTGGGAGGAAGCCGGAGCACCTGGAAAGAAAACACGCAGACATGAGGAGAACATGCAAACCCATGACCATGAGGTTTGAACCCATGACCTTCTTGCTGTGAGCCGACAGCGCTAACCACTGCACCACCGCATCGCCCCTGTTAAAGAATGCTATTTTCTAAAATATTTAAACATTTAAATATTCAAATATTATTTCCCTTCTTTGGAATTAAGTGTGCTTTCATACCTGCCTCATTTAGTTCAGTTGAATCGCACTAGACTTCTGTCTTGCTGTGGTTCGTTTGCTGCTTTTTGGTTAATTTTGCCAACTCATCAACTGATTCAGACTGGAGCAAACTTTGTGGTGTGAAAAGGCCTTGCCCTTGTTCTGGACCAAATGAACCAAAATACAGATGTGAAAGCCCCCAATTGGCCCAATGCAGGAAATACAGACCCAGACCAAATATATAATAAGTATAAGTATGTGAACATTTTGGGGACTTTTGGCAGCTGTGGCTCAGGGGGTAGACCCAGCCTATCAAACCAACATCTGCACCCTGTCTGTTCAATGCTTCCTTCACGTTACCTGGTCCGTGCTTGTAAAATATCCACTGCAACTTGTAACGTCATTTCAAGTTTTTAACCATAAGATGATGTGTTTGTGCTGCTCCCTGATAAAAGATACCTGCTGATACCTGTTCAGAAAAAACAACAAAACTGGACTCTGATGTTAACTTGTTTTAACAAGCTATATAAAAGGTTGTGGCAAATAGCTTTGGTTTAATATTTGATTTGATTACATTAATGTTTAAGTTGAGATTTACAAGAAATATTTTATTGCTACTGTGTAAAAAGAATACTGCTGGGAAAAAGCAGCTTATTTAAAGTGTTTACAAACCACATGTTAATGCACTTTTGTCTATATAGCAGTACATTTAAATTAAAATTACACAATACACTACTTTAGAATGAATTATTCAGTTTTGCGCGTAACAATGTGATTAATCGCAAGAAAATCATGCAATTAATCCTGATTAAAAATTTGAATCGTTGCCCAGCACTAGTTATTTCTTTTTGATAGGTAGTGTATGAATGTGTGTGAACTGGTGAATGTGATGTAGTCTAAAGCTCTTTGAGTGGTCGCAAAGACTAGAAAGGCGCAATACAAATACACTATTCTCAATATTCCTTTCTGATGGTGAATGTTTTTTAAGAGCCTGGTGTTGGTCTGGGGATTGGAGTCTGCTGTCTGACCCTGGAGAACTGCGCTCCTGGGATCTACATCCATAGCCTGGCACTGGGATCTGTGGCAAAGATGGATGGCAGGCTCAGGTAGAATTTTCAGGGTCATCTTTGACTTGGAAACTGATGGACACAGATGAAGTTAACATGTAGTCGCACTGATACAAAGACACAAGATAAGCTCACTAATTAAAAATGTTATTCGTGATGTGTACATTTTTGTTGGGGTTTGTACAAGGAAAGATCTACAGTGTTGTGCTTATTACACCTGTGCTTCTCTGGACAGTCGTGGAGATCAGATACTGGAGGTGGACTCAGTTAGTCTTCGTCACGCTGCTCTCGGCGAGGCCTATGCCATCCTCAGTGAATGTGGCCCTGGACCAGTCAGCCTCATTATAAGCAGGCACCCTAACCCCAAGGTAAGCAAGCGTATGTCTGTCTCTATTCATGTAGACAGAACCATTCTCTTGTAAGATATTTAACATCTTAGAACTGTGTAAGAGTCTGTAGAACAGCATGAACCCCTTGGGGTCTCTTTTCAAAAACACAGCAGATAGTGTCCCAGAAGGTACTTTGAGCACGTCAGAAGAATCCATGGCCTTGATGTCTTGCTGAAAAAATTGTGTTGAGTAATAGCTTTCTGTCAGACTACACCATGTTTCTCTCAGGATATAGCCGTTTGACCCTCAGTCTTTATGAGCCTTCCCGCTCCTGCTACAGAGCAGCCAGCCCCAGCATGATGCTGCCACCACTCTCTAGTTAGGATGGCGGGTTTTTAAAGATGAGAGACCATTGGTCAGAGTCAAATTTTGGTCAGACCATAACATATTCATCCCCTGAAGTCCACAACCCACACTGATTGTCTGTTCCTGCAAGGGACAAAAACAGATGCAGCCCTCTGTGATGTCAGAAAAGAAGGCGGTCTCACATGCACTTTGCACATTGCCTCCTTTATTGTGAGTTTTTCCAGGAGTGTTGGCCATCTTGCAGATGGTAAACCGCTGAGGGTTCACATTGCACCAACAAAGACACCAACCCTCATCTGTCATTGCGCACTTTTATGCTTCTATGAATTCACTATATGCCATATGAATGTGTGCCCTTTATACTTTTTACACCTTTATCATTTAAAATTTTCCACATGTTTTATTTAATATTTTTACACAATGCCTTTATTAACTGTTGTGTTTTTTTCTAGTAGTTGCCAGAGTTGTGTTGTTCCAAGTTGTTTCAGCTGCGATAAAGCTCCTGCAGCTCATTGTCTTTTTTTTCAGGTATCAGAACAGGAGATGGATCACATCATAGCTCGGTCCACACACAGGGACAAAATGAGCAAAAACAGACAGTCATCTCACTCTCAAGGTCTGATATCTTTATCTACATTTACATTTGACTTTCCTCTTTTATTTATTCCAGCACTGCAATCATTTTAACAGGTTAACTTCAACATTTTGTGTGATAAGATGAGTATGACAGTTCGGCAGCATGGCTCAGAGGCCCAAGTAAAATGTTTTTTTCAGCCAGTATTAGTACTTAATAGTACTTAAGTGCTGAGAATTCATGACATTTACTCCTACTTTCAAACTTAAGTATAAAAGCAAGTTATCAAATTTCTTAAAGCAAAGAATCACTCTTACTCTCCCAGTTATTTAAGACAGCTCCAGAGGTCTCTCAGGTGGTTAGGAGCTGCCAGTAGGGGCTTGTGGTGACAGTGTGGAGACAGAGACATGCTCAAATATTTCAGGAGATGAACAATTTGAATTATTTGACGATGCGCACTTAATTATACAGGGTTGGACAGCGCAGGCAGAATCTTAGTTAGTGTGCTGGTGAGGAACGTTACCTTACTACTGACTGAAGGTTGTGATTTGTTTATTCACAGCAGGAAAAATGCAGCAATGCTGATGATTTTGGCCCATCATAACCATAAATAAGCTGAATTGTCATGGAAACAATTAAGGCACTTATGCTCAACAGTCATCACAGATCACAATATAGGTCCATGGCAATAGGTGCAAATTGATGACTTCATATAAGATCATTTTTTATCTTTCCAATGTGTATGTAGCCTATGTACATAATGTATTGTCAAATGGTCTGTTGAACGTAAACTCCTCTAAGGATTTTTACCATTCAATGTAATGAATCTATCTGAGAATATTCTTAAATAAGGAAATCTATTCAGTGATTGGTCCTTGCCTACATCGTCATCCAAAATCCTGTTTGCGGCACAGCAAAGTGAATCAGCGCTAAGACTGACACTTAAAATTTAGTCCTACACTTCACTCAAATTAAGACTGAGTAGCTTGATAGCTAACTTTAAAGCACAGCTTGGAGCCAAGAATTATTTTACTCTTGAGTCAATTCTTAGCAGTGTTCTTCTGAGTACTTCTGGGAAGTTTGTTAAATACAGGCACTGGTCTCACCTGGTTTAACTGCCACGGTTATAATCTGTAGGTTCAGCATGTAAAAGCCCCTACCCAACAACGAAGGACAGGCAGGGAGAGGGCTCCCCTGCTCTCAGCTGGACCATGAAGAGGTTCCTCGAGCCTGCCAGCAGAGTAAGAATTCATTCAGTGTTCATGTGTTACTACTTATTTCTTACAGGCACATTTCTAGGTTCCATTTCATTCTTCTTAACTGGTGTTAATCACTGGTGTTAAAAGCTACACGTGACTTCAACATGCATACCTTCTGTTCATCCATCTTTTCTTAAATCATGAAAAAATTCATCTCACTTGTGCTGAATGTGAGGGTATTAAAGATAAGATGGGTAGGCCTGACAATTCTTTTTCAGAATTTTTGTCTGACTTTTTAATGCAACAAAAGATTCATATTGAATAATTCAATATTAGTTTTTAGTATGTTAAAAGACCACTATTCACATTTCAAACACAGTGAACAGTTCGAGGCCTAAGTCAGTTATTAGTGCAAAATGTGACAATGACAGTGTGTTTGTAGAAATGCAGGAAGGGCAGATAATAAATAATAAAGACAATAAAAGCAAGTAGTTTTCCGTTCCTTTAATTCACATGAAAAATGGAAAAACAAAATAATTTGTTTATCCTGTTATCCAACAAATTGATCACAGCTTTGGTTGAAGGCACATGGACCTACCTGCTTCCTATTGTTTAAAGTATTAAAAATTCATAAATAAAGTCTGATTTACCAGACAAGTTTAAGTTGAGATGCGGTTTGCTTGTTCTTTGAAGATCCCAGAGACAGACAGAGGACAGTTTAACAACAGGTATACAGTACTGAGGTTAACAGCGCCTCCGACCAGACCTCTGACCCCCCGGCAGGTTCCGGTGGAGGCAGGAGAGGCGTCATGCGGCCGTGGAGCGAGTTCATTCGTAATTTGTAAATAACATTATATATCACCCATGGTGTCGATCAGTCCGGAAGTATTTGTTCTTGTGAAGTTGATAGTTATTCCTGTGTTGTGAACAATGAGACTTGACTGCTGTTATTCTGTGTTGAAATAAATTAACAACAGTCTCCTTGCTGGTTGTTCCAATACATTCTGAATGATCACCTCCTCTGGATGGCTAGGAAAACCTTTAGTTAGGGGCAGCCTTACGCATTACTTTTAATACAGTTATGTGTTTCTCACCAGAACACACTTCAGACCTAACAAACACGTTTCTTCCATATGAAACATTTGCAAAGCTAATTTTTATTAAACATATCTGCATTTTTTACATCCATGTTTACAGCACGGCCACCAACCAGCAGTCTTACTCTTCCCTGCCTTTTGCTGGCACTATGCTGTGTTTCTTGTCGTATTACCACCAACAAATGTTGAGCAGTGAAATAGAGTTAATCCGAGGCATGTCATGTAGCCTTTCAGTTGATAGACATGTTGTGACCATTTTTTCTGCTTAGTTGCATAATTTAACTTGAATAAATTTGGCTGTTTTGTTTTTCTAAAAAGGCACATTTACTTTTGCATAGCTTATTGTACTTGAAGGTGTGGTTTGAGTTTTCATTTTCTTTTCACTTGATATGGTCTTCTTTCATTTTCACAATTCTCTAGCAGGGGTCCCTGAGCTCAGAGGCGGAATTATCTCAGTACTTCTCCCAGGATGCTTCCAGCCACTCGTTCCTGTCTGAATCCATGCTGATTGGCTCAAACAGTGATGAGGCGCTTCACCAGCAGAGCTGCAGTTCCTCCATGGATGCCAATTCATCACAGCCACATGGTACAATTTCACCCATTTAAATACCATGGAAGGACTGGTTCCGAGTCATGATAAACCAGATTATCTGAAAATGGCATTCTTAGATATGGATTTAGACTAGAATTAGTCTAGAATTAACTCAACAGAGTTCTTAAAGCAAAATTTCAGTTCCTGCAAGAAGATCAGCAGCACCAGCCTCAATAAATAAATAAATATAGATAGATAGATAGATAGATAGATAGATAGATAGATAGATAGATAGATAGATAGATAGAGTCTTTATTGTCCCTCACGGGAATTTCGTCTTTACAGTCTGTACAGAGCCTCAAACATACATAACATACACATAGAGTAACCAAAGATTATAGGTTTATAGATTATAGATTAGGAAAACATTCACCGCTGGGAGCTTCATTTAGTGATGCTGAAAAGGGGGAGGCACAAAACATTTGCTGTAGTGGACCCATTTCCAAGCCAGGGACCTGAATGGAAGCAGTATGAAGAGAAGGGGTTGAGAGGGTGACTGGGTTCATGTGCAATAGTATGTGCTTTGCGTTTGGGGACTTTACCATTGAGATCTGATGGGTTGGGCTGATGGGAAGGCTAATTATTTAGTCGTGGCTCATGTCAGCAGTGACATTTGGACGATATTGTAATTACTGGCACCGTCCCAGTTGTGACGTAGACTTGGTTTTTGGACCCCAAGCTTAGAATCAGCTGTCAGTGGACGTGTCTCAAAGTGCAACTGAGGGACAATTTAATGGCAGGTGCTTAATTAAGGCCTACTCCTGATTTCATTTATACCCAATCAAGTAAAAGGGCCCAAATGTATGAAGTTTTTATGCTTTGAGACACTTTGTCATCTCTAATTGTGTTTGGCAATAAAAATGATTGTTAATTTGTTAACTTAATTTGTAATTGTTGTTACCAAATTTACTTTTTGAATAAACCACATTATGTAAATCTTATTCTCAGTATTTTCTTCATCTCTAACAGAAGTGGAGAGCAGCCCTGTGTACAGCGCATCACAAGACAAAACCCCTGTCCCTCTTGTAGATGCAGTTTGTCAGCCCAATACTGTCTCTAGTCCGGCCTCACTGCGGAGCCCACTTCTTCGTCAGCGACGTGTGATGTGCTTTGAGGACGAGCTCAGTGATGATGAGGACTCTGACAATGGACTAACACAATCTGACGCTCAAGGATCCCAAATGTCCAAAAGTGACTCAGCAGTTGTAATAGCTACATCATCGTTAGATGTAGATGGAGGCAGTGAGGATGGTGGGGATTTACAGAGGTGTGGAATCAATGGTGTGACAACGCCATTCAATAGTAGTTTCTCACAGTGTGAGGAAGGTTGTACCAGTAAGTCTGAGTCGCCTGGTTCTCAGTCACCTTTCATGCCTATCCGCTGCCCCTTTGACCACAAAGCATGGGTGGCGAGCAGTGCGAGTACTGGCTCCAGCAATTTGACCATCAAAAGTGTGAACTATACAAGTCAAGATGACGGACAGCTGGAGTCAAAGCGCTCCCCCAAGCTTGAGCATAAAGCAGTGACGCGGGTGAAAAGTATGATGAACATTGAAGCACCAAACCTGTCCCAGCAGCAAAAGCCCAAATCGGATGAACGCTCCACAGACTTGCCCCCATCACATGGCACACAGTGTGGAAGTCCCCCCAGGATTGCCGGTGCGTTGTTACCCCTTCAGAATTGTAAGAAGGGAGATGTCAGTGAGCTTGCGGGCGTTTATTCCATCGATACTGTAACCCTGTGGAGAAGTGAAGACGAGTCATTTGGGCTCGACCTGGAGATTATGTCGTCCCCGCTGAAAGTTGTCATTGCTGGGTTAAAGCCTGGAGGTGCGGCAGAAAGGGTATGTCTCACTGGACTTATCTTCCTACCAGTCCAGTGTCAGTTATGCCGAATTTCTCCGTTTAAATTGTTTTAAAAAATCTTTCACATTTAATGGTTTTTGTGGCATGGGCATTAATGATCCTGTTGCTCACTGAAAAGCTAAATGTTGTCTCTCTTGTTTAATTGTACTTCCAGGAATCTAGAGGCAAGCTGTTTCCTGGAGATGAAATTGTAAAAATTAGAGAAAAACTGGTGTGCTCTTCTAGCTACCAGGAAATCTGTGAGCTCATGCACAACCTTCCTAGGATGCTGGTCTTGGAAGTCAAGAGACCGGTTTCAGGTAAGACCTTGATTTAAAATCACTTTATTCTAGGGTAATAGGTCATCCAGCCCCAGTGTGGATGCTGTTGTTGTGCATTTACCTTACTCCACATTTGATGTTTTTATATACTTAGAACTGAGATGTGCTCCTTAGTGTGATTAGTTTTGCAAGCCTAGTGTCTAGAACAGTGCTTCCCAACTGGTGTAACCTAAAGGGTCCAGGTTTTGTCATGAGGCATGCTGAAACTGCCAATAGCATTATGTCCAAAAAACACAGCCATTCACATTATTGAGAGAACTGTGCTGGCATAGATGCATTGCAATGTGATGTCATCCAGCAATGCACTTTTTAACCAATCAGTAGTGTGCTTATTCTAATATAATCTTACTGTTTAGTCTTTAGGGAAAAAAGGTGAAAATGCCGACGTATATAGTATATATATATAGCCTACTCCTTCATCATCGACACTGGCTCAAAACCAGTGCTTGAACTTTGTAAAACCCAAAAACATAGTACTTTTTATTACTGAAAGTGGTTTTAAAACATGTTCTTTTAAATGTTACAGCAGACATATTTCCTTCCTGTGTTCACCTTAGAGAAAAAAGTTTAAAACCAAATGGCAGAAATTTATATTTTTTTGTATCATGATGCCTGACAGACCCAGTCTTTGCATTAAGTTGTCAGAATACCTTTAGTTCTCTACGTATGTGGAGAACTTGTTTCTGTACAGCTAACCTAATATCTTTAAACCCTATTGCATAATATTTTAATTCATTTAATTTAATTTTTAAAAGTAAATAAATAAATAATGTCATTGTTTTCTCATAAGCAGAGCAGAGAAACACTGACAAACAGAACGAGTCCACCAAGCTGTCCCCACAAAGTAGTATAAACAGAAGTAGTCCACGTCTGTGGTGTCCATAGCTGTCCGTGTACGCGTCTACTCTGAAGTATATTCCAGGCTTTACTCTTCAAAACCACTGCTTACAACGCACTCCCCTGCTGGGGCTCCGCCTGCCAGCTGCTGTCAATCAAACGCAGGCACTGACATGCCCCTACAGCTGCTGAGAAGAGAAGGAGCATTTCTGGGATTTCCCCAAAGACCCCTTTCTTCCTTTTAATGATAAAAAAATATTCATTACATTGGAGGTTGCCAATCTGGACAACCCAGATTTCTAACTTTGGACAGATTTGTGCAACGGTGTTCAGAGAGAGAGAGATGGAGCAAGAGAGAGAGAGAGGAGGTGCTGCACAAATATATTCTCCTCAATACAGTTCCTCAATCAAATATGATTTTAAATATGCCTAGTAAACAATCAATATGTGGCGGTCAGCCTTGATATAAGTATCCCATTCATTGATTTATTTGTGGGAAGCTTCCACTACCACCGCCTTCACCCCAAATAAAGCAGCTCCTCCCGACTTTATTAATTAATATCAAAAACACGGCTAATGTTTCTTTACACCACCGGATGAAATAAAATAAAATAAAGCAAGTAAATCCCAACTTTTGAACAGCTGTTTTTCTGCACATGTAGCCTATTTCTGAGAGCAGTATTCAGTATTTTTTTACAAAACTTTACTATCGCGGTTGAAAGCTTTTTGCTGGTCACACAGAGTTACAAAAGACGACAATGTTCTTTGCATCTTAGACTGTGACACAATTATGGCAGCAGCTACTTACAGCTGTGTACAGCCTCTCTCCCTCGTTCTCCTTTCTTCCTTTAGTTTCTGGATAACAGCGGACAACAAAGTCCGTTGCCGCTGACCTGCAGCACAGTCGCGCATTCACGTCAAGGATGGTGCGTTCAGTAACACAGTAACGCAGCGTTACTTGGATTAGTAACTGTAATTTTACTGTTTTAGAAAAGTAAGTAGTTACACTACTAGTAACTGAAAAAAGTAATAATATTACAGCAACGCATTACTGAGTAACAATGTTGGGCAGGAACTGAGTAACGCGTTACTGCCCAACATTGGTTGTCTGTTCAGAGGCTCGACTTAAAACTAAAGGGGACAGAGTGTGTGCAGTCAGGGCCCCCGAGGCCCTGTAACTGCCTGGCTGAGGAAATCAGGTTGTCCCTTCTTGAAACATACTTCTATAGGACAGAATTTCCTTCTTTTTTTTTTCCTTGTTTTTATCTGTTTAATCTTAAAACCTGATGGTTTTATGATTTATGTTTTTTGCACTTGTGAAAGCTCTTTGTTTCATGGATTTTAGAAATTGCTAAATATAGATTATTATTATTATTATTATTATTATGAATATTATGATCATTATTTTTCCATGTGATTCTAGTCGAACTAAACATACATTTGTGGTTTTATGAAGTGTGCAGATTTGTTTCATCGATGCTGTTTTCCAAAGCCTTGCACCTGGATGTGATGTGGTATATAATTATGCTTCTTTTAAGTTGTGTTTACAAGCCATTAGCGGCAGAATGCTACTCAGTATGCCTTTAAATAGAGCACCATGTCTTTCCCTTTTATGCTGACCTAAGATGTAGGATCAACCCTCCTTCACTCACTTCCCCTAAGCAACCTGCAAGCATCTGTTTTTCTATCCATGGTGACTATCTAATACTGTATATTTTACCTTTAGTTACCAAAACTAGATATACCCTGTAGTTAACTCCCTGTATGCTTTGCATGCCCTAGTTTAATAAATGATAATTTTATAGTAGAGTAGTGAGCTAATGTATTAATTTAGCATTGCACAGACATTGCTGTGGGTCGCTGTGTCTTGGTTACCAAAAGATTTTTTATTCCCATGTCATTATGATGGGATTTTTAATCAACCTATTTCAGCATATTCACATCAATTATAAACTTTAGGATTGCTGGTGAAGGGTTGCACTAATAGAAAAAAATAGAATATAATGATGGTATATCGCTCATCTGATGAACAGATGAGTCCTTAAATCTTCTTTTATGTCTTCCCCAGCTTAATCCGTAATCTCAGAGACAGCAATAGAAAAACACCCTGGAGCAACTACAGCAATGTCTCTAGTTAAGCTAATTTAACAGCTAATTAAAAATAAAAATGTGTACCTAAATTTTCTGAACTTCTGTCTACCCAACCATAGAAGTATACACACCAACACCGACTTTCAGTCTTTGCTGCCATAATCTAACACATTTTATGCAACATATAGAGGGTAGTGATTATGTTCTACTATGTTCTAATTTGCCTGCATGACTTCTCCTTATTTTTATGAATCCTCAGTGCAAATATAGAGAATGGTCCATTACATGTTATTACATTATATAATCTGATAGTTCATTTATTGTTTATAATAACTCTTTTAATGATAATATAATCATTTGTATAACTTTTTTAATCTGTGTATGGTTTGTTCTATTTCCAACCACATCAGGAGAAACTTAAAAAGTTGTTTTTTGGTTTTCTGTTTTAAAACCAAAACAGTACATGGAAAAACAGAAGTCAAAAAAACAGACATCTGTTTTGTTTTGTGTTCTAAACCCAAAACGAAAAATCCAAAGGAGAGGTGTTTTGTTCTGCCTATGACCGGTGTATCCCTAAAACCCGTTCTCACTCCCTCACTTGTCACATATGGACGCATGGTCAAGACCCATCAGCGTCTGTTTGTAACGCACTAGGGACCCCTATAGCATCATAGATCTGTGGGGGACCAGTGGGAGAAGCCCTGTAATATCAGTTTTTGACGGTAAAGGTTAGGTATATGATATTTAACAGAAAAGACTGACTAAGGACGTGGTTGGGGTGAAAGGAGGGCCAGAACCCGTACTTTGAACCAGGAGAACCGTGTTCATGTCCTGTGTGAAACAAAAAGTCCAGATTACATATTTTTAGATTTAATATTATATAAGGCTTGTCCTATGTCTTTTTAAGTCTCATCGCATCTCATATCAACTGTGGCCAATATGACTGTAGAAGTGAGCACTATATTAGAGCCACATATGAAAAAATAAATTAAAGAAAATGTATTCTACTTGTTTTGCAAGATCGCGCCAAGCTAGGGTCGAACTCACTAGAGCAAAAACATTTCCTTGTTGTGGCGCATTGCTTTACATAGGAGCCACTCAAACACTCAAAATTCTCCAACTTCTGAGATTAAGTATGTCAGCATTAAGGAAGCATTTTCTTTGGGCTGATCTGAAGCAGCTGGTACCTGAGCAATCTAAGAAAATACCCGAATATGTTTATCAAGGGTTTTTTCTCAAGACTATGGCCAGGGTACTCCCCTGGCTCCCCCTGACTCCTCTTAATAAGACTTGAGCTCCCCTGAAAATATGATTTGTGATATTTTAGGGGGTCTCTAAAATATTGACAATATGCTATTTTTGCCATTCATTTCTATTTTTCTGTATTATTATTGATCATGCGTAGCCTAAGCCAGAAGGGTCTGGCTTCATCGAGCCTGAAGCTCCTGATTTTACGCTTTAATCAACTTTCCAAATCCCTACATCTCACAAAGAAAATAAAGGTCAGGTTGAAACAGTGTAGAGAGGCTGAGCAAAAATTACCAGAACATTTTAATCCATGTAGGCCCACAGCTCGCCAAATTAACTAATAACATATCATGTTTGTTGTGATGTTCTGACAACTATCCCTGAATTAATTTGATACTGATACAAATCTTAAAAACTGGAAGATTCTCAGGCACCTGAGGCGTTCCTGTTCCCGTCCCAGTTGTTAGTGAGTTACAAACGGAACGTTGAGCCTCCTGTTTTTCTAACTAAAAACCCACCTATGTTGATGTTCAAGCTCATCTTAATTACATTTAATTAGTCACCGCCATCACCCAGTTGTATCTGCTGCAGGTTTATCAAGTGTAACACACAAAGCTAAACAAATCGGACACATTTGCCCAATATCAAAATCAATATTTTTCCGTTCTGTTTTTAAAACAGAAAAAACAAAATTGATGTCTGTTTTTTTGTTTTCTGTTTATCGGTTTTCCATTTTGGTTTAAAATAAAGAATGAACCATACACTGATTTTTGTTATTCCTCCTAAGGAAAATTAATTTGTTTAGAATTGAAAATCGGCCCTCTCTCTGATTTTTCTGTTGCTTCCATTAAGAATGTTTTAGGTTTTGCCCGCGTTTGTATGTTTAACAAAATATCTCAAACCCCTTATCATGAACTTTAGTGAACAGAAAATCTATTTAACTATGTAACTCTACTATAAGATAAACCTGTAACGATCACATTTGGGGATTCTAAAAGCTATGGGTAGACTATTGTCTCTTAGCCCATGACAAAAAGGATGGGAGAAACATCAGTGAAATGATTTATTGTAAAAGTAATGTCAAATAATCACCAAAGGTATACAGTGTGGGAAATTACAGGTGTCAGTTATGTCAGCAGTGAATCGAAAAGTAAGATGTATGTGAGTGTTGTCAGGATGAACCGAAAAGAAAGACACAAAACAAACCTGGAGAAACGCCAGCCCAGGAGGAGCGAGCGACAGAATGATCAGTCCTTGTTAAATAACCTCTGAGGGTAGAGCTGCAGGTTGGCCCAGCACAATCAGCTTCCCTGCCTCTAGCCTCCTGCAGGAGAAGTAAACTGGAAGGGGAGGGGCGGTAACACTATGAGTATAATAATTGCTTAGTAGGAGTGGCTCAGTGATATGGTCTCCAAGGACCTTTTAGTGAAGATTAGACTGTCACTACATAACTGAAAAACCATCACCCATGTCAGCATTCTTGTATTATTTTGATCTATGACACTACCAGTATCTAACCTCACCATGCTGCAAGATAAACTAGCTTCTTTTTTTGTAGAGTGTGTAATAGCTTTTTTTTGTAGAGTGTGTTTTGAAGAAAATATTCATATGTCAGTTCAAAGCTTGTGTCTCTCATTTAACCCTGACTAAACTGCTTGCTTTTTATTTCTGGTCCCAGCTGTAGATCAGCTGTCCAGTTTGATGTCATCAGGGAGCAGTGATGGAGCCATCAGACTGAACCCAGCCAGATCTGTTCCGGACACATCTAATGAAGAACAAGTAATAAGTGCTAATATAGGAAATTCCAAGCACACAACCCAAACAGAGCAGGACTTTCAAATACCCGTCACCAATATAGATGACATTTTATCAGAAGTGAGCCCCTGTACTGATAAAAATACGCACACCAAATCCCCCTACGAGAAACTATCCACTAAGCCTGTATCCTGCTGTTCAAGCCAAGAAGGTGTAACCTTGTCTGAGAAAGTTGGCATTCGGGTTCCAATATCGTCCCATCCCCTGGACTGTTCCATTTTGGATGCAGGAAATGAAAAAGGTGCCATCCTCCCTGTGGAGACAACACAGGAAAACAGCTCTGCTGTCTTCAGTGGGTCAAGTCTGGAAAGCCCTGATGCTGGTTCAATATATATGTACCCCATAGGGGATGACAGTGATTCAGACAGTGACTCCAACACTGACAGCAGTGTAATGGTCAATAAGATAACCGGCAGCAGTTGTAGTTTTCATGAGTCGTCTTCAGATGAGGAAGAAGTGGAGTTTTGTTCCTGTGATGCCCAACAACCTGCTGCTGGTGGACACTTTCATTTAAGCCACTCACCGAATGGGTCTTTACCTTTTCAGCATGCTAGGAGTCAAAATACAAACCTGGATCAGACTGTTGATGTGCTGCAGGTATTTTTTGATGTGTCACTGACAAGCAAAGAAAACTCTGTTTCAACAACCCAATGCTCACAGCTTTCTCAGTTATCAGGGGTCTTCCCTACAGAGACTTCTCTACAGAGTCAGTCTTCCAACAGTACAATACCTGTGTCTTCTATAGAGGGCCACATTAAACCCTTTGACAAAGCGAAGGCATGTGTGGCATCTAGTTCTGGAAGCCTAAGCATTTACAGCAGCCCCACCCCACCAGATACCTGCAGTGTCACTCAGGGTTCTACTGCAAATTTACATGCAGATGCCTCACTGACCTCAGATTCGCTGAAGCATTTGAATACACAAACACCCAATTCACTAACAGTGGAATCAGAGACCTCAATTTCAAGCACCAGCAGATTGCATACAAGAGTGTCAGCAACAATTTTAAACAAAGAAAAGGTCCTGGATTGTAGAAGTAATTTAAACCCTCACCCTAGATCCTTGCTTGAGACCTCTAAGCTAAAACTTCTAGGTAATTCAGACTGTCCTGTGTGGAGTAGTAACTTCAGACTTCAGGTTGAAACTCAGATCAAACCAAACACTAGTGCTCCCAAACTGAAGGGCCTAAGCATTAAGTGTAAGAACAAACCACCAGAGGAGCCTCTCCAGCCCAGGAGTGGAAGTCCAGTTCCTTCAAACACCAATGCTTCCATGAATCAGTCAACAAAATTACCACCAGTGGCAACCATGTCAAGCCTTTTGAAGACCAACCAGCCTGATGTGAACAGCCACCTTACTGTGTCTAAAGTAAGTGAAAGAAATCAAGTTACAGCTGAGCTAAACCCTTCAGGTGGCACATTACAAGCTGTACAGCTGGCCAAGGAGAAGGACATCTGTTTAGGTACCACAGCAACCGCCAAATCACAGGGCTGGTCTCACCTTCCTCCCACGCAGAGAACATTTATAGAGGTTCGACTGTCTTCCTCAGCACACAATGAAACGCTTACTTCAAAAGTCTCCAAACCCACTCAAAGAGGCACAGATGGAAGACTAGCGCCTATGCTTTCTCCTGCAAACTCCACAAATGGCATGATCAGTGACACAGTATTTAATTCACTGTGTTCTACCAAAGATACTCATTCAACCTCAAGTAATGGTTCAAAACCCAGTCCTAGTGTGGAAAGAACTGAGACCCTAAAGTCCAGCACATCCAGACTGTACATAAAGACAATGGAAAGACAAAGCTTCTTCACAGACACTGCCTTGACTGCAGACTACAATCCCTTCTCTGTCAGACATAAGATAAAGTCCTTTGAAAACCTGGCTAATTTTGACAAGCCTTTGGCTAAAAGCAGTGACATTCACTCCTATGCTCTGGCATATAGAGCCTCGCTTAACCAAAGGATTGCTGGTTATATGGGCTTGGTTAATTCTAAGGACTGCCAGGCACGGCAAAGAAGTTTAAGTTCATATGTGGATAATTTAATCCCTACCACACCCTGCTCACCTTTTCTTGGTAAATCTCCATCTAGCCTTGCACTGATAAACCTTGAGCTTCCACAGTCAAGGTGTAACGCTGCTCTCGTGACTGAGGACAATCCTGAGGCTGAAATTAAAAAAGCTTCAGTTGGGAATACACCACAGACTCCTCAAGAACAACAGAGAAAACATAACAGACTCCCCAACAGCAGGTTGCGACAGCTCAGGGCTCTTAGTATGCCTGAATTGGAAAAACTATGTACAGAGGACTTTAATAGAGGGCATGGTACAGCCAGAGACAAAACTGAGCATGGCATACATCCCACTATACATTCCAAAGCCACAGTGACTGAGAGCTTTCCACCTCTATCAACCCTAACAAAAGTGGATGTGAACCGGCTGAGCCAAGGTGACCTTAGATCCACTGAAGAGACTCCTCAAGGAGCCCCACAGACCCACGGACAACAGCCTGGCTGGTCCATCAGGTGCGGAGTTTAATTAAAACTTGCTCATTGTCATAAATTTTGCTCATATGTGGAGTGCATTGAAGCCACTCCGTGTATGAATTAAAAATGTCTTACTTTGGGGTCCAAGTTGTCATATCAAGACAATGTGCACTGCAATGAAGCTAAAATAGATTATTAAAAAAACACTTTGGGTAAAGTCATTTCATGAGAATATTGTGAGTTTCTGAGAAAAAAATCATAATATAGTGACTTACAAATGAGGCACACTTTTTGTTGTTAATCAAGCATGTGAACAGTAAGTTCTGGTTTGAAGACCAATGTTGCCTAGTGGTGATATATGGGCGAAGCAAATTGGAGATGCCTTACCATGCAGGGCTTAAACTGAGTCCTGAACCTGAGGGGGGAGCCAATGTAACGATGACAGGATGGGTGTAATGGGACTTGTCCTGCTAGACCTGGGCCTGTATTTATCAAGCTTCTCAGAATTACTCATAAGAACACTGCTAAGAACTGACTTAAGAGTTAAAAAAAACTTGGCTCAAATCAGTTAGTTATCAAGCATCATAGTCCTAATTTGAGTGAAGTATTGGACTAAATCTTAAGTGTCAGTCTTAGTGCTGATTCACGACACTTTGCTGTGCCGCAAAGAGGATTTTGGTTGACAATGTAGCCAAGGACCAGGAGATTTCCTTTTTAAGAATATTCTCAGATGAATTCACATTGAATGGTAAAATTCCTAAGAGGAGTTTATTTTTAACACACATTCAACAATAAAGAATGTACATTATGATATAGGCCTACACATTAATAAATGAAAGATAAAGTATATCTTTATATGAGCGGCATCAAATGCGGCCACGGCTCCTGTGAAGCCGGCTATTTGCATGAACTGTGTTTGCTTCTGTCGGATTACGGGGGGGTGTTGTTGGGAAGTCGATGAAACGCGTGACAGCGTTTGGAGCTTTAAGTGCTATAATCGTTTCCATGACTAGTCGGCTTATTGATGGTTGTAACGAGCCAAAATCATCAGCACCTTCAATTTACTGAAAACGCATTACTGCGTGAAGTCAGTGGTGAGATGGCGTCCCTCACCAACCCGCTGACAAAGTTTATGCCTGCGCTGTCCGACCCCGACTTATTAACTGTGTCGTCAAATATTTCCGAAATTCTTCCTCTCCTAAAATATTCGCGCATGTCTCTGTCTCCACAGCACCATCACAAGCCCCTACTGGCAGCTCCTAACCACCTGAGAGACGTCTGGAGCTGTCTTAAATAACTGGGAGAGTAGGATTGATTCTTAGTTTTAAGAAATTTGATAACTTGCTTTTATTCTCAAGTTTAAAGCTAGGAGTAAATTTCATGAATTCTCAGCACTTAAGACTAAAATGGCATTTTGAGAAGCTTGATAAATACTGGCCCTGGTCAACAGCCTTGCAGCAGTGTTCTGGTTATGACAGAAAAGGTTTGAGAAAGGTTTCTTAAATGAAAGAAACATGTACAGGTCAAAGATTTGATATGACATTCAAAGTACATAGATTGGTCAAAACAACACCAAGACTCCTGGGGTTTGACTGTACAGCTGATGATAGTGACCTAGTACGCTGAGCTATCATGGGAGCTATGCTGTCAGAAGCAACAATAAGAACCTCTTATCTAATGAAATAAAAGAAAAAATACATCTGGATATCATCAGCTAATAGTGATAGGAGACACCTTTAAATGGAGCATAGACAAAGAAAATCAGCCCCAACCTAGAACGCTTAGGCACACCATATGAAAGAGCAGCAGGCTCAGACATGAAAGACTTAGTGACATAGAAAAAGTCCTCTTTGAGAGATAGAATGACAACCAGTCCAGGGCAATTCCACCCACCGCCTAAGGCTTTCAGTCAGGTTGCTGTGATCTAAACTATCAAAAGAAGCACTAAGATCCAGCAGAACCAGAACGGAGCATTTACCCACATCAGAGCATATCAGTATGTCACTGACAGCTGTTTCAGTGGAATGCTTCTGACGGAAATCAGATTTACCTACAATGGTTTGTGCAGTTAAAAGCTGTTTGGCAACAACTTTCTTTAAAATCCTTGAGGTAAACGGCAGCTTGGAAATAGGGTTATTGTTTTATGGAGAGAGATGGGTCAAGATTAGTCTTTTTCAATAAAGGTTATACAACTGCATGTTTAAAATTGGTTGGGAGAAAAAACGATTTGAAGTAGCTATTGATGATCGAGACCAGGCATGGCCCAGCACTTTCAAAGCACAGGAGTAGGTGAAATGTCTTGGGCTTGAGGAGGTTTTTTCAATTGTCTGAGTTTATCGAAGTGAGTATAAGAGATTAAGTATACTTACCCAAAGGTAAGTATACTTAATCTCTCATTTGGACACACAAGCTGACAGACAGACTTATCTTTTCAGTCATAAAGATATGATTCTATGCCAAAACCGCACCTCACATTCAGTTCATTCAGAACACAGTTTTCTGCCAAACCTTAAACACTGTGGTTATTTCACATTGGAATTTTCTGTGCTTTGTCTGCACTCTTTCTACTTCCATCCAGATTTTTAGGAGCTTAAAAAAAGTTTATTTTTCCCAAAAGTTTTAAAGTTATTTCACCAGATACAGGAAATTGTTTCCTAGATGATTAGAAACTAATCGGTATAATTACCAAGCAGTAGACACCAAACAACATCTGTTTGACAGAAATACACAAACCTTTTAATAACATTGACACACATGATGATTTTTACTGCCACCATCTGTTACTGGCCTTTTCTCTGATCAGGTCCAGTCATTTCCTGGGGCATCATCGATGTTGTTAGGGCTATTTTAGGGGGGCTGAAGCTACCCTAACCTGGTCCTAAGCCCCCCCAAATAATAATAAGAAAAAAATTATTAGATTTAGATTTTTTTTTACAGTGCAGACATATAGTCTACTCAACAAAGAGCAGCAATAATATTAATAAACACTATAGAATAATACAAATATATTTTGAATTTATTGGCTTAAAATAATTGTTCTGGTTGTTTCCTCTGCTTTACAATTTAAATCCCTGCTGTGGTCGGGCACTAGAGACCCTGAGGGAGACTGCATTCAGTAGTGCTCTACAGGTCATAAAGAAATGTGGGCTGTTATGTTTTTCTCCTAACAATACACGTGTTGGCAGGTCTAGGCACCAAAGTATAGGATAAACTAAATTATTTCATGATATTTATTATATTTGCTATATTCTGACCAACTTAACTTTCTGCATTCATTGGCTGTAATAAATGAAATAAACATGTAGATGTTACCTAAATGGCTTGGCTACACATGTACCCACAGATATATACACAGGAAAATATAATAAAATAAAAGTAATCATACATAAATGCATAGATACACATAGTAATTATTACTCAAAATGTTATTCTTTCCATCATCAGGTTATTAAATTCAGGCACTTTATATTGGATCATTATCAACAGCATACAGATTTATGTTTGTATGCAACCAAAGTACAGAGCAAAATCACACTCATTAAACTCATGTACAGTGCAGTAACAGTAATTAGTGAAGTTAAATAGCCTTATTTGGACCTGCAACCTATCGAAGAGAGAAAGAAATTAGATATGGTATTACTTTTTCACACATTCACATGAGAAGATGGATAGCATTTAAGTCACAGCCCACAGAAGAACTCAGACTGACCTAAGCAAATTCACCCCATGCTACTTTGATGAAAAGCTAACATTCGAACAACTTTTGCTCAACAGAGGAGAAATGGAAGAAGATGTATACTCTTTATTTTAATGCTGGTGACATCCCTGTCCGGCACTATTTCTCGTACATACAGTTCCCATACAGCTGTAGAACTTTATGTGATCTGTTGCTGTTCAGACTGTGCGAATTACAATACAATTAAAATACCCCGATTCTACAGTCTTCGGTTGAACATGATGTAGTACCTCTGTAACCACACTCAGCTACACTTCACTGTAACTGGCTGGTTCAATCAGCACCTAGACTCTGCATTGTGTGTAGACTGATGAGTATGAGGCGTGTTTATCTCTTAATGCAGCTGTATTATCTGGACAGGTACAGAATATGTACTGGTCAGTCATACAGTTGGCTCCCTTAGGCAGTTCACACACAGCATACTACAAGAGCACAGCAAATCACTTTAGCACAGATGCTTGCCAGGTAGCTTAGAGGATGCATTTTGTTGTTACTTAAACACTTTAGCACTTAAAAAGTACACCAACTCACACATAACTTGTCTTATGAACCTCTCCATAAGTTACAGTGCACATGTGTTCCAGTAGTTAATATATACAGACATAATACACAATACATAGTGCTATTTAGCAACTCACCTCGGGCACATCTCTCATGAACTATCAATATTACAGTCACGTTGGTAGCATTTAGCCACTATGTCTGAGAGAGTCTCCACAGATACATGGATACACAGATAATAAATGAATGACTTATGGCAAGCCTCCTTTTGCATGACTAAAGTTGCTGTGGTATATAATACTGAATGGGTGATAAGGACTTTTTGTCTAGCTGCCATGACTTAAAATGTCTTCACTCCTTTTTTCTACAGTTTAAAAGAGCTGGCTACTTCTCCCGTCAGTCAGCGTAAGCTGCAAACACTGTCTTCCCTGACAGTTAAATCATACCTGTCTGCCCTGCTTCAGGAGACAAAGGCCCTCTCAGAGGTAACACTATACTGCTGATAACGTACATTTGTAAGAACCATTTCATATATAACTTAATGTCTAATGCATCCTGTAGACCATTTTGTTTCAGTCATACTTTCTGTCTGATTTTATATGTCACAATGACTCTGTGTCTGAACCCTCTGTAGGTAAACCATAACACTTACCTTGTTGTCCTGAGTAAAGAAGAAGGCTCAGGACTTGGCTTTAGTATTGCTGGTGGCGTCGACCTTGAGCAGAAGGCAATAACTGTAAGTACAGTATGTAGAGGCTCAGGAACCAACTGTTTAAATACACTGCTGGACATCAGCCAGAGTTTAATGATGTGCATTGCAAGCTGCCGTAGTGTCTTGCTTGATACTACCACTGGGGGTTACATATCAGAAATGTTCAAATCATACACTAGAGGCTTTAACTTATTTATTTATATTTTTAGATAAAAAATAGTATGAAAGTCACTGTTGATTCTGTGTGGATTACTGTTGAGAAGCCCTTTGCAGAGCCCCTAAGGTCATTGAATCCAATCTCTCCATCCACATTAACTAATATAGTGATGAAAATGAAACCCTCAACTTGCCTTTTGGAAATTCTGTGAAATTTCTAAAGGTTTAACACAGTGTCACCTTTTTTAAACTGCTCTCTGTCGACAGTTTCTGTCTGATTTTTTTAACATTTGTAACAGATCAACTGCTAATTGTTTTAGAAAAACCTATGGTACTAAAACTGCACTTCTGCAGCTGAACAGGTGTTCGGGTGCCCCAAGGCTCAGTGCTGGGCCCAATACAAATATTTAAACTCAACTGCCAAACAAATAGACCCCTCCCTTCAGTGCATTCACCCTCTTTGTTGTACAGATTGAGTAAATCAGGATTCTTGTAAGTCGGGACAATTCCATTTACCACTGATTTTAACCTTCCTAGAATAACTATGACCAGGATGACTGAGAATCTTCACAGACATCTTTTGACAAGCTGTGCAAGCCTCCAACAGCTTTCTGAATAAACAGGATTTTCACATAAATCACTGACATGCTTGTCTTCGTGTCTGACCGAAAGCAAACAGAAAGGCCATTATGATTAATGGTCTGTTTGCTGCAGACATCTCTCTTAAGCCCACACACCAAATATGGCGGTCAAATAAAAACTGTAACTTTTCGCTGTGTGACGTTTCTTCCAATGTTTCTTGTTACATAAATAACACTTTTTATTGTAAGCCAAACAGTGACATGTGCCTGCTGATCCCAGAAGAATTTGTAAAACGAAGTTGGTGATTTGTTAAAATTTAATATAGTTGATTTTTAATTCCATTTGTGTAGAATAAAATATACAATATGATATCTAATATTTAATATTATATTGTATTGTGTGTATATATATATATATGTGTAAAAACAACAAAAAAAGCCTTAACATGTACTCAAATGAATTAAAATAAAAATTAACATTGTATTTCAACTAATTCAGCCATACTCTCCAAGAGAAAACAGCAACACAATTAATTATTAAATATTACAAAAGGAATTGATTTGCTCCGAGACTCACAATAAAGTGTATGTTTTAATGTTACTCCACAATGAACTGGGTGGTGAGTGAGCGGTTTTAATGTTTCAAACCACCAGCCTAAATGTTTAAAAATAACATTTGAAAATCAATTAAAATTCTGTTTTAATTGTACTTAGCCGACTAGACCAGACATTTTGGCTTTCAATTTCAAATGGCACTGTAGGATAGAAGTACAGATAAAATGAGAACACATAGCAAAGAATGTTTTGACAATTTAAACAAAAAAAACATTACAAAATTGTATTAAGGAATTACTGACACTTAATATGAAAGATTAAACCTTAATTTTAACTAAAATGTTTTTACTTAAATTGAGGCAGCATATATTAATGTCTGAAAAGTACTTTTGATGGGCTTAATAGAGACCTTTGCCCTAAATTAAATTGTTTGTGCCTGTAATTTTTCAAATTGCAAGAATTAAATGACAAAAAAACACACCATACAGTTTTCATTGACCGTTGGACGATAACGGCAGACCTCAGTTATGGCTAATCGTTCTGAAAATTGATACTAGGAACTCTAAGATGCCACATTCTTTTAAAATTCTGCTTGTTGTCAGTGTTGGCAAGTAAGTTACTGTAATAATATTACTTTTCCTTGTAACTACTTAACGGATTACTATTTCCAACACAGTAATATTATTACAGTTTTAATCCAAGTAACGCTGCATTACTGTGTTCCTGAACACACCATCCTTGACATGAATACGCGACTGCGTGGCAGGATAGCGACACTTTATGTTCTTCAAGACAGCTGTTAGCCAAAAAGCTGAAGCAAGAATGGAGAACGATGGAGAGAGGTGTTCTTTAAACAGGTGGAAGTATTTTTATTATTGTGTCACAGTCTAAGATGCAAAGAACATTGTTGTCTGTTGTAAACTTTGTGCGACAAGAAAAAGCTTTCAACCGCCAGCAATTCTACATCTAATTTATTGAAGCATCTGCTAAAGCAGCACAGGAATGTGAAACTTACAGAAAGAAACTCCGACAGCTACTGCCAGTGATGCTTGGACTCATTGGGAGAGAGCTGCATTAAGCCACGTTTAACGAAAATAGTGAATACTGCCCTGATATAAATACACTGTAAAATTTTGGGTTGCCTGCCTTTACATGCACGTGAAGGTTAATGACATGCCATTCTTAATCTTTAGGGTTTAATATTGAGTTGGTCCACCCTTTGCAGCTATAACAGCTTCAAGTGTTCTGGGAAGGCTGTCCATAAGGTTTAGGAGTGTGTTCAGGGGAATTATTGTCGGTTCCTCTAGAAGCGCATTTGTGAGGTCAGGCACAGATGTTGGACAAGAAGGGCTGGCTCACAGTCTCCGTTCTAATGTATCCCAAAAGTGTTCTGTTGGGTTGAGATCAGGAGTCTTTGCTGGCCAGTCAAGTTCTCCACACCAAACTTACTTATCCAAGTCTTTATGGAGCTTTCTTTGTGCACTGCAGCAAAGTCATGTTGGAAGAGGAAGGGGCCATGGCCAAACTGTTTCCACAAAGTCGGGAGCATTAAATATTTCAAAATGTCTTGTTATGCTGAAGTATTATGGGTGGGACGAGACGCTAAACCCACGAGACGAGATGAGACGAGACGAGATTCCAGATTGGATTCACGAGATAAAGGCTATACGAGATTGTAACACTATTTTAAAGAAATCTTTAATGCTAAATTATGAACATTTTGAGCATTAAACACTTTATTTCCTGCATTCTGATTATTTTTTATGCACCAGTTTATAGTCATTTTATATTTATTTATATAAAGACAAACACAGCTGACAATATAATGATCTATAACCATAACAGAAAATAAGTCAGTGTGCAATTCTCAGTCATTCTGTATATTTATAATACATGTATGATGTTGAAAATTGTGTTGTATTATATAGCTAATTTAGTTTGTTTAATGTTGTAACTGTGTTACTTTGTGATGACCTACTGGGGACCAGATGGAAAATAGCCTTCAGGCTAATTCTGGCATAGTTACATTGCTGAAAAGCTAATATGTTAATTGATATGCACTGTCCCTTTAAAATAAATAAATAAAAATAAATAAAATAAAATAAAATCCCCCCTCCACTCCACAATGTAGTCAGGCAAGTACTGTTCTCCTTACAACCGGTCAACCCACACTCGTCCATCGGATTGCCAGAGAACACGTCTCCACTGCATTATAGTGTCCAGTGGTGGCGTGCTTTACACCACGACATCCAACGCTTTGTAGTGCACTAGTTGAGATGAGGCTTGGATGCAGCTGCTCGGCCATGGAAACCCATTCCATGAAGCTCTACGCGCTGTTCTTGAGTTAATCTGATGGCCACAGGACGTTAAGAGGTGTATCACAGGACCACGCTTTCACTGAGCTCCTGAGAGCAACTCATTCTTTCACAAATGTTTGTAGAAGCAGTCTGCATGCCTAGGTGCCTCATTTTATACACCTGTGGCCATGGAACGGATTGGAACATCTGAATTCAATTATTTAGCGGGGTGTCCTAAAACTTTTGTTTATAAAACGTTATAAGTTTTGTAAAAAAAACACACTCCTTGCTGCTGTTATGAATAAGATATTAGTTAAAAAGTCAGAAGTCATGAGAGACTGCTTTGAGGGAAGGGGGGGTTGTGAAAGTAATATAGTAACGTAACAAGTAATGGAACTACTCACTTGTATCACCAAGTAAAAAGTTAAGTATTATTACTACTTTTTAAAGGAGTAAGAAGTAACTAGTAACTTACTACAATTTCTGAGTAACTTGACTTCGCTGTCTAGCTAATAACATTAATTAACTGATTAAGACACAAAACACAAATTTTACCCTACTGAAAAAGCTGCAAAGATCCTTGAGGTTTGTTATTACAGTTTACTGCAGACAATCACAGTTTTGGAAAGTTAAAGTTACATCTTCTTCTTCACCTCTTGACATTCCAAGTTTACGTACAATTCCTGAATATAAGTCCGCAGGTTCTCTGCAATGACTTTACTCAGAGTAGCTGTCCAGTAACTAATTAAACCAAACTTATTAGAAAATTAACATTTCAACAAACATCAGTGTGATAAGAACTACCCAAAATGACAAAAACCATCTCTCGGACAAATGGTTTTAATGTGTAGCAAACTTGGATTTTTTTTATGTGTAGTCCATGTTCCATCCACTATACTGCAGTTAGCCACCAGGGGGCGATCAAGATGTAACCAATTTTGATGATGGTGGTGTATGCATGTGTGTGTTGTTTGTTATATCCTGGTGGGGACTTTAACTTGAATGCACACTCACCAACGACCATTGAGAATAAACGTAGGTCCCCACAGGCAGAGACTGTGTGTGTGTGCATGTGTGTGTGTGTGTGTGTGTGTGTGTTTGTCTGGGTCAGCCTCAGTCTTATAGGTAAATGAAACACAGTCTTTCCCATAACTGGGATCGCTCTCCTCTGTGGACACATCTAGGCCTCCAAGGCTGGTGTCAGCTGGTCACACTCTCTGCAGCAGGAAAGCAGTGACTGCAGGAACTGCAGCTACCTGTTTCCCTCTACCTCCATTCTTGATCTTTTCTATTTCATTTGGTATAGCTCCATGTATATGTAAATTACCCATCCAAGTGAAAAGTGAAAAAATAAATGCAATGGCAGATTATCCCATAGATGATTCCAAGAGATAAATTATTCCATGGGAGAATCTGCCATTGCATATAACTTTTTGAGTTTCCTTAGAAGGCCGTATAACTGCAGTGATCTGGTGCAGTCAGTGAAAAATTGTTTATTTGGAAAGCTGTTGGAGGATCACACAGCTTGTTCTGATATGTTGCTTTGTGTGATACTCAAGTAGCATTTATTCATTCAGACATAATTTATTTTTACATTTATTTATGAATGTTATTTCATTCAGACATGACATGACATTTATGGAAAGAGTGAGTGAGTTAATGAGTTAAAATGTTGTGATAGCAATGAAGACGACTTCGGTTCTTTCCTAGGCTCTATCACTGATGGATTTTAAACTTATTTTTGTGTTGAAGCTTTAATTAATGACCATCGTAATTGGAGGGAGGCTTGTCCCCTCTTCTCACAGTGAATCCACTAGTACATTTTTGCATCAGTTTCATCATTTCAGTTTTTCGATAGTATATTCTGCATCTATTTTAAACATGCACAAGCATTAAATCAGAAGACATAAGTTGGAGTTTGGAGTTGGGTGTTTATTCCAGGTAAATGGGACATACAAACCAATAGCTGATTCTCCATGTTTAGTTCAGATTCTGGGGACAGAAAGCAGACCTGTCCCAGGTGACCTGAGAGGTCTGGATGGTTCATAATGTAGCAGAGGATCAGAAATGTTTTTTGCCTCTAAAACATTCAGGGCTTTATCAACCAACAGCAATGTTACTGATCAGCTGATTGTCTCGCTAACTTCAGCACCGCTTTGAAAACATCTGTCCCACATTATAGCCTTCCATCTGGGA
Source organism: Lepomis macrochirus (assembly GCA_024633595.2). Lineage (NCBI taxonomy): Eukaryota > Metazoa > Chordata > Actinopteri > Centrarchiformes > Centrarchidae > Lepomis > Lepomis macrochirus. The sequence goes on along the minus strand of JALXJV020000005.1, from coordinate 2,148,042 downwards.
AAATCCACATCCGTGATTTCTGCCGTCAGCTGTCTGTGTCTGTCCGGACTCTGTCTGGCTTCATGGCATAAAGATCCACAGGCTCTCATGCTAAATAAAATGTGTCCAAATGTCATTTCTCTTCTTACTTCTAATAAACCAGAAGACTACTCAGAGACTGCATATTATTGGTATTATTTTTTCTTCTTCTTCTTTGTACTTCTTCTTTCTTCTTCTTTGTACGTATTCAATGTAGTGACGGGCATCACACACAGTTTTCCAGTCTGTCTAGTAATATGTTGTGTGTCGAAAGCAGCACTGACATCCAATAATACGAATATATAAGCCTAATAATCCACTGTCTGTATTTAAATGAAGGTCACTGAAGACCTTAACAAGAGCCAACTCAGTACTGTGGTGTGATCGAAATCAAAACAGTTATTTAGTGCCAAGAAAGCACTAAGCTGTTAAAAAAAAGCTTTTCCGCTGATTTTACTTGAAAACGGGAGGTTTGAAATGGGCCTGTAATTGCTCATTAGTGATGTGTTCTATTTTAAGAGTGGCTTGATGACTGCAGTCTTCAGGGCCTGTGGGAAGAAACCTGAGAGAAGAGTTAATGATTATGATCTGAGGCCATGCAATCGGAAACATTTTTAAAAGGCCTGTTGGCAAAGTATAAAGCAACAGGAGGATTTCAGATGTTGTAAAATGTCCTCCAGGTTTTTGTGGTTGATAGGATCAAACTGTGTCATGCTATTTGAATTCATTTCAAGTGGACACGTGGACAACATGTGTAAATGGTATGGAGGCAATGTCATGATTGCCTGTCTAATTTTCTGAATTTTATCAGTGAAGATTCGTTGCAGGCTACTGCTAGTTACACAGGAAGGTTGGTTAGCCTGTCAACACAAGCCAACAAGGCACATGCATTTTCTTAGCAATGATGTCAGAGAAGAAGTGTTTTTCCTTTTGTGAATCTGGAGATTTGTTTTTCGCTACCAATGTGTGACACTCATTTTGTTTTACATTCTAACCAGCGTGGCATTTCTTCATGGAGATCTTTTCTTAACAGAGACCACCTTCGCCTTTGTGGGTGGGATGGCAGTAATAACGTTTGCAATTTTAGAATTGAAAATACCTGCATCTCATTGACCCTTGACCCATGAGATAATAAATAAATATTTTCACTGGTGTTTTCAATGATCTGTTTTAACATTGTGTGCACAGCTATAGCACTGTCAAAGAAAACACAGGAATGATCAGAGAAAGCAACAGCATTCACCACATCCTTGGAAATGTTCAGACCCTCGGAGATGATTAAATCCAGAGTGTGCCCCTTATTTTATGTGGGCTCCGTCTCATGTTGGGTCAGTCCTTAATAATTATCAAGAACACAACATAGTTCTTTAGTCCCTCTGTCCTGGGGGTTGTCCACATGGATGTTAAAATCACCAACAATAAGTACACAGTCAAAGTCAATACAGACAGCAGTTCAGTAAATGTTGCACAGTATTTAGGTGCTTACAGATATTTATAAAAAATACATATATATATATCTCGAGAAGAGGAATTCAACAGAAGAGCCACACATTCAAAATTCAAGCTAAATTTCCATAAGATATCTTCTCGCATTAGAAAGAGTCATGGAAAGTCCACGTCCTCTAGATTTGCTCATAAAACTGAAGTTGGGAGGGAGAGACTTGATAGGAACAGCTGCACTGTTATCTTGGTCTAACGAGTTTCTGTTAAAAAAAATTAAGATTGTTCTTGATGATAATATCATTGATTGAAAAATGTTTTTCCTGCCAAAGACCTGACACATAAAGCTAAATTTAGTGAGTCAAAAGCATTATCTGCCCCATTTTTCGCAAACAGGCTGTGGCTGAGGAGGAATTGATGCACCACTCCACATTTAAATTTGTGGACTGGTTCCTGTTTCCTCCCTTTTCTTTTTCTTTTACCTATCAAGGCAAGAACTGAGAAAGCTACTGGCAGTACACATCATATTATATATAATGATAAATGAATGAATGATATATAAATGTTAATGTGAAAAAGGATACGGAGACTGGTTGGTGTTAATGCTGTCACACGTACCTTTGTGTCCAGGTTCATCGGATCTTCAGCAAAGGTGCAGCTAGCCTGGAAGGCACAATCCAGAGAGGTGACAGCATTTTATCCATAAACGGCACAAGTCTGGAGGGTAAAACCCATGGAGAGGCTGTGTCTTGCCTTCATCAAGCCAGGCGGTCCAATCAAGCCTTAGTAGTCATTAGCAGAGACATGTGCTGTGTCTCTGACAGACAGAACATGTGTTCTGCCAGGAACAAGTCTTTGGAGGCTGAAGCAGGTAAGGCTTAGACTTACATCTATGACCATATAGACAAACATGCTAGTCTCGATGAGGGTAAAGCAGTTTATCCACCCAGCAACATCTACTATTATGTTTAACCTTATTAACCCTTACCTTACCTCTCTTTTTAACATTTACATGTTCATTCACTTTGCATTTGTAAACTTGTCACCTATGAAACTTATTTAAAAACGCTCTGGATCTACTTGTCCTGTCAGTCTACCAGTCCAGCTCCTGTAGACCTTTTCACTGTTTCAAACACAAGCATTAACCTTATAAATAACCCTTGCTGTTGCAGTGTTAGCTGTTAATCAGCTTGAAGCAAGTTAACTTAGCTCCTACAGTAAGCAGAAGCAATTTCTCTAGAGCTATAGTAATATTTTGCCACTGTAATTCTGGGTGTTGATATATTTCTCTTATGAATGTGGGTCCAGATGATGTTTTAACAGTGGAGCTTCACAAGTCTTCTGCTGGCCTGGGCTTCAGTCTGGAGGGGGGAAAGTCTTCAAGCCATGGAGACAGGCCTCTCATTGTCAAACACATCTTTAAAGGTGACCTTTGTTCCTTTATGTCCTTTAAGTACCTTTAAGTCTTTTAGCAAGGACACGTTCAAGGTGCAGTGTGTTAGAATTTAGATTTAAGAGTTTGAAACATTTAACAGGATGCTGATAATGATAGTTTCAGCTGGGAGATGTGTGAAACATTCAACAGTGACGAGTTTGCTTTTTAAGTCAAAGAAATAAACTTAAGAAATGAAGTATTCATTTTCCTTAGTAAACAGAAAAATAACTGTTTGAATTGACATTTCTCTCTTTTGCTGAACAATTCGCCTTGCAAACTTATCGTAAAACAATTAATTAATAAAACTCACCAAAACCATCTTGTTTAGTTTTTCCAGTGTTCCAACAATCACTTCATGTATAAACATTGGCTATGCCTAAAAAGGTTACGTATGCTGGTTTTCACACACACGTGTGGTGAATGAAAATTTACCTGACGTGAGAATGTACGGGCTGTGCCACAAACGTTTGTCTGGCTGATACACCATAAAAGTTTGATCATGTAGGCTATGTCGATGTTGATATTATCAACGTAGAATTTAAGGTGGGAGGAATAGAATGATGCCTCTCACACATTTAAATTCATTTCATATTACATGTTATCACTTTATCAATAAAACAATCAAACCAGCAGTGTTATTTGTGCTCACGCTAGTGAGCCTAACTAATTTATAATGCTCCTTTCAATTGTAAAAGATATAAGCAAAGTGGCAACTCAAATCTTAAATCACTGTCTGCTAAATATTTCATCCCCCCCACCCTGGAGTGCAGAGGACTATCTGGCACTCAGCTCTTATTTATCTTATTTTTCTGAAAAACTGTCTTAACATCCTGAGGATTAAACTGAGGATCAGATTTGTTCTTGTGGGGAGGCCTTACTCTCTGCATGTTTCCCTGAGTTCATCTGCAAAGTCCTCTGTATCAAATTGTAAATAAAAAGTAATAAGTGCTTCAGTCTTTGTTACTATCGCAACCTGCAATGTTAAATGACTTGTTTTCCAGCCTGTCATTTTTCTCATTCCATCCCAAGCTGCCGCCAAGTTATTGCTGCTCAAATTCTCCTCTAACTTATTTTTATATTGTAACTTGGCCCTCCTAATTTCTGCTTGGACCTCTCTTTTCTTTCTGCTCCCTCACCTTTAAGGAAGGCCTTTTTTTTCAAAAAACATTTTTAGGGATTTAGTAACCCATGGCTTGTTATTTGGGTACACTTTGACATACTTTTTTGGAATGACACTGTCTTCACAAAATGTGATGGAACTGCATACAGTATCAGTGATTTCATCAATATCTAAGGCAGAGTCTTTAAACACAGACCAATCCGTCCAGTCAAAGCTTCCCTGTAAACAGGGGTAAGATAGATATTACTGTGGGAGGACGAACCAAGGAGGAACCAAGGGGGGGGTATGCTTCTTTTATAGAACCATTACACAAATCTAGAGTCTTATTTTTTCCCGTTGGGCAGTTAACATACTGGTAAAGATTCTGTGATTTTGTAAGTTTACAGTTATTAAAATCTCCCATTAGAAAACACAGGGCATCAGGGGAGAGGGACTGAAGTCTTTGAGTCACTCTGAAAATAGTGTCAGCAGCGATTTGGGCGTTTTGGGTGTATATACACCACTGTCACAAATAACTGGTGAAACTTCCTGGGAAAATAAAAAGAATGGACCGAAACAACAGTTCAATGTCAGCTGAGCATATGGATGCCCTGATGGAGACATTAGTGCACCACCGCTGATTTATGTATATACATAATCCCCCTTCTTAGGATTTCCACATAGCGTTTGTGTCCCTGTCCAACCTGACAGGCACGCCAAAACCGCCGATGGTCAGATCCGCGTCGGTATCCTTTGACGTAAGCCATGTCTCGCTGAAGGCCATAACGCAGGCATCTCTGTATTCATGTAGATAGAATAACACAAAATAACCGCGTAAATTATCTCCATAATGACTGTTTGCTCAAGCAGTCACAAATGGTTCCACGGTAAAACAAACCCTACAAACACTTTTTAACAACTTAAAACAGACAAAAACACGCAGACAAAACACAACACAGACACATCTGCTGTGGGATGCTACAAGAGCAGTGCCCCCCAGTCTATTAGTGTACATTAGTTTACATGACCCAGAGGTCATGTAAACTGCGAAATCAGGAAAGATTTATACCTTAAAGAGTAATTAATTAGGTAATTAATTTAGGTTAACAGGTGCAGACAGATACTAAAGCAAGATACTTCAGGGATGAAGGTTATCATTCATTACTTGTCACAATCTCGAAAAAGAGTCTCCACAGCAAGCCACTCTCCACTCTCTTTATAATGCACGTTTGCTTCCTCTGTATTTCAGTTGCATAGTGCGCCTAGAGATCCTGATATGGAGAGGGCAGTAGAGAGTACCGGCAGCATGGGAGAAGTCCTGGTATGCAAGAAAATGCGTACCAGTGCGTTCCGCCCCACTTCAAGCACGGGTGGTGTTTGCCCTCTAGCAGGCTCACACTACCTTGAGATTGGCAACCAATAAAATAGCAAATATTAACTTGTGACCATGATAATAGTCCATTGTAAATGACTGAAATGACTGCTGAAATTTTAGTGTTGACTTCTTTTTGTAAATATTCTTAGGTTTCTTTGCTCTGGTTGAGAACTTTCAGCCTTGCAGTCTTCTGCACCTTACCCTCAAAGTAGTGTGTGCTTTTCTGGATATTTTGGGAACAACAAGAGTGTATCTTTCAGTAAGGCTGAGTTGCTGTACTTCTCTACAACAGGAGGCGCGCTGCAGAGCTGTCCGGGCTCATTGAAGTTGGCGATGAGGTCCTGTCAATCAATGGCTGTTCTCTGGAGGGCCTCATGCACCATGATGCCTGGAAAATCATCAAAGCCTCTAACGAAGGACTCAACCACCTCCTCATCCGCAAGCCCAAAATGTGACAGTAGAAACCTCCTGAGAAGGGCCAATGTTAAACGCCGCTCCAAAACAGGGTATGGGCAGGTCAGATTGGATGGACTGCTAACTATTGTGGTGTACAGTGCTAATTGTGATATTTTTTCTGATAGAAATTGCAGTTTGTTTACAATAGATTTACTATGGAACACTAAAGAAACAATATGGTTGTCAGTTCTTTCTTTTTTTTAAATAAAGTCATGTCAAAAGATCTATGGCTGGTCCTGCTAACCTGTGAAATAAATGTTAATAACCACAAATTGGGGGGAGGGGGGATTAGTGCACTCTAAGCTTCAGAAATGTTACTGTCCTACAAACTAAAACAAGTTCTCACTAACATTTCAAACATTTTATGTCTATTTTTTATTTATCTATTGTGATTTGTTTTTAAATTGAGTTATCTTCTGACCCCATGTTGGGGGGGGTGGCTGGCTCTATGTAAAAATTAAATCATAAACTGCCCAAAAGGAGGAGGCAAGGTGTTGCAGTGGTTAGCACTGTCTATGTACGGCCCTGCCATGGACAGGCGATCTGTCCAGGGTGTGCCCCACCTTTCGCCCGATGTCAACTGGGATTTGCTCCAGCCCCCCACAATTCTGTACGCAGGATAAGCAACTGACGATGGATAGAGGTGGTGATGGTACCATGCATCTAAAGCCACTGCACAGTACCAGCTCAATTCGGTTCGACTCCCCTCGACTCGCCTTTGTTTGGTTTTCCATTTTTGTAAAGGTTTACCTGTACCTGCTTCCACGTACTTTTTTTTGTACCTCCGTTGAGGTTCCAAGCGAGCTGAGGCGATACTAAAATGTGACGTGAAAACACGGACTACTGATTGGTCTGAGAGAATCATCACCATTCACTGCGTCATCATTGCAAATCACCTAAGAGGCCGGCCAGCCCTCTGCTCCCACCGACACACAGACCGTGGCAGCAACAACAGCAGAGGAAAAACACAGCTGGAAGGTTTTATAGCCCAAATTAGGCTTGCCATCTTGGCAGCGTGTCACCATGCATCACTCCTGGACAACCAAAAATGGGTAAAGAGGTGGGAATGTGGGTGGAGCTGAGGTGACGTGTTGCTGATGCCACTCCTGCCTAGTTTGATGTGCCCGAGTTAGCTCAAACTAAGGAGCTAATGCTAAATGCTACTCTGTGTTAGCAGAGGTAGCTTCTAAACCCTCGCTGGCTGTATAGTTAGTAGCCTGTGGCCGTGTTGTTAACGGTCGTTACCAGCTTACACTTGAGGTAAGTTACCTGAACTCTACAATAACACCTAAAACTATTTATCTGTTACTGAAATTATACCACACAAGATTTTAAATTCTTTTACAAGTTTTAATATATAAATGTGGTAATTTGTAACACTAGATTTTATTGAGACTCATGTTAACAGTCACTATGAATCAGTTATTAATTATGTTACATCTCAAGTGAACAATTTGAAGCAAATCAATTAACATCGGAAAAGTGTTGCAGTTCTGAAAAACGAAAACTCAAATCCAAAATAACTTTTGCAGAGATTTATAAAATACTTTTCAAAACTTAGTTTTTGATCTTGCAAAACTTTTTTAGATTTACTTAGATTTTGAGTTTCCAACACTTACTTTCAACCTTTCAAAACTTTTTTTTCAGTTTTGAAATGGCAGGATATTCTTCCCATACAACTGAGGTAAGAACAGTTGAATAGTTCAGGAGTCCAAAACAGGGGAAAACAAGGAGAATAAACCAGAAACAAGAAACATGAGTAATCCAAACCGCCACTGTGAAGCACACCATACAGAACAATGAATAAACTACCAGCAAGAGGAAGACAACACCTATATGTGCACAGGAGGGTTCAGGGTAACAAGGCCCAGGTGAAGACAACCAGGGGAAAGAAACAAGCACACAGGAAGGAAAACAAGACTGGAAGCAAACAACTACATAATAAAACAGGAAGTAAAGGTCATGTGAACACACAGGGATGAATATCACAAAATAAAACACATGGCACAAGGGCAGTAGTAGAAGACACCGACCCGACCAACAAACTCCAAAAAAGTCTGACCAGCCAAATGTCAATCAACAACGCAATGCCATCCGAACGCAAAAGGCGGCTGCCCATCGTCTTCGGAACGCCCTCTGGGGGACGGTACCGCCCCCAAAAACTAGTCTAATTATGTTAAGCAAGAAACTTTCTCCAACTAAATGACAATAAGACAGAAGTAATATTATTTGGTTCCCCTGTCTCACTTGAGGAATTATCAAAAAATCTGGGTCCCCTGTACAACAAATGTTCAACCCTTTGCTAGGAATTTGGGTGTTATTTTTGATTCTGCGTTAAAATTCGACAAACATATAAGCTCTGTTGTCAAAGGTAGCTTTTTTCATTTAAGGACCATAGCAAAACTGAAATCCATTCTCTCTGTAAAGGACATGGAGAATGTCTTGCATGCTCTTATATCCTCTTGAGTTGATTACTGCAATTCCTTGTACTCTGGCATCTGTCGCTCATCTTTATCACACTTGCAGCTTGTTCAAAATGCAGCTGAGATTGTTAACTGGCACAAGGAAGACAGACCATACGTCCCCAATATTAGCTGCTCTTCACAGGTTACCCGTTAAATATAGAGTCGAGCTGGTAATTGTTTTTAGGGCATTACATGACTAGCTCTAGCTCATATTTCAGAACTCCTAATGTTTTATCACTCTGCAGATCATCAAATCAGTCCCTTTTAGCCATCCCTCAGTCTCATATGAAAACAAAGGGTGATCGTGCCTTTTCAGTGGTGACCCCCAGACTGTGGAATAATTTACCCCTGATTATTAGATCATCCCCCACCACCGACGCTTTTAAGACTCGTCTTAAAACACGTTTTTATTCTTTGGTATTTGGGTCTGTTTAGGGGCACCTGTGCTCTTGTTTTTATTTATTTATTTTTTATTTATTTAACTGTCTTGTTTTTCTATCTTAATGTTGTATGTCATTAATTGTTTGGCCTGTTTTAATTTATCAGGTTTTAATTTTTATGTTTCTTACGGTATAACTTTGTCCAGCACTTTGGTCAACTCTGGTTGTTTTTAAATGTGCTTTATGAATAAACTTGACTTGACTTGGTAGTGTTGTCCTCAAATAGAGTTGCTTTAGTCACTTCAGTTCACTAAAGGACGCCATCTCTTGTGACACTATGGGGAGCAAGGCTTATTGATGTGTGCATTTAGAGGCGACCTCTTCCGTCAGAAATGCATAGAGAAATGTAAAAAAGGGAGACAGAAATAAATACCATTGGGGAAGTAAATAGGGTAGAAATGCAAAGGACGAATAAAGCAAAAATAATAAAACACATAAATAATTACATTTACAAATGAATCAATAAATAAAGTTTAAGATTATAACAGACAATAAATAAATAAGGTAATTATTACAAAGGTGAATAAATAAAGAAGCTGATTTAAAGTGAGGCAGAGAGATACTTTTATGTCTCATTGTATAATTTAATTACTGCCTACATTTATTCATTTACCTTATTTTTTGTGCATTTAATTGAAGTTTTTATTTATTTCTGTATTTATTTCCCCTTATGTCAGGATCCATCCTCCAAAAGAGAGGTGACAGTCAAGGACCTGAATATTTTATTTACTGGTGATTCAGGTGTCAGTCATCATAAATTTTAGCTAAAAGATAGATAATAGAAAACTTTCAGCTTTCAGCAACTATTCAGACCTAAATGCTAGTTAGTTTGTTCCTTATTTCTTAGTATAAGCTTTCAATGACTTCATAAAATATCAATAAATTATTTATTAATCACTGAGTAATGTTTTGTTTATGATTATTTCATGATTACATAATTGCACATAGATTACTTACAAGATATGTAAGATGATATTATAATATATCAGTGTTATAATATCATGTATTAATCATTTACAAAGCTGTGTCCATTCTATGTCCACTGTGCAGCATTCCTTAGCACCACACTTATTGTAACTTATAACCTGATTATTACACTTTTCAAACCACAGTTAGACGGCGTGTAGAGTATACTATAGTGTGCAATTAGGGCACATTTTACAGTTTCTGACATTCTGCACTTTCAGGTCAGAGAGGATGGAGGTAGAAAAAAGTTCCAACAAATACTGTCATTATAAGCTGCTGGAATAAAGCTTATAATGACAGTATTTGTTGGAATTTGAAAATATTCTAGAGAGACATTCCAGCAGTATATTAAGCAAATATTTAATAACCATGTTGTAGCACTGCTTGGTTGTACTTCAGCTCTTCTCATATTACTGCTGTGCATTTGCTTTGAGCACATGCTTGTGTGTTTGAATCCAGATCAGTCTTTCACAGACTACAGGATTGCCAGCAAACCTTTTCCCTGAACTATTACAGTGTCCTGACTCAAGGTAAAGTTCACATCATCTTGGTGTCTGCTGAGAAGAAAACCATGATGGTAACTGTTCTAACAAAATTTTATGGTGACCTGTCAAGTAAGGAAATGGGAGTGAGTTTTTGTTGACATTTCCCAGGCACTTGCTGCTGTGTTGCCAACAAGTGGTGACACCTAACAAAGCCTGGCTGAAAAAAATCCCCTTCAAATAACATCTCTCCACTGTTGACTCACGGATGCCTGCATTGTTCACTCTTTGCTTTTGGCACAAATGACTCAAGAGTACTTAATAGTTGAAAAAGTGCTGGAAGCTAGAGACCTACAATCAAAAACAATGACACGCTTTGGAGACTGTGAAATCTGTGTGACAATCTGTGAAAGCCGTGGAAGTGAAATGACATGCTGTATGTTTATACTTCCATGTCTCTTGGTTACCTGGTTTACTGACTGAAACAGATAAGTAATTTGCAGATATCTACTTTGGGAACACTAAAGTGAAACCACAGCAGTCTTAGTGTCCCCTTACTGCTGTTTGTTTGATTTGAGAGATAACTATTTTTTAGAATCTTATGAATAGGAATAAAAGTGAAAGATTCTATATTTATGTTTCAGTTAAGTCCATATTCTAAATCTTCTCATGTCAGACCAGTCGGTACTCATGGTGCTTGTGGACAAGAAAAAACTTGTACAACCACACTAATAATCTGAGATGTCTCATGGATAAAATAATGAAGCTTAGCTTCCCTTAATAAGACAAGAGATCCCCTAAAAACATGATGATGAAACATGAACATGACAAATTTTGGGTGGCATCTCTAAAATATTGACAGTCTACATATTCTGCCATTAATTTCTATATTTCTGGATCATCATGAATCATGCATAAAATCAGGAGCGTTGCGCTTCATCCAGCCAGAGGGAATGCAGCTGTTGATCAGTCAGTCCTCCCCCCACCTCCCAGGAAAAAAATATTTTGGTAATGGACAACTACATGGTTAAGGTTGATGAAAGATTGTGGTTGGTAAAAAAGTGAGCATTTTTGCTATTGTCTGGTCAGGTCAGAAAGTAAACTCCATGCGCCTGCTTAAAGGTTTGCGGCAATACATACCCATCCTTAACCGCAACATCCACACCACACACTACTTGCAATGCAGGACCTCAGGCCTCAGGACTCAGACCAGAAGTCTCAAAATCTGCTGGCCACCTGACTGGTTTTATAAATAGTGAGGCTAGCTCTTGGATTTATCCATCAACCACCTGTGGCCTCAGTATGTTGAGGCTTCGTGGTGCTGCAACCAATGGTAAATGCCAAGCCATAAAAGGCAATTCAACAAAGGAAAGCAATCACAATGAACTAAGAAAACAGGGCTTTCACTTTAATAAATCTACTGAGAAGAATTCCCCGTGGTTTCAACAGGCGGGAGTTTGAACTATTATAGTCTACAATTACATAAAGAAAATGGGGATCAGAAGAAAAGTACATCAAATCAAGTTTTTTGAAATTTGAACACTAATGAATATCAGATTACAGATAATGACATAATACATATTACATCCATGCAGACACATTAAAGCTAAGCAGACATGTAGCACCATTTTGGCCTGTCTAAAGGGTGGTGTTGAACCATGTTAATGAGAAACCATGTTGATTTATAGCAACTGTTACTGCTTTTAGTTATAGCAGTTCCAATCACCCTTAAAAGAAATGAGGGGGGCAAACAAATGCTTTTTTTGTGAGAGCACAGCTTATTGACATTCCTGTTGTCAAAGTAACAAGTTAAAAGTAAACTGTTAGCATAATACAGTGTTTCCTTGGTAACCATTGGTGTGGAGTAGGCAATTCTTCACAATGACTATGTGACAAGTGGTCATGAGTGTGTAGTGTGTACTTCCAAAACCATGTATTCAAAGTAAAAACTCCAAATCAGACATGCAGTGACTTGTGAGACCTTGCCTGTGTGTGTGTGTGTGTGTGTGTGTGTGTGTGTGTGTGTATGTGTGTGTCTGTGTGTGAGAGAGAAAGACATACAGTGTAAAAATATGGTAGATTACACATATACTCTATTACTTTATACTGTAGACTCCTTTCTGACATCTCACTAGATTGTTATGACTCCTACACAGCAACTATGGAAAATAAGCTTTGTGGGTAGGAAGGTATGTATTATCATTTCAAGTGCCACACATTCTGTAATGAACTGAAATCTGAACTCAAGACACTCCAGGAGATGAACATTATTTGTTTTGAGTACATTCCTGTGTAGCATTGGTTTAACATTCTGGTTTGTTTTCTTGCTGGAAAATAAATAGTACATCATCTTGTGGAATGCAGCTCACAAGTCTTCTAGGGCCTGCTGCAGGCAAGCATCCCCCATTAGGATGCTCTCCATTATTCTTGCTATGTGTGCTGTTTGAGGCCCTATACCCTAACCCTGTTTTTTCAAGCGCCATAATATTGTGACTGCTGAAGCACCAGTGCAAAAGTTGTATGTACACTGTCGGCTGTCCCAGCCATGGAAACCTATAGCTCATTCAGAACTGAAACATGATTTTTCTGAGGCTTCCCTCACTTGTGCCTTTTTGCTGCCAAACAGCTCTCTCCTCTGGAGTTGCTCTTGCCTGTAATTACTGAAAATCAGCTGTAGGAGTCAATGGCGGGTCAGTTAAAACAGTACAGTGATTAGTGTCTGTTTTGCTGCAGCCTTTGCTGCAAGGTCAGCTCTAGCATTCCCTTGTGAGATAATGTCAAAATTGTTTGTGAGCGTCACATTAACACACAGCATTACACACATCATTTTAGATGACAGCACAGCATCAAGTTCAGCAACCAGCTTATGATGAGTTTGCCTGTGGTTGTTAAAAACTTACTGTTTGCCCACAATTTCCCAAAATCACACGTCCCCAAATCCCCAAATCCCCAAAATAACGGCTGTCTGTAAAAATGTTTACAGTTCTGTCCTTTGCATATTTACATGCTTCTGTCAGTGCATAGACCTCTGCTGCTTGTCCAGAAGAGTTTAAACGTGGTGGTTTTGCCAAAATTGTCTCATCCAATGTTGTTACTGCTAACCCTGCTTGATTTTTGCCAGTTACTGGCTCCCATGATGCTGAGCCATCCAGAAACAATTCCACTGTCTGCATTGTCACAAATTCCATGTCTGCATTCGTTAGAGGTGTCTGCCCTTGGGGAGCAGGCTTCTGTCCTTCATTTGGAGTTGGGAGGAGAGTAGCAGGATTTAGTAAAGTGCATCTTTTATATTTGACAATTTTTATTTAGTTTCTATTAAACCATGTAGCATTTTCTACCGCACATAATTGAACCAGATGTATGCAAACATATTATGGCTGTAATTTACAGATATTAATCAATATGAAAGATACCATAAATAAATAAATAAATAAATAAATAAATAAAAATTTTTTTTATTATATAGGAGGGGGGGGAGTACTGCCACTTCACTCTGATGACAACTCCTTAGTCATCCACGTTTAATGATGTTTGCAAACTCTAATAGTACTCAAAAAAGGGGGCCCAGACCTTCCTGAATGTTTGCAAGGACTCATTAAGGGTATATCGGATCTTCTCAAGCTTCAGCAAATGCATTACACCTCTAGTCCACCTTGGGAAGCTGGGGGTTGCTTGCTCCTTCTGGGAGACCAGGATGAAATACCTGGCAATCAAGAAAGTGAATGCTATAAGGGAGTGGTTTTGGGGGTGATTTTCAAGGGTGAATCCAAATACGGCAGTTATAGGATTGGGAGCAATGGTTTTTTGAAGCATTTTAGTGTGGCCAAAGATGTTGGCCCAGTACGTGTTAAGTTTAGGGCAGGACCCGAAAATATGTATCTAATCTGCTGGTTGTTCTTTAAAGCAAGTGCACGCAGGGTCCACATTAGGGAAGATCACCAACCTTGCCTTGATTAAGTGTGGTTCTTGACCAATTCTTCCCCGAAATCATTCTCCCAAAGTCTCCTGACATCCTGCACAGAATGCAGGGAGACATTGCATATGCTGTTATAGAGAATCGAGATTAGACCTTTATGTGAAGGGGATAACGGAAGGATATGGTCAACTATGTTGCTCACTGGAAAATCTGGAAAGGAGATTGTATTTTCTGGACAAAGTGCTTAATTTGGAGAAATCTGAAGAAGTGAGACATAGATAAAGCGAATAATTAAGAGAGTTGGGCAAATGATCCGAACTTGCCATCCACATAAAGACTGGAAATAGACTTAATGCCCTTCGAGGACCAAGTTCTGAAGGTAGAGTCTGAGAGAGAAGCTGGGAAATTATAATTATTCTTTATGGGAGAATGCACCGACATTGTCTGCAACTTAAAACGTCTTCTAAAGTGAGACCAAATTCTAATATGGAAGTGGACTGGGTTAGTGCAAAATTGACTTGGGGGTGAGGGGTGGAGCACAAAGTATGGAGCCTAGATCAAATGAGCTTTCCTTCTTCCCATCCAGTGTAACATTGTCTTTATATTACATGCCCAATAATAGTTAATAAAATTAGGTAGAGCTTGGCCAGGGTACTTTGTCTGATTCAGGGTGGTTTACCATTACAGATGAAAGAAGATATACTACTCTCTAATGAGCTAAAGAATGATTTTTTTAGTCAGGATAGGGATATTTTGAAAGAGGTAAAGAAAGTTTGGCAACATGACCATTTTGATAAGATTAATTCGTCCCTGCTAGGGACAGCGGGACATTCCTCCATCTAGCCATGTCTTTACATTTTTCAAACAAGATATTAAAATTCTTACTGAAGAGGGACAAAAAAGCAGTAATCTCTACCCCAACATATTTAAAGCCTTTGTTGACAATTCTAAATGGGAAATTTGATGTAGAGACTGAAGTGGCTGCCTGATTGAGAGGAATTATCTCGCTTTTTTTGAAATGGATTTTATGGCCGGAGAGGTGTCTGAGACCTATAAAAGAATGTCGTCTGCATATTGGGAAAGTTTGTGTGTGAGGCCTCGATGTCTATGCCCTGGAAGTCCTCAGAGTAAGGCCAGTGGCTCAGTGGCAATTGCGAAAATTAGTGGACACGGACTGCAGCCTTGACCTTTGCCTCTGCCAAGACAGAAATACTCTGACTGCTGTCCATTAGTAATTACTGTGGCTGTTGGATGAAAGTAGAGGAGCTTAATCCACCAAATGAAGGAATCTCCAAACAAATTTTTTAAAAGTCGCAAACAAATTGGACGGTAGAAGGAGCACTCAAGTGGATTTTTATCCCCTTTTGGTGGAAGCGTTATTGCAGCTTGTCGTAGGGTTGGTTGGAGCTGTCCAGATGACAGAGATTCATTAAACATGGCTTGAAACAGAGGCGCACAGCGAGGGTGCAAATTTTTTATAAAATTCGGAGGAATACCCATCCGGACCAGGAGTCTTGTTGCCTTTCAAGGAACAGATAGCTTTTGGAATCTCTGTTTTGGAGATCACACCTCCCAACAATGGTTTTTGTTCAGCTGGAACAGAAGGAAAGTGAAGGTTATCAAAGAAGTGATTGAGCTGTGAAAAGTTGGCATCACATACAGAACTGTATAATTAACTGTAGTATTGTTTGAAGGTGTTGTTAATTCCCAAGTAGTCTGTGACAATTTCCACTGTTTGACTATAAATATTGGGTATAAGGCAAGATGAGGCCTTGGTGAGCTTGTTGGGCAAGTAGCCAGCCTTATCCCCTGAATCGTAAACTAAATTGTGCTTTAGTGAGTAGATAAAGGGTCCTATCTGTGGAGAGTAGGTCATATTCTGTCTGTAATCGCAGTCTCTCTTTGAACAACGTTGGGGACAGAAAGGAGGAATATTGGTTATCAATCTTTGCAATGGCTCGTGAGATGTCATTGAACTTTGAGTCTCTTGCTCTTTTTGTCTTGGAAGAGTATTCAATTATTTGCCCTCGAAGATAGGCTTTAAGAGTCTCCCATAAGGTTGAGTGAGAAACTTCTGGGGAGGAGTTGGTTTCAATGAAAAAGTTAATTTGAGAAGAAACATGGTTTATAAATTGTTCATCAGCAATGAGGAGGGGGTTAAGTCTCCAATTGCAGGAGGGCCTAAGACAGTTGGGTAGAGCCATGTGAAATGAGACAGCACCTTGATCTGAGATTGTAACACTATAAGATAAGCAAGAGCTAACATGACCCAACAGTCTATTGTCTTTGAGAAAATAGTCGATACGAGTGCAAGTGTGATGGACATTAGAGAAGAGGAGAATACTTTTTGATTATTAAATTTGAATCTCCAAATGTCGAACGTGCTTGCAGCGGGATCACGGAATTTAACCGGAAACAACACATTTTAATTTCTGATCGGCTTAACGGCTCTGGCATTTAGTAGGCTACAGAGAAAGTTATGAACTCGGCACAACAATGATCGTCCATTAATTTAATATAGCCTAGCGGGACAACTTCGAGGACGTCATCTCTTAACTTGGAGCTACTTCTCAGCGTGAGAAAAAGCCAAGTGAAAATTTTGTTAGTGTGGTAGACGAAGGTTTGGTGGAGAGACAGAATAAGAGCAGACATGGGCAATGGAGTTAGGTATCTGAAGCAGAGTTTTAGAGTATGGATCATTCACAATAACTGTCTGTAGGATCATATCAGCACCAAGATGTATATGTGATGTGCAGCGTCATTCTTGTGGAGACACTATGTCTATCTGTGTGCATGTAGTTTTGAAAAGTGTTTTAACTTCTTTGATTAAGGAATGGTTGACAAAGTTTACTGCTGCTACTGGCATCCTCCACTGATATGTATATATCAACTCCCTTTGACTCAGTTTAACAAACTGTCATGCTGTATTAGGAACTAACAACAATTCCCTTAGGAGTGGAAATCACTAACAATCTTTTAGAGCAGTTTGAAATTCTTGACTTCTAATGAGTGACTATGTCGCCTCTGAGTCAATCTAGTAATCTAATATACATTTACATTTATTCATTTAGTTGACACTTTTATCCAAAGCGACTTACAATTCAATTCAATTCAATCCAATTTTATTTATATAGCACCAAATCACAACAACAGTTATCTCACAGCGCTTTTCATAAAGAGCAGGTCTACACCATACTCTGAAGTTATTTACAGAAGCCCAACAATTCCCACCAAGAGCAGCACTAGGCGACACAGGCAAGGAAAAACTTCCTTTTAAGAGGCAGAAACCTCGAGCAGAACCATGGCTCAGGGTGGGCGGCCATCTGCCTCGACCGGTTGGGGGTGAGGGGGAGAGAGAGAGAGAGAGAGAGAGAGCGAGAGAGAGAGAGCAGAGGGAGGCAACCTACACAGTAAACACATAGAGGTATAGACAGTAAAGGTAATGTTGCTATAGACTGAATGAAAAATGGTACAGATATTTATAGTAATGTTAATGATAATAATAATAACAGTAATAATAGCAATAGGACTAGTAACAGCAGTTTTTAATTTTGCTATTAACAATTGCTATATATGTCAGAGGTCGCACACCTCTGGAGCAACTAGGGTTTAAGTGTCTGGCTCAAGGATACATTGGTGTCTCACAGTGGATTTGAATCCAGGTCTCTGACACCAAAAGCATGTGGACCAGGTCCCGATCATTTTCTTTTTTTTTTGTTATCTTACAATTTAAAGTTTCTAATTGTCTGAGACTGAAGCTGTCTGTTACTGGAAAGCCACACTCTTTTACTCAAATGTCCAGTTGGTCAATGCTTCGGTTTCTATAGTTGTTAAATAATAATATTAAGAGAAGTCATTACTGGAGATATCAGAGAATCTTGTTCCTTTTTGTAGTTAGTTGAGCCCATTTTCTTTGTTTTTAAATCCCAAATGACCCAACTGTAGTGTGCCTCTCTTCTCTTTAGCTATTTAACTTTTAGAATTAATTTGCTCAAAATGTCCTTTTGTTTTAAATGTGGGAGGTTTGTTTTGTCTTACACCTAAAAGGACCTTGAAGCAGTCTGCTTGGGAAAAGATTGTTAACAGATCTGTAATTTTGTGTTTTTCTCTAACTCTTTATATTCTATACCATGGAAAAGCTATTACACTGAAAAAGTTTTTATTCTGTTTTCAAAAGCCTTTGTTCAACATTCACATGTTCTGTTTTTTTTTCTTATTAGCAATTTGTTCACACAAGGCTGTTTTCAGAGCTCAGTAAATTTTTTTTCCATTCACAATTATTCATACATACAGTTATACATCTGCAGTAAACACATTCAGCAACAATACTGTATATTTACTTTGTATTCCCTTGTATTCCCTTTTTATTAAATTTTTTAGTGAGTCCTGTAACTCACACACCTCTTTTTATTATGGTTCCATTCAACAGGGCGGCTGTGGCTCAGGGTGGAGGGTAGAGCCAAGGGTAGAGCGGGTTGGCCGTTAATCGGAAGGTCGGCGGTTCAATCCCCAGCTCCCCCAGGCTGCGTGTCGAAGTGTCCTTGGGCAACTTGGGCAAGACACTGAACCCTGAATTGCCCTGGCGGCTGTTCCGCCAGTGCATGAGTGTTAGTTCTGTTTGAGCACTTAGGCTCAGTGAATGTGTGTGTGAATGGTGAATGCAGAAGTAGTGTAAAAGCACTTTGAGTAGTCGAAAAGACTAGAAAGGCGCGCTATACAAGTACGGAGCATTTGCATCTCATCCATAGTTTGGAGGGGCAGTTTGAAATCCAGAGTCCCAGACTCCAGCGATGCACAACTTTATCTTCATCTCCTAGTGTCAAAGTTCTCTCACGCGTGTGATCCTGCCGACAAAGCCAAAATTGTATTTGGCAGATAGAGTTTTCAAATAAACAGCTCAGGCAAACACTTGTCTTTCTGTGAATCTAATAAGGAGATAAATGCAGTACTAATTCAAAGTCAACCAAATCATTCTCAACGTCTACATAAATATTAAAATCCCCAACAATAATAACTTCATCCCTTTTAAGCAGAGGCAATTTTAGCCCATTTAAATTTCATCTAAGCGCCCCTAAAAATAATAGATTAATTTATTATTATTTTCTGAAAAATTTTAGAAGCAAGAGAAGGGACAACCAATTAGCCTACAGTTTAATATGGCTTTTCTTACATTAAACAGGTTTAATATTCCTAAATACTGGTACCTTTCAGTTTCTAATGTTTCACTGATCCGCGACTGTGCTGGCAGACAGGTCAGCTGCAGTGGAACATTGTTTGTGTGTGTGTCAGTTCACTAATACTTATTAGTGTTACAATATTGAGGGGGGAAATGAGTGGCCCCTCTCAACTTGGACTAATCCTCATTTTTGCTGAATTCTGATTGGCTCAACCGTGGGGCCTACAGTCCAAAAACAGTTTTGGTTTAATCCAAAACTTTTTGCACAGGTTTTCTGCGGGGGTTTTTTCAGGGCTGAATTCAGCCCAGGTTTGTGTGCAGCAGACATGGTAAATATGGCAAAAAGAAAGAAAGAGGAAAAAGAAATGTGTGGTACCAAAAAAATAGAATTGAAGATAATGATCTTTCAGAAACAATAAAGAAATCAGGTTTCACACAATTTCTATTTAGACACCACTAAATTACAACATACAAAAACTACATTTACCTTGGCCTTAACATTACATGCTCCAACAAGGCTGTGAAAGATCTGAGGGACAAAACAAGAAGAGCTTTCTATACAATAAAAAGAAATATGGCAGCAAAATTTGGGGACCAAAACTAAATAATGAATTTGACAAATGGGACCAAACAATCATAGAATCTTTCCATACCAAGTTCTGTAAGAGCATCTTGCAGGTGCAGAGAAAAACACCAAATAATCTGTGCAGAGCAGAGCTCGGCCAAAACCCCCTCTTTCTAAAAATACAGAAAAGCAACAACAGCCTCAGGAAAGCAACGCCAACTCAAGCAGACCGAATCTTTTTGCTTATCAACAAGCAAAATGAAAAAATATTGAATACTGGAAAGAAACAACCAAAACACAAAGTAAATTCAAATGTTATCTGACCCTAAAAAGAGAATTCACACTGTCAAATTACCTGAGCACAATAAAATGTCCTAAACTAAGAAAACTGAAAAAATGACATCATACAGACTGAGTGAACACAGCCTGGCCATAGAAAAGAGCTGGCTACCACAAGAGGAGAGACTCTGCTCCCAGTGTGACACAGGACAGGTAGAGACAGAGCTGCACTTTCTAACCTCATGCCCTGAATATAAAACACTAAGACAAAAACATTTTGCAAACATTTCACAAATATACCCCAAATTCAAATTTATATCAGACACAGAAACTCCCCTGGGTGCCCAAATGTCAAATAATTGCTGCAAAATATATCTCCTCCTCAACTGAGGACAACCAGTTGAAACTCAGACTGATAAATAATTTTAATAATTTTCAAATTATTATTATTTTGATTGTTTGATATTTTAGTAATTGTTGAGTTTTTAAATCTCATATTTGATACTGATTTTTTTTAATTGTTAAAAAAACAATTTAATTAAGTTTTTTGTCTATTAACACACACACACATTGCTGTCATTTGCTTGCATTTGTCATTTTCTAACACACACTTATTGTTTTATTTATTTGTTTTTATTTTTTATATTTATTTTTAAGGGTTGTTATATTTTATATATTTTTTATTATTATTATTATTAAATTTTTTATTAATACACACAAACAGAACTTTCACTGTTTTATTTCCTTATTTAATGAAATGTATGAAATGAATTGTTCTTATGTAATTAATATGTAGTTTTGTCAATATTGTTGCTATGTATTCATGCCAATAAAGCTTATTTGAATTTGAATTTAAGAGGGTGATGATGACCCCCGTCATGTTGATGAGGACAGAGAGAAGGAAGAGGAGGAGCTGCAGGAAGAGGAGCTTTTCTAATTGGTGCTTATAGTACACATCAACATAAATAGAAATATATAAATCAAAAAGTGATCAAAAAATGTAAAAGTAGTTGAGTCGAGTAGCTAACATGTAACATGTGAAATCCTCCGGCAGTCTAGGCCTATTGCAGCATAACTAAAGGATGGTTCAGGACTCACCTGAGCCAGCCCTAACTATAAGCTTTATCAAAGAGGAAAGTCTTAAGCCTACTCTTAAATGTAGAGACGGTGTCTGACTCCTGAACCCAAACTGGATACTGGTCCCACATGACATGAGCTTGATACCTCTGGCTCCTATTTTACTTTTGGAGACTCTAGGAACCACAAGTAAGCCTGCATTCTGGGAGCGCAGTGCTCTGGTGGGGTAGTACTAAGGCTATCATTCTCAACGTCCACATGAATATTAAAATCCTCTACAATAATAACTTTGTCCGTTTTAAGGACTAAAGGACTAAAACTCTGGGTTGTCATGGATTTGGTCCACTAAACTTGGCCAGATTTTTAAAAATAAGAGCTGCTCCTTCCCAAGCGGAATGGATGCCGTCTCTCTGAATCAGACCAGGTATTCACCAGAAAGTCAGTCAATGATCTACAAAGCCCACATTTAAGACATGTACTCAACAAAGAGAAGCAAAAATGTGGATAAATACTATAGAATAATACAAATAAAATTTGTATTTATTGTCTTAAAATTAGGGGCGGTGGTGGATAATGTAGAACACACTGCTGTCTTGGTAGCCTATTGTATTTTGCACAATTAGGCTAAAATTAAATAATACAAACGCCTCTGTCTTCCTTGTTTTGCCTGTATTAGCCTAGTGTTTGTGTTGCTACGATCACCATCTTGTGCTTGTGTTCGTTTATGTTTTGTGAATGAGCTCTGTTGTTGGTTTGGTTGACCAATAGGCTACAAGGCAGTGTAGGGTATGGGGAGTTTAAAAAATCAGATATATAAAATATATAATTTTTAAAAAAACATAACTTACATTTAATAACTGAAAATTCAGTTTATTTTGTCATCTTAATTTTATTTTTTATTTTTTAAAAACTCAAACTCAAACAGAGCATTCCTAAATTTCCCGCCTCCGCGTTTTGGTATTTGAAAGATCTCTAACAAGCCACACAGTCAATTCACCTCACATTGGCAAGATGGATATTCAGACATTTTTCAAAGGACAAGACAAAGTTGGAAACCATACCACCAGCAGCGTTAGCAACACTGGAGCAACAGTTAACAATAGTGGATGTCAACCACCTGTTACAGTAAGGAGGAAAGATGAGGGGGGAGCGGAAACCCAAAACCCAAAAAGGAGCGCAGCTCTAAAAAATGCTTGGGGCGCTGCCAGTTCACCACAGCCGTATTTTGCTTGGGGTTTGTGGAGACACTCTGGCTGGAAATAATGAAGTCCAAGTAGCCAACTTCCAGTTGGAAGAACACACACTTCTCGAGTTTTGCTTTGAGACCTTCCTTTTGGAGCCCACCAAGCACCATTTCCAGCCGCTGCAGATGTTGCTCAACAGAGGATGAGAAGACAGTGATGTCATCAAGATAGAGCAGATCCTACTGATCGCCAAACATCCTCTGTACTAGCTACTGGAAGGTGCTTGGGGCGTTACACAAGCCAAAAGGCGTGTGATTAAAGGTGAAAAGGCCAAAGGGTGTACAGAAGGCAGTCATGGGCTGGTCCTGCTCCGACACAGGGATCTGGTGATAACCACTGGCCAGATCGATCGTGGATAACCGTGGGGCCCAGAAAGCTTATCCAGACTCTCCTCGATGCGAGGCAGGGGAAAGCATCCTTCCTGGTTTTGCTGTTTAGCAGACAGTAGTGCACACACAAGCGCAAACTCTCATTCTTTTTCATCATCAAAATGATGGGTGATGTATAAGGACAATTACTCTCCATAATGACCCTGGACTCAAGTAGCTGGTTGTTGCCCTCTGCTTCGTACTTCAATGGAGGGATGCAGCAATACGTCTGCCAGATGGGAACATCATCAAGGAGAGGGATGTCATGGGAAATGAGCAGAGTCACACCTGCAGGCAGGCCGATAACCTACAGTGCCAAGGCAGCTCTGGGGATGGAGAAGTACGTCTGTAGTCCAAGCGTTGACTACAGGGACATACAGTGTACCCCGGACAACCTGACCAAGATAAGGAGAAGCTAGCAGCCTAGGTGGTAAACCAGACTCAGGGGGCTCGAACACTACACCTTGATCAGACAACTGTTCTGGGTAAGTGCTAGCAACGGGTTCATCCTACCACCAGGTATACATGTAGCTTGCTAGGGATGGTTATCGCTACTCGATACCTTTGTGTTATCAGCCAAGAAAACCCGTATCGAATAGAATCAAAACGTCTCCAGTCAAACCAGTACATCATTTGATACTTTTTGTAACCAGACCATGGCAATAAATTACTATTTCTATGGTTTCGCTTGCAGCCAAACACTTCATAAACTGTATTTAAAAAAAGGCCTGCATGCGCCTTCGGCTGCAGTCTCAGGCATGTTTATCACTGTTGCAAATTTATCACCACAAGCTTGGCTTTCCATTGGTTTCATCTTCTGGTATAATTTAACACTTCTCTGGACATTTTTATTTGCTACTGCGCATCACTTGTTACCAATCGATCACTGTGTTCCTCCACATCAATTAAACACTTTTGTGGCGCAGTAGCGATCAGCTAAGGTGTAGCTGGTTTGATCAGCTGGACGTGCAGATTCTCTTTTCCTCTATTTGCTTTTTTAGAGCCTGTAATGTAGTTTAGTGACTTGTTTGAACAGACGCCTTACTCGTTTTATAGCCTAATTGTTACTGTTGTTTTTGGAAGAGGTGTGCGACTCACAAATAAGAAAAAGCACTTGATGAGATCTTTCAATTTAGTTTATTGATCGAAAGTTAACTACAATGGCTGCCACAGGTGGCATTTTATGCAAGGTATCAAATGAAGTACTCTATTGATATCGAGTATCATTTTAAGGATACTAGTTTTGGTACTGGTATCATAAAATTTTAAACAATACCCAACACTACAGCTTGCAATGTGCGAGTAACATCCCCTGAAACCTGAAGGGTGGCACTTCTGTACAATACAATACGTATCTGACAACTATCTATAGTTGCTAACTGTTGTTTTAATGAAACATTTTATGCTGGACTTCTTTGTAACTGTATGAAAGTGTGTAAGTGTAAAGTGGCGTGTTATGCTCTATAATATGGCCTGCAATATACAGTGTTATTCTTCTAAATTTATAATGTAATTTCCAGAAACACTGTACATGTTGCAGGCTGTAATCTACAGCTAAAAAAGTATGTTTAATAACAACATGATCATGATCTACTAATTTGTTATTCACTTAGAGAACTTTGAGACAAACGTTCTGCCAAATAATGTGTCATGTAATTTGTAAATGTTGTCCCAAGATGCAGTCATAAAACTTTAAATGTTTTTATTTTTAATGTTGTCACTAAACAGAAACATCTAAATTTAGCTGTATTTATTTCATTTATAGTATCATCAGAAACATTCATTTGAATCCCTAGTATTTTAGTTTTGCCAAAATTAAGTAAAGTATGATTGATTTGCTTAACTCAAACTCATGAAAAACAGCATGGTATGCAGAAGCAAAGTAAAACAACCATAAGTCATCTACAGGACTAATGAGAAAGGAAGTATAAAGTAAAGAAGGAAGGAAGCCATTTCTTCTAAAGCTGAGATGGAATGCATTCCATTGCAAATTGTCAGCTCGGCCATGTAGAGTGTGAGAATTCTATCTGATAAAAGGTTTTTGACGTCATCCCAGTCAACAGATGATGACCAGATGGATAATATCCAAATCAACATCATGGACTTTCTGATAGGGTAATGGGGAAATGGTCTTTGTTGAGGTTAACGCTGAGTGGCTCCCTCTGTGATGTTTACAACATTGATACCAATCAAACTTCAGGCATCATTCCAAACATCCCGCCTGGATGCCACTGTTTTCCAGCCTCACATGCAACTGCATAATGTCAACACAGTTTTATCTTTCCTTGCAAAATCTAAACACCATGTGCTCTCAGCAAATGAATGACCAACACTGCTTGCAGAGAAACATTAGATTAATCATAAATCACTATAAATTCACTTTGATTTTGTTAGTGCTTTGTTTCTGGTCATTTCGTGATAGACAGCAGGCTGAAGCAGGCTTCAGTCCAGGATTGTTGCATCGTTGAAGCCTGGGGTACATAAAGAAAATACAACTGGATATTAATCTCATACATAACTATACATGCAGTCTTGTGGAGAAAAAACATTACTGTAAAAAAACAATGTGGATGACTGCTGTTTGAACAGATAACGGCTCTAAAACCAACCACCTCAAAACGACCTTTGACGACATCATGAATGACATCATGCATGAAATGGACACTCAAGCGTTGGGTGATGCAATGTTAGATGGTTGATGAGAGACCGGTCAATCCATTGTCCTAGCAGACACTAACCCTACGCTAGAGTCGACTCGCATATATAGCTCAAAACACTCATATTACTCAAGATTAAAGGAAATGTCATTGCTGCCTGGATTATGTTCACTAGCAATAATCCTACATACTGAATGACTATATAGTGTAAAGTATTGCATATAAATTAACTAAGTACAGTTTCAACTCATCTCATCTCAGTGCGTCCTTACCGACGCTTTCAGACAGCATGACAAAGCGCAATTATTTTATGCTAAAAGTACCCTTCAGCGTCCGTATGAAACGCCACCGTTTTCTAATTCGCAGCAACCCTAACCCTACATCTGTGCACATTGGCTACACAGCCGATGTGCTAGTATCTAGGGTTAGCCGGTTGACATGCATAAAGTCAGTGACTTAGGTTTAGGCACTAATATTTCTGATGGTTATGGTAAGGGTAGGGGGCTTTAGCATAAAATAACTACGCTTTGTCACATTTTCTGAAATGAGATGAGAACGGGCTTACAGTTACTGAAGTGCTGTACGTGAGTACATTATTGAAGTACTTATACTTTAGTATTTCCAATCAATGCAACAACTTGTCTTTGACTCCACAACAATTCAAATTAACATTTGAGAGTTGCAGTTTCACCATCTGGAAATGGCATAAAATTTGGCAAAGAAGACTTATGGCTTCAAACTCAGTTTAGAGATGTTAATGTCAACACTCTGTGGTTCAAAGAACAATAACATTACCCCTATATTTTTACATGTTACACAATTCACCAAAGTAGCTTATTATTATATTAGAACAGCACTCCTGATAAATGAGCTTGTATAAGTCTATCTGCTCCTGTCCTTTGCTGCACGTTGAGCATGACTCTACTCCAGGTGACCCCCCCTCCAAAAATGGTTTGCTAGAGAACCAGTAATGGTAATGTTGTAAGCAAACATGCAGATGTTTAGCAGATATTACTTTCTGCTTTAATGAAGTTTGCATTTGGACGTTAAGGAGCCTTACTGAAACTGCTCTCCCCAACTAGCACTTAACTAGGGAAGATCTCTCCACATGAGGCTACCATCACAGCTGTGGATTGTTAGGGGTAGGGTATAAATAAACAAGTAAACTGTGGGATAAACTCACCCCTCTCAGGAAACATCCATCACCACGGATACTGATAGACGCCTTGCTCCTGTTCCTGTCAGCTCCTGAGACCAGCTGTTGCGTAATATGTTGTTTTTGCACCAGCACTGCAAATCAACGTCTTCAAAACACTGAAGGCATGTTCTAAAGTTTTTAAACGCATACATGCATAGTAACATAATTCATAGAAATAGTTTTTATTGGGTTGAAGGCTGAAGGTGAATGAATGTATAATAAAAAGAGACATGAGTGCATGAGAAAGGAAGATTTAATATCATGTAGGTCTTTAAAATACAAAGCAGCTGAGCAGGACAAGGAAACAATAAACAATTAAAACCTGTTTCAGGGAACAGCACTCATCCAGCAGCACACGGCTGCACAAGTAAGACCTTATGTACTTAACTACTTTACTATTAGGGGATACATGTTCAAGAATTGAAAACACTTTTCTGTTCTCCACCATTCTTTTTTTGTTAGATCCCTTAGCTTCTCCTCCTCTGGCTCAAGGGTGTTCATTTATGTCTATAACACACACACAAGCGTACACACATTGTGACCAGGGAAAGAATTAATTACAGCTACCTCAGAATTTTTTTTATCTCAAGTCTTGCCCTTTACGGAGTGCAGGTGGCTCAGACTTAGTCCGGGGCCTTGGCAGAATGTCGATCCCTCTCTCTCTCCCTCATTTCCTCCTCTCTGTCTCTCTCCTATCCAAATAACGGCTAAACTGCTCAAAAAAAATCAGTATTGAATTTGAATTTCATGTTCAAAAGTCACATGAAATGTCCTGATAATCCAGAATAAGAATTGGAATCAGAAAGAGAAGTAGTATTTGACATAGGTGACATAAATAAATGTAAAAATATATAAATATGGAATAAACAGATGCGTGTTATAAATACTATATTAAAAAAATAAATACTAGATGCGTAGAGAAAAAACAATGTAGCAGATAATTACATGTGCACTGCTGGAGGTTTGTGTTGTGCAGACATATTAGACGATTGTATTTATATAAATACATAAATTGACAAAATAAAAAAGATAATCATCAAAGAATAATGATGAATATGTGTAATATGGCAATTTGTGCAGTGATATGCAAATTATTTACATTAGATTTACATGTGCAAAGACATTTACAGTATGTATTGTAAAGGGAGGTGGAGAGGTGGGTGGGAGTTGTCAGTGGGGGTCCCGGGACTTGTTATTGAGTCCAGCTGCAGACAGAAAGAAACTGCTATTGTGGTGTGAGGGTTTGGTCCTGATGGACCACAGCCTTCTGCTGGAGGGTGTCTGAGACTGAAACCTTGTCCCTGGCATTGGCAGCAGCGTACCACATGGTGTTGGAGGAGGTGAGCATGGACTCATTGATGGCGGTGTAGAAGTGCACCATCATTGTCTTTGGAATGTTGAACTCTGCACTAATCTGACACTCTGTATAAGATACATTTCTGTTATGTACCATCATGCGTCCAATTGCCTTTGATTTTTTAAAGCAGGTCTAGAGATTGAACAATTCCCAGCACGATCAAGCACTTGGGGACATTTCTTATTCTTTATTATGACTAGTGTTACGGCCTTGGCCGTATCCCTTGTGTTCTCTGGTGTTATCCCATCCCTGTGTTTCAGTGTTCCCCTGTTTGTCTCTCTCTGTTCTTGTTTGTGTGTCGGGGTCATCATGACTTCCTCCTCTGGCTCTGCGGGCTCACTCACCTGGTGGCAATCAGCTCATCAGTCCTGATCTGACCGTACACATGTGCTTGTCATCAGCTCACCTTCCTGCAGTATACCTTCTCTGGTTCTCCAGTTACTCATCGACAGATTGTTATTCACCCTTAGCGGTAGCTAAACTCCGGCTCAAGATTAAACTTGTTCAAGAACTTCACATTTCTGCCTTTGTGTGTCTCTGAAACTAACTCTGTTTTTCCGTGTCCCAGGACCTCATCGCCAGCCACGCAGCTGCCTCTCATGTCTGCCTCCTGGTCTCTGCGTCACCAACCCACAGCGTCTGCCGTTCATTATTGCCACCGCCACTTCCCCCCAGCTCCCGTATGAAATTGATAATAAAGTCCACCTTACCTAAAACACCTGTCTGTGTCCTGCGCTTGTGTCCCCAGTCCCTGGTTTTACGTAACAGAACAATCTGGCCAGCATGGACGCAGCGGACATGGACACAGTGGACGTGGATTCAGTGCCTGTGGCTGCAGCGGGATCGGGCGGACCCTGCCAATTCCCCAAGGAGCTCCAGCATGCCCTCGCCAGCCAAGGTGTACTTGTGGGCCAGCATGACGTTGTTCTCCGGGATGTAATGGAGGCACTAAAACACCTGTCTGCTGACGTCCACGGAAATGAGCTCAGGTCTGCCAGCTTGCCTCTTCCCGCCAGCAGCGCAGCCCACTGTCACCGCTTCGTCAGCTCCTCCCTCCTTTCCTCCCACGGAACCCCACATTCCTCCGCTGGAGCGTTATGCAGGTGACTTAGGTTCATGTAGAGCTTTCCTCATGCAGTGTTCTTTAGCTTTTGAGCAGCAGCCTTACACATACAGCTCTGATACAGCTAAGATAGCTTATGTCATAGGGTTTACTTAGAGGGAATCGCTAGACTGGGCATCAGCAGTGAGGGAGAGCCAGTGTTATGTTACTGTGAATTATGAATTATGAGAGGTTTTTGATCACCCTGTCCAGGGAAGAGACACTGCTAAACACCTCCTTTGTCTCCAGCAGGGGTCTCGTAGTGTAGCAGAATATACAGTTGAGTTCAGGACTGTAGCTGCGGAGTCAGGCTGGAATCAGGAGGCATTACAGGGTGTGTTTTTAGGTGGACTTAGGTGACTAGTCTAGATGAACTAGCCTCACTTGCTATTAGACTAGATAACAGTCAGAGGGGGAGACAGAGGGAGAGCTAGTCGCCAGTCACCCATACCTGCTTGTCGCCCCTCCCATTCACCACCCTGAGGGCCCACTTCAGGCTTCCCATCTGTCACCTGCGATCCCTCAAACCCTCTACTACCTCTGGGGAGGAGCCAATGCAACTGGGCTGAGCCCGCCTGTCTCTGGAGGAGTGTCTCAAGAGGCACCAAGCTGGAGAATGTTTCTACTGCAGGCAACTTAGTCACTTCTGTGAGCAGTTGGGCACCCCTGTTGAAGCCAACGCCTTGGATGGGAAACTCTTTGCTCTGGTCACCTACTGAACTAAACCCCTGAATCTGGTTCTCTATGGTAATCATCCTGAATACATCCAAATCCACCTCATTTCCTCCCCCTATGCTCCCATAGTTTTAAGTCATCCCTGATTGACCTAAAACCGGGGAACCCACAATCCCCATTTTCACTGGTCAGATGGTAAACCCGTCAGTTGGAGCCCATTTTGTTTAGCCACCTGTTTACCATTGGCCCTAGCTCCAGTTGAATCTACCTCTTCCCCGCTTAATAGCGCACCCCCTGACCTGCCAACTGTTCCCCCTGACCACCTCGACCTCAGTGAAGTGTTCAGCAAACAGCATGCTCTCTCTCTTCTCCTGCATCAGCCCTACGACTGTGCCTTCGACCGCCTTCCTTGAGGCCACCTACCTTCCTTTGTTTAATCTGTCCCGTCCAGAGAGAGTCTATGGAGCTGATGATATTTCACAGAGCACTGGTATCCTGAAGTTTGTATTAATTGTATTGGGACAGTTACTGAAACTGACTGGGTATGGCACAAGCCCATCTAAGATATTTTTCACCAGCCTCCAATGGGTTGACGTATGTGGTGATGAGGAAGCACGGTGATAGGGGATGTGGGAATAAGAGTCGATGGTAGGGAGATGAAGAAATAAGCTCGATGGAAAGGAAAGGAGGGAGGAGGGTTGAGGGGAGGCATCAGGGTTGTAGATTAATGGATGGATGGAAGGAGACTGATGGATCTGTGTCAGTTGGTGGCAGGTAGGCATGAGGGATCTAGGCAGGTCGAGACTCAGGAGAGCTGAGCGATCTCTTTGCTCTGGAACATTGTCAACCAGTGGCGGGAACCAGGGGAGTTTAGACTCTGGGATTGTGAGTTTGTGAGGCTTAGGTGCGAGTTTAATCAAAAGAGGTGAACGGGTTGAGGTAGGCTGGACCGTTGGCCTTGTTGCGTTTGGGCTAGTATATTAAGAGTGTCAGAAGAATGGACAGAAACGTCAGATGTAGTTGTGTGTAGTTGTGAAATATCTGAATTTCTGAAAAAAGGAATGAAAATGAGTGTCAGCCATTGGATTTTTTTAACCTAGGATGCGGGAGGCTTGGATAATGACTGGTGCTCAGCCAGAACCAGGGTGAGCCTCTGCCTGAACTGTGTCATGGCTAAACAATTTGTCCCGTTAACTATGGCAATGATGACACTATTGTCAAATTAGATTATGTTGATGTTCTGAATTGTTCCTGGACCCCAAAAATGGCTGCAGTGATTGGTGGGTACATTTCGCACATGGTGGAGGAAGCGTGAGAAGATGAGCCATACGGCTGAAGACGACCTGTGAAGAACGAATGTGTGGAATCCATGAGTATTGGCTGATGACGCTACAAATGTTGATCTGCTGTTATGTTTTCATAAGCTAAAACAATTCTGCTGAGGCACTTTCAGTTTTCAGAATATGTGATTGAATAATGAAAAGATGAGATAAAGTCCATGTCCAAGTGAACGGGGTGGGGAGAGCTGAGGTGGACAGAGAAAATATGATGGAAAGGTATAAGTGAGAGAGGGGGAAAAGATGTGGTGTTGAAGGGATACGTCTGTTTGTGTTGTTTGAAGCATGTGGGAAGAGAGTGGGTGAACAAGATAATTCTCAATGGCGTGAGGATATGCAGGAAAACTGTTTGGACTGGCTGTGGATGGAGATGTAGGGAAAGGGGCTGCATTTTAAGAGAAAATGTCACATCATATACATTTGGGATATTGGGAGAGAGTTAGGCTAGGGTTGGGGGAAGTAAAGGAGAAAAGAATAGACAGAAAGAAGGTTCAGGGTTTGATACAAGCTGGCGCTCAGAAAGGGCTGAAGTGCTGGGGGAACTCGGTGAGGGATGGTTGTGTTTGTAGTGAGTCCTTTAAACACGGAAAAGGTTTGCTGTTGGAGCTTTGAAAAGTGGTTTTTAGGCAGATGACTGTCAGCTCAGAAATTCTTGACCCAGAGGGACGGTCAGAATGTTGGCTCAGTGAATGCAAGGGGCAATAGCTGTGCATGCATTTGACAGCCTGGATCTGAGCAGGCCAGCGAAAGGCAACTTGCAGAGACTGCTTATGAAATCTTGTTTACTTAAAAAATATCATGTATTGTTGGTTTGAACATAGTGTCCTGGGGGATGAGAGCAGATGAATGGCAAATGGCAAAAGCAGTAAAAGGAATTAACTGAGCTGATTTGGAAATTATCAAGATCAGAGAGGTAAGGCATATGATGGAGGAAGGATAATAGAGGCAACAGGATGGTGCAATATTGAGAGAGGCATTGATACGCAATACGCATGTCGGACACTGTAAGAAGTGGGTTGGGTGCCTGAAGGGGGAGGGACCACCATGATCTCATCAATTGAGGCTGGGTTACTGATGGGTCAAATTATTTAGAACATTATAGCCTAAATTGTTGTCATTAATTGTTGTCATTAATTGTTGTCATTAATTGTATTGCCATCATTTCATTAAGTGCAGTGTTCATCATTTAAAATATTTTTTAGAGTGTAAAAGTTAGGATCACAGTGTTAAAACTCTAAAGCTCTTGTCATCATTTAAAGAGTTATTTTATAGTGTAAAGTTAAGATCACAACGCTGAAACTCTATAGCTCAGAGTGTGTGGTCCTCTCTGTGTCTAACTGCCCGGAGGCAGTAACAGTAGCACATGGTGTGTAAGCAGGCACTTGTGCTCTGAGCAGAGCCAATGAGCACAGCAAGACATCATAAAGACACCCGAAAAGTTAAAATGTAGAAGCAGAATTAGTGAAAATTGGGTTACAGAATATACATAAACATAGTCCATCACATTAGGGATGTCTTTAGTACACAGGACAAAAGACAACAGCTTATTCCACAAAGTGAGGTTTTTGGTGAAAATAGCCTGATCAGGAGAGGGCTCTTAATTCATCATTTTTAATCAATCATTATATTATTTCTAATCATTATCAGTAAGTAATCAGTGTTAATTCATCATTTTAATCACTGTATTATTGTTAAGTAGTATTAATCATTAATCGTTAGTAAGAAGTATACTTACTTCTTAATTTTTGAATATTACCAAGATGTGTCTTATTTTCTACTTAGAAGTGTTGTGCTGAAATCATGAATCCAGTAACAAAGTGAAGGTCCCTGAGTGGGAGAATGGACCGTAGACACTGAAACTGTGCATACCTTGGTCAACTGTTATCTACTGTGGATTTATCAACTGTTATCAACTGTTATCAACTTCCTGCAGCCTGCGAGGCTGCAGGAAGTCAAAATCTGCTGTAACAAGTGCATGCTTGGGTCTACTGATATCCACTGTTGTTATAACTTGATAAACTGCTAAAGTGTCATTCTACTGATAATAAGACCACATGTTTAATTACCAGTTAAGACTACATGCTTACTGAATTACTGAGTAGGGGCTTGATTGTCCACTTGTAACCATTGATGCTAGAGCCTATGTGAACTTAAAGTGAACTTTCCTGTGGGCGCTTGGTGAACCTGCTGACGAAGAATTATATACTCTTAAATGCAGAAAAAGTGTGACATTTGAGTTTCTATGTAAATACTGAGTTTCCTATCCTGTAAGATAACAAAATATAAAAAGGCAACGATACAGAAGGATGAATGAAAGCTGGAAAACCGGTAAAAGTGGTAAAACAACATTTGTGAACAGTATAAAAGCAGAAGATAAGAAACTCAGCATAAAGAAAGAAGGGGGGCACACCAGCCCAAAAGGGTTATATAAGGCTGTCCGCAGACCATAGAGTCGGAGGACCAGGCTTTACTGGCCCAGCCTGGGCGGACATCTGACCCAACATTGCTCTGCTCTTCATAATTCACATTTTGCTCATCAACATGGGAATGTGGAATAGAACAGACGATTTGTCATAGGGGTAGCGTGGTCACTATTGCAACATGGACACGGCTACTGAATTTGGGCATACCAAACTTAACAGTATGCTATTCATCCCAGGAAAACATCCAACAGATCTTCACAATCTATGCCATTAGTCTGAGAAAGTCCAGCACGTAGTTATGTCATGCGGAAAGTGGAAATACGGAAGGTAAGAAATAATAACGACTGGACTGAAGACAGCTTTGAAAAGAAGTTGACATCGTGGATGTCGACGTCTGTAAAGCCTCGCTGAAAAAGGAGAAGGGTTTGATACAACCTGGCCTTCTAAGAGAGCTGATTTGAAAGGATATACTTTGGCAGTGACGTCATAAGCATTGTTGCTTCAGGCGTGATGTCATGGGCGGTGTCGCAAATGCAACATCATGGACCTGGAAGTGCGCATGGAGCTCTGGAAGGGAGAATGATGTTTTGCTGCCAGTCTCTGAACAATTGAAAAGCTTACTTTAATGTCAGTGCTGGAAAAGGCTGATTTGCGGGCTGGGTGTGTGCCACGGGTGAGCAGACTGTCCACTTGGATACGTTCGAGGCTGAGGTTGGAGTTTCGGCATTTGCAGTGGATTTGGGTCTTAACGGCTTTGATTGTTGTTCGATTGCTGGATTGCTGGAAGGGGTGATGTCCCTCAAATGCCTGCAGACAAGATCTTCTTCTGGAGCTGGTGGATGGCAAAGACTCGAGCATGATGGAGTTGACCGAGGATAAAGGCCGAGAGCGGCAGGGAGTATGGACTGCTAGGCACTAAGTTTCTGACAAGGTTGGATGTTAGAAGATGGTGAGGATTCCAAGGCTTCATTAGCCAAATTTCTTCAAACTAATCGCTAATCAAACTAATCGCTAATCAGCAGAGAGTAGCCGGTTAAAAAATTAGGTTTCTTTAGATGGATATTTTAAGAAACTACATTTATGTAATTATTCAGTAAAACCGTACGTTAATGCGACTTTGCTACTGAATTATAACATGAAAATCTAAACCAAGAGTGTGTGACACTGTCACTGTTTCTGCACCACAGTCCATTCTAAACCACATAATAGATAAAGTTTATACAAAGATTGATAAGAGAAACACAGTAACTGTCTCTGTGATATTGGACCCAAGCCAGAAGTGTCCATCAGCAAATATCTGTCCTGTGGTCAGATAATGCTGCTTTGCTAGCGGCAAAAAATATAAATAAACAAATACTTTGGTAGCAGTGCTGAAATAGATCTCAGTCATGACAGCAACAGTTACATAATCACTTCTCTTTATTTCCTTTGCCTGCAAAGTAAAAGCGGCGAGATGGATGTGGATCAAAGGCCAAAATACACACACTGCAGCACATGCTGTGTTGCGAGCATGTGAAACAGTCACTGCATTATTAATTTGTTATCAAACACCCAACCTTCAAGGTGAGAGCCCTGCACTTTATCAAATGAGCCAACCAAAGACCATAACAGCTTTGCTACATGTTATGCCTTATATTCTGTATGCCTTATATATATTCTTATATTCTATATATTCTCAACCACCATTTAATGGATTAAAAAATTGCTCTGATGCAAAACTTATTTGCCAACCCCTGCTGTAAATTATTACATGTATCTCTTCTTCTTTGTGTGTACATATTCAATATAGTGATGAGCGACTACATTGCAAGAATTAAACAAGGAGAAGAAGAACGTAGTGACGAAGCACGCTCTGTAGCGCTGTTTGTCTGTTTTCAGCTACTGTAGAAACATGGAGGTTCAACAAAGCAACGTCCATGGAAAAGGGGACCCACGGTTTTGTAGATAGAAATGGCTCGTTCAAATATAACAATATATAACTGTTCCTTATGTAGGGTCTTTATCTATATACAGTCTATGGTCTTCATCTGGTCTTTATACACCACTGAAAACATAGTTATGGATCTTATATTGCATTTCTGTCACGAGATCCTCAGAAATATTACACACTGGACCTCTGAGGTATGCATTATTGAAGATATTTTATTTAGCCTTTAGCCATGGTGTTTGAATATTCCATATGCCTAGTTTGATAACTACTAAATACTAGGGTAACGTTTAAGGTAATGTTTCAGATGTTTATTGGTTAAGGACACTGAGCTTTTAGGGTGCAGTCATCTTGCTCAGTCATGTTGCTCTCAGGCTTGGCCTTCACATTTTTGTAAGAAAACACAGACTTAACTAACTAAATTTAAATAGAAAAGACATGTATATCTTTTGTTGAATGTCTTGTTAAATGTTCTGCTCTTTTGTTGCATATGATTGTTTGGAGTGAATGAAAGACGGACGTGTGAAGTTGCATAAAGTCGCATGGCTACCGCCTCCCTGAATTAGGATCAGCAGGGCCCTGAACGGATGGTCAAAAGAGTAACTCTGTGATACTGTTTTCTTAAGACCTGCGACTGTCTTTTTTTAAGACTTAGGTCTTTATCAAGAGTCTGCTTGGGTGGCTTCTTCACTACAGAAATTTTACTCCAAAGCTTTGTCGATTCACACAGCAGCCCTGGGCCCAACCTGTTGACACGTCTGTCACGCACACCCTGTTTGGTAGCGAGAATCATTTCACTTGTATAACCTACTCACCAAAAAGACATTGTTGCCAGCAATCAGGTTCTTATGGATCACAGAGGTGAGCGAGCCTTGGACACTCAGCGTCTCATCCATAGTTTGAGGGGGAGGTTTGAAGGCCAGAGTCCCAGACTCCAGCCATGCATGGCTTTACCGTCATCTCCAAGAGTCCTCTCACGCGTGTGAAGCTGCCGACAAAGCCAAAATTTGATTTGGCAGTTTGAGTTTTCAAATAAACAGCTCAGGCAATGTCCACATAAATGTTAAAATCCCCAACAATAATAACTTCATCACTTATAAGCATGGCCGATTTTAGACCATTTAAATTTCATCTAAGCGTCCCTAAAAAATAATAGATTATTATTAGAATTTATTATTATTTTCTGAAAAAAAAAAAGATTTTGGAGAAGCAAGAGAAGGAACAACCAATTAACCTACAGTTTAATATGGCTTTTCTTACATTACACGGTTTAATGTCCCTAAATACTGACATGTTTCAGTTTCTAATGTTTCACTGATCCGCGAACGCACTGGCAGACGAGCTGCAGCGGAACATTGTTTGTGTGTCTGTCAGTTCAATACTTTCAATATTGAGGGGGGATACGGCCACTCGTCCCAACTTGGACTGATCCTCATTTTTGCTGAATTCTGATTGGCTCAACAGGGAGGTTAGGGTTTTTAACAATGGGGTTATATATAGCCTACAGTCTATGAGTTTAATCCAAAATCTTTTGTACCAGTTTTCTGCGGGGGGGGTTCCGGTGCTGAACTCCCAGAGCCCAGGTTTGTGTGACAAGTGCAACAGACATGGTAAATAGGGAGAAAAGAAAGAAAGAGGGGGAAAAAATGTTCCAAAAAAGGTGCCAAAAAAATAAGAATTAAGAAGAAAAACAGGTCGGCACAAGAGGCAGCTGAATGCTCCAAATTAACCGACCAACCGCTTCCTTGGTGGAAGTTGCTGTGGTAGGTGAAGATGAGGCTGGACCCAGCAGCAGAACACTGAAAAAAAATCATAGACCTATTTAGTTTTGTCAACTTACTTCTTCTTATAACTCAAATAGCTCTGAGAAGTTTTTGGTTTTGAACTCAACTGTATGAGTTTTAGAAAGTTAAACTTGCATTAATTCATTGTGTTGCTTATTTGACACTTTTGTCGTGTTGATTGAACTTATGTATGTAAGTTATCAGAGGAAAAAAAAAGGCGAGAGTGAGGGCATTGGAGTAAGAGAAAAATAATTGCTTAGGTGCTGTGTCTTTTGAGTTTGAGAAAAACATATACATAATCAATTAATTAGGGTTAGGGTTTAGCGAGTACTCAGTTGAAATGATTAGTCGTACAGATACTTTTTATGATTATCATCAGAGTAAAATCTGTCAATATCTTTTTTGTTATAAACTATAAATATAGGAACCTTTTTAAAAAAAATCAATTACTATTGTGAACAAAAACATTGTTCTGAAGCTCAATTCTGAGGCTGTTCTGTAAATAGTTTTCTAACAAATATAGCAAGTTCTGATACAAATTTTAGGCTTTTAGGAAATAACTTCCAGTTAATCCGGCCCACTTATAGATTAAGCACCACCCATTCTGAGAACACTGCAGATAAGTCACATATTGAAATTCCAATATATAGACACTTCTGTGGTAAACAAGCTTAGTACCACTGGTGGAAAGGGTTCCTCCAACGGCCTTAAGGCCCTTTCAGAAAGGAGGCTGCTGTTTGACTTTGACTGCGGCGTGCACAGGCGCACCAACAAATTGACAAACTACCCAGTAGTAGCACATATCCATGTGGAGCAAATGTATTGGACACAGCCTGAACCGATAGATAAGTGAGATAGGTTAACTATCTATGGATACCGCATATTTGTGTCAAGGAAGAGGATCGGAAAAATTGAACTTTTCTTCTGGATCAGATAAGCCAGCTGATTCAGTGGAAAGCAAGGGAACCAGGGCAAAACAAGCTCCAAACAAGGCTTCAGTGAATGGCTCCAGGCATTCCATCGTCAGATCACTTCATGAGTACTTTTAATGTAAATGTAACCCTTTAGAAACAAACATTGTGTAACTGGGGTATTCGATTTCAATTCAAAGAGGTCCAGTTAGACAAAATTTCCTAAAGCAAAGGTCCGGAACATCATAACCACTATCTTGTGTAATCGTTCAGTGCCATTACGTATAGTTGTGTCAACATGTGTTTTTAGCTGTTTTAAAAAACTGACCATCAAATCAAATAATATTTGAACAATATTTACTTTCAGTTTTCACATCAAACTAAGTAAACTAAAGGCCACATGTTTTTAAAAAATACAGTTTTTTGTGTTTAATTTCAGAAGAAAAATAAAAAGTGTAGCTTGAAGGGATTGAAATGTAGTCGCAACCAATTTTATTATGAACACTCAACACATCTTAACAAATGACCGGCTTTAATACCTCCTCTTCTGTTTCATTATCTCTTATGTACCGCTTCCCTACTTTCTCGTGAGAAACGTGAGCTCTAGCTTGTCCTGCCAGCTAGCATTGGAGAGATATTTTGTTTTTGAACTGCCCTTGGGAAGAATGTCCATGTAAGAATCTGTACATTCTTGATTAAAAGCCACGTAAAGTTTCCACTCTCTTTCTTCTCCTCTCTCGTGTTTGTGTATTGCACACGACTCGCAATGCCTAACGGAATGCGCAGATTTAATTGGCTGAGAAGCATCACATGAGACATTAGGAACATATACAATTGATCTGTGAGTTTCATGGACCGCTAAACCAGTACAGTAAATGCTGGAAAAAAATGTGACATGGGCTAAAATAGAAATGCTCTGTCACGAGGAAGTAAGTCTCAATAATAAATTGGCTGTGGGTCAGGGTCCAGAGAGGATGGCACCTGGCTGACGACCTCTGCTTTATAAGAATCTTTAACAAGGCTATAACTTTAAGAGATTGTTTTTATAAAATATGAACCCCAACTTGACTTAGAATTTAGGTGAAGGTTTTTGTTAATGGAAGAAGGGTTTGAGGTCGGGCACTTACTGGACAACATGGACCTATGCTAGGAGGAATGACATTTCACTCTGTACTCAGTTTCCTGCGCAGTCAAAAGGCCATAAAAGAGGCCTTAACGTTGGAAGTCAATGTATATACCTGTAATTTAATACATTATTTTGTTCTTGTGTCACTGGTCAACGTTAATGTTTGTGCTACTGTTCTACGTAGCAACACGGGTGCAAAATATGTGTCCAATTCTGGAGGACTGATCCTGTCAGGTTAAGAAATAAATACATAAATAAATAAATACTCACTAAATAAATAAGCATTCTATTAAATGCACAAAAAATAAAGTTAATAAATAAATGTAGGCAGTAATTAAATTATACAATGAGACATAAATGTAAATATCTCTTTTAATTAGCTTCTTTATTTATTCACCTCTGTGTTAATTACCTTATTTATTTATTGTCCGTTATAATCTTCAATGTGTTTTAATATTTTCTGTTTTAGCTTTCCTTTGCATCCTTCTTACATTTCCCTGTGCATTTCTGCCTAATTATGCAAATGAGGAGGGGCATTTGCACAGATTTTCCTTCCTTATTTCTTGGTGTACTGTACAGTACAACACAAACAAATTATTCTGCGCCAGCGTCCTGTCTTTAGTCTGGGACAGGCCAGAGATTCTTGTTCTCCACCTCCTTCACCACCTACTCTTCCTCCCTCTACCTCCTCCACCTCCTTTCTCACCTCATCCTCCTCCCTACTCTTCCTTCCTCCTCCACCCTACTCCTGCTCCGCCTCCTCTTCCTCCTATCCCATATCCTCCTCCAACCATAGACAGTATATTACTGGACGAAGCCACCCCGCTGCTTTGAATGGAGAGCAGTGAAGCCAGTTTTGGACCAATAAAATACTACTACAGGGCTACTTCCTGTTGGCACCAGCGTCTACTGCGCATGATCGTGCAGCATAACCGTGGTTTGATGATGTAGAACAGCATCAGAAACACCTTAATTCTGGTAGCTGCATAGCTGCGCCAACAAAAAGTTTCATGGCTCAGAGTGTTTGTCTGACTCGGATCGTCACTGTTTAAATCAGCCCACCTACAAGGCTCACCTGTCAAACACCAACACAGCGTCACTGATGGCCAAATGGTCTTTTTAGATTCGCTGAGAGTTTATAATCCAAGCAATACGGTTACATCTGTCATGTGCAACGGGATGTCACAGGGTTTTGACGTCATTTTTGGGTCTACATGGAACCGTCCGTGCAGGATCAGGTCAGCTTCACTGTTTCAGCTGTGGCTTAACCCCCTTGCCTCCAACTCCTACTGTTCCTCTCCCATCACCTGTTACTCTCCTCTATTCTGCACTTCTTCCTCCTCTTCTTCTCCCTCTTCCTCCACTGTCCTGTCCTAGACCTTTCTCTTTAGATTTCTCTGGATCCTTTGTTCCAAAACTGAATGAACTGACTCTGGCCCTTTTATCTGTCTATTGAAGCTTCTGATTGGTGTGTTATCAATGTTGTTTGTTGTTGTTGTTGTTTTTATAGCATTTAAGCAATTGAGAAAAACTGTAAATCCTTCCTTCATGTGTTAAACTTGGAATGCACACAGTAACAGTACATTGATGAAAAGAGGGGAATAAATAACATACTCATTGGTTGCATCAGACATCACACATTTCTCTCACACACACATACGCACACACACTAATGGACATTTGTGTGACAGGTCAATTAACCATAAGAAGAGATAACCCAGAATCTTAAAACAGAGCTGAAATTTCAGCAAATAAAAAGTTTCTTCAAATCATTGATGACAGCAGGTCTAAAATAGTAACTTTAAAGTAATGAAATTGAGCCTTAGATGCTCTGAAAGAAAGTGGGACAATGTTGCAAAGAGATTTTCATCTCGTTCTTCTTTGTCAGCACAACATTGCAAATTTTCTATAACTAGTTTTGTTTGTTTCTGGTGTCCTAATGCATACTGTACTCTGCCCACCTTCTACACAAATTGATCTGCGGGCAGCTGGGGAGGGTTAAAAAATGTCCAAAGATCCAATATGTCTGCCTCCCCTGAAGATGGGTCGTAATCGACTCCCAGGGTGAGAAGAGGCTGCTTGTGAGTGGGGTGAGACTGTGCGATACAGCACACCCATTGAACAGGATGCAATATTGGAAACCACAGAAAGAGAAATGAGAAATTATATCAACAAAGAAAACACTTCAGGGACTGGAGACTCTCACAGTAACTACACAACAATTAAATTAACAAGAAGTCATGGTCATAATGACTATGCCTATATGACATGTCCTCACATTTCGACCTGCCATTTTTTTTAGGTATTTACAGGCTTTATTCGCAAAAACTATCCCTGCCTCCCTGATATTCCTGTTGCCAATTTGGTGGATTCTACTCTCGAAGTTATACCCTCTCGTAAGGGAGCCATATCAAAATTGTACAATATATTGTTTTCTAATTTACACGAACCAACTGATGACATTTGTGGTACCTGGTCTAGTGACCTTCAGAAAGAAACTGAGGAGGCGGAAGTCCGTTCTGAAGTGGGTACACTTGTCCTCCATCTGCGCACGTCAAGCTGTTATTCAATGTAAAATAATTCACAGAGCCCATTGGTCTAGAAGCAGATTGGCTCGTATCTACCTGGGGCTTGACCCTAACTGCCCTCGATGCAAACTTGGTCCGGCAAATGTTACCCATATGTTTTGGTTATGTCCATCTCTGTCCACATTTTGGGAATCAGTGTTTGAGTCCATATCTGCTTTCACATCTGTCACTGTTCAGCCATCTCCTGTGACTGCCCTCTTTGGAGTTTTTTCACAGGGTCTTTCTCTTCCAGCCTATTTTGCTAACTTTGTGGCATTCTTGACGTTGCTGGCTAGGCGTACTATTTTGATGATGTGGAAGAGCTCTCACCCCCCCATTCATCTCAGATGGATAAAAGATGCACTTTCATTTATGAAACTGGAGAAAATCCGATGCTCTCTGAGCGATTCTGGCGATAAGGTTGATAGGATATGGCAACCGTTCCTGCAGCATGTCTCTGCTCTGTGCCTTGACACATCCTCATGGTACACACACCGCCTTTCATCTTTGTGTACAGTGTTTACGCATCATAATTGTCGTACTAATATTTTTTTAGGTGTAGCCCACTGCTGTCATTTTTGAGTTGAGTTGTTGTTGTTTTTGTTTTGTTTGGGTTGTTCCCTTTTTATTTTGGATATTGTATATTGTTTATTTACACCCTGTGGCTCCCTACTTATACTTTGACATTGTCCTTTTTGTTGTTGTTGTTGTTTGTTTCACTTTTACTTTGTGTGGGTATGTGTGAGGGGGGTATTTTGTACAATCCTTCTTCAGAATTGCCTTTGTGACTTACTTGTGTCTACCTTTGGTAAAATGTGAAAACGTTAAATAAATCATAAGTAAAAATAAAAAAAGAACATATAGGGCTAAAAGAAAAAGTTTCATTTGCAGGTCTTTGGCAGAATCCCAGAACCATCAGAGGATCCTATTAATCTATTTTTAGTGAATGTATTTGTACTTATCATCTCTCTGTACAAGCCGATTTTCCTCCATGGTTGACCTTCTTCTTCCTCTTGATGATCAGGTCAGGCCAAGGCACTCCCAACGAACCCCTGCACAAGTATGAGTGCTCTCGTGCTAAGGTCTCCAAAATTGCCACAGATTTGGTTCCACAAATGGAAAAAGGCTATGCATAGAATAGCCAGGGTCAGAATGACTCTGGCCTAATTTACAGAAGGTCCACCAGCTCAACCCTAACATAAGGTTGCATACCAACCAACAGAGGGACAAATAAACTAAACCAGAGGGTGATAAACCCTCTAAACAGCTCCCACTGTAAGAAATAAAAAGTACAGCATTGAAAGATTTAGAAAATGTTTTAAAAGTTTTACTAACATATCATTTTTGCCCATTTAGTGTTCTACTCTACAAGTAAATCGTGGTAATGACTGGTGATATAATTCAACAGGGCCCTATTTCAGAAAGCAGGT
Source organism: Lepomis macrochirus (assembly GCA_024633595.2). Classification (NCBI taxonomy): domain Eukaryota; kingdom Metazoa; phylum Chordata; class Actinopteri; order Centrarchiformes; family Centrarchidae; genus Lepomis; species Lepomis macrochirus. The sequence goes on along the minus strand of JALXJV020000005.1, from coordinate 2,104,747 downwards.
TCAACAAACTGTGAGTGTAAACCTGAACTCTGGGTTGACGAACTCTGAGCTGCCAAACTCAAGAGTTTCCGATTTCAGAAAGGCCGATCAGAATAAGTTCAGTCAACTCTGAGGCCCAATCCCAATGTCCCCCCTAAGCCCTAAGCCATGAACCCTCACAGTCTTTACTGAAGTCACTTGGAAAGTGATTGAGCTTAAGAGGCTCCAAGGGCTCAAAATGCTGTAAACAGGAACGGGACAGCCCTACGCTGAAACACGTTGCACACTTTTTATTTTTACCTTATTTTTAAGTCCTGCAGGCTCTCGCCCTGCAGAGTGGAGGGGAGGTAAATGTCAATATATCTATTTGTCAATAATCAATACACTATTGTTGGTCAAAACAGCATCATTAAGCAATAAAAAAAGTAATAAGGTGATTGCTGTCCTCTGACTTCATGTTTTCTATGCACCATCTTAAGTTAAGAAAACTTTCAACAATTTTAACATCAGCGTAGGTGTTGATGCTTGTTTGTTTACTGTTTTCTTCTTCTTTTATAACGCAGATTTGCAGTGATATTTCTCTTGCTTCCGGGCTTCCCTGGGTTGTTATATTCTGGTCTTTAAACTCACAGACACCAGAATATCTTATTTATCACCCAACTGGTGGTGGTTTATTAAGTAGAGATTTTTTGGTAAGATTTCCAAAGTTCCTAAATCCATGCTAAACAATCACTATTGTAACATCCTTTCTCTTTTGAGACTGAGTCTTCAGTTGTCTTCTTAATGCTAACACAACTTTAAATGTTCTAAATAGAGTGTTGTGTTTTGTTTTCTCTCTGTAGACTATCAACATAAACATTTCTGAAATATATATATCTCTATAAAAAATAAGGTTACCCATAACCAGTTAGCGTTGGCTTACATCAAACGTACCCTGATAACATTCAAAACATTGCAACTTTAAAAATAATGTCCCTTCATTGTTACAAAATCCATGTAACATGGTGGTTTCTTCAATACGCAGCCAGACCTGGTGGTGACTGGCCCATCACTGTTGGTGTTGTCTGGGGGTGTGACCTTCTCAGAGGTATGGAGGGGAGAGGCGGTCTCCGAGTGTCCAGTGTTGTTAGTGTCTATGTCTGGGGGTCAGCTGGGGGTCGCTCCAGGAGCCTGTCTGAGGTGTCTCCAATTTCTCCTGAGAACATTGCCTGAGTCTAAGTGGACCTCATAGGACCTTACATCAGTGGGCCTCTGTATGTTGCCCAGCCTCCAGTTGTTGTATGGTGCAAATGGTTGTACTCGCACACGGTCACCTGGTTTCAGTTCATATCTGTCATATTAGGCACACTGACATCGTTGGTTGTTGATCAGATCCTCCTGTGCACTTATGGCTTATGGCTGCCGAAGACTTGTCTTTGTAGATAACAGTGTTCTGGTGAGGCGGTTAAGCAGTCTCTGTGCTGGACTGGACATCAGGCCTTGTGATGGAGTATTGCGGTGGTCTAGCATAGTAAGATACGGGTCCCGTCCTGCAACTTTAGCTTTGCACACAAGCATCTTAGCTGTCTTCATGGCTGACTCAGCTTTGCCGTTACTCTGAGGGTAACCTGGAGATGATGTCTTGTGTTGGAATTCTCTGAACTCTTCGGATACATATTGTGGGCCATTGTCGGAAATGACAATATCTGGGATACCCTGATGAGCGATGTGGGCTTTCAGTTTCTTTATCACTGTTGATGACTTTGAATCTGACAGGTGATCTATTTCCAAAGTTGAATAATATCACAGTGATTGATGACTTTGCCCATAGTCTGGCATCTCAGGTGATCTGTTTCTTTCTGTTGTCAATTTCCACTGACCTGCAGATGTCACACTTTGCTATGTCTTCATTTGATCTGTCATGCCCTGCCAACAGACACACTCTCTAGCCCTTCACAGGCAGCCTTCCACAGCTAGATGCTAAGTGCAGACGGTGAGTGATCTCTCTCCTTAGTGTGTCGGGGACAACAATGTGTTCACCCCTGAACCCTACTCCATCCTGAGTTAGTTCCGTACTGCCTGATTTCCCACGGTGTCTTGTTTTTGTCATTTGGTCATCCTGGTATTGGCGCATGGTATTGGTAAGAATCTGTAGTGTTTTGTCCTCTTTGGTAGCAGAGCGGATGGTGTTGAGCCTGTCTGATGAGATCGGCAGGTGCTTTATCATATTAACAGTCTCTATTTCAGCTTACACTGAGCCATTGGCTGAATGTTCTGGTAAGTATGCTCGGCTCAAAGTGTCTGCTAGTAGCATGTCTTTACCTGGTACATACACCACCTCCAAGTCATATTTCTGTATTTGTAGCATCATTCGTTGCAGTCGTTTGGATACACTGAGTAGCGGTTTCCTCACTATAACCTCTGAGGGTTTATGTTCACTTTGCACAGTCACTTGACGACCATAGGTGTACTGGTGGATCTTTTCCATGCTGAATACCAAAGCTAGAAACTCTTTTTCTATTTGTGCGTAGCCACGTCCTGTTTGTGTTAGTTTTTCTGCTTGCAAATGCAATAGGCTTACCCCTCTGTATGAGTGCTGCACCTAAACCTGTGTCTGAGGCGTCACAATGTACAATCACTGTGTCAATTCCTCATCTGGGCTGTAAAACTTCAGCACTGGAGCCTGTGCAATAGTGTCTTTAAGCCTGTGGAGTGCCTCCTCATGTTGCTCTGTCCAGTTCCACTCACTGTCTTTATGTGTCAGCTTTCTCATTGGCTCACATTGGTTAGAGAGATGTGGGCAAAACTTAGCCAAGTAACACACCATGCCCAACAGTCTCTGAACTGCTTTCACGTCTGTTGGTCTCTGCATTTGTGTGATGGCTCGTACCTTTTCTGGGTAGCCATAAGGAGGTGTCCAATGTATGGTGCTTCATTTTGTCTCAGCTTGAACTTTTCTGCGTTCAGTTTAATGTTCTGTTGTCTGCACTGGTTCAGAAACTGGTTCAAAAAGTTTTCTGTTATGATCCTGCTCAGCGGCTTCTTGTGACTCACCTTATCCTGTTATCAGTACATCATCAGCGATTATATACAGTCCAGGCAGACCATCTAATGCTTGTGTCAGTTTCCTTTGGTAAACTTCAGGTGCCGGGCTGATTCCCATAGGCATCCTCAGCTACCTGTAACACCCAAAGAGCGTGGCGAATGTCGTCAGGTAGCTGGTTTCCTCCTGAAGATTGACATGCCAGAAACCACTTTTGACATCACACACTGTGAATACCTTGGCTTTGGACAGGTCTGGAAGTATGTCCTCAATAGTGAGTAGTGGAAAGTGGCTGCGCTTTAATGCTTTGTTTAATGGTCTGGGATCACTGCACACTCTCAGGTTTCCATTTTGTTTCTGTACAACAACCATCATGCTGATCCAGTCTGTGCTGCATTCGACAGGTGTTATGATTCCTCTGCACTGCAGATCCTGTAGTTTCCTTTGGTCTGCTCGTGCCCACTGCATTTACATCCACTGCCTGTGCATCAGTAACACATAGAATTTCCTCATATTCCTCACTTTCACATTCTGTTACCTTATGTATAGTCATTTCCCTGTGTTCTGGGCGAGCTCTACATTTAGCTGCAAAGTGGTTGGCCTTTCCACATTTGTTGCACTTCCTGCCATTTGCTGGGCATTTCTGCTTGTTTTTGTCGTGTGTCTTACCACAGAACTTGCAGTGCACTGTGTTACTTGTCCGTCTCTGGTGCACTGTTCCTTGTAGTGCATGCACCTCTTCCACCATCGGTCCTGAGATGGCTTTACAGTTCCACTGCATTTACTCCAAAACGCAAGATTGGAGGATCAATACGTTAATACCAGGGTGCGAACTACGGGGGAGCCAGGGGGAGCTTAGCTCCCTTAAATAAGACATCAGGTCCCCTAAAAGCATGATTTGTGGTATTTTGGGGGGGGTCTCTAAAATATTGACAGCATGCATTATTGTCATTAATTTCTATACATCTCTCTATAATCATGGATCAGTGCGTAAATTCGGGAGTGTCAGACTTCATCCAGCCAGGGACGATTACTGACCGTCTTGGCCCATTACGCGCCACTGTCCCACTCCTTCTCCGGTAAGGGTTGTGTCGATAGTACGGCCAACACGCTGTAAACGGTTCGTGATCGTTCCGTCTGGCTGGATATTACGCATGGTCCATGCAGTACTGCAGCTGGGCATTCTCCACAGCGCCATGCAACTTTTCGAAATTCTTTCCTCTCATGGACAAAAGAAAGGACAGGTCGCAAACAGCGGTTGTGTGAAGCGTAATCATAACAAAATACCTACATATGATAATAATAATTAAGTAATTAAGTTTTTAAGAACAAGACAAACATTCCTGATACTTTCACAGTCAGCCCAGGCCTACATACTTGATGATTTCAGCAGTAAGAATCAGCCTGCCGCCCCCCCAAGAGTGAAAAAAAAGCTCCCCCGAAAGTCATGGTATAGTTCACACACTGGTTAACAATATTACATTTTATAAAGCTTTGCTCGTTCATCTTTTACCAGACTGGAATTTCCTTAATGAATTCTCCTACAGCCTGTTATTCATTTTAAATAGCAACAGGCATGTTTATTCAGCTGGAACCTGACGGGACTAAATGCCGGTGGCAATAACGGAAGATGATAATCGAACAGGTTAGACATAGTTTTGGCTCCTCATGGACCAGTGATTGTAAAGTGACAGTCCGACTCAGTTAGACCTCGCCTATTAATGATGGTTCAAAGGTTCAAACTGACTGTGAAGTTTTATACGTCAATGTTACATTAATAAAATCTTGCTCATTTCGTATTTTATGAAATGCTGTCAAAACACATACAGACTATCAGCAGATAATGAAAAACTCACTTTTAAACTACATTTAGCCTATTTGTTTCAGCTGCACCACAGTCATCCTCACTCAGAGATATTCACATCATATTTAGCTGATTAAAACGATAGGAATGTTCAATCTGTGCGACCACAATATGAAAGGTTACTGTGCATTGATCAGTTTAAACAGTAGGTATACTGCAGCACTGTAGCGCACGGTAAGTGTTTTTGTGAAACTGTTGCCAACCTGACAGCTGCCTTAATGTCCACAGAGTCACTGTGTCATAAAGGACAGTGTAGCTTATGGATTTTATTCTGTGCTGAGGATAAATTTAAGATGTCCAAAGATTTTCTGTCCATCGATGACAGATTGATCATAAAAGTGGTCATGTTCAACATCATGTTTGGGTAAAAAAAATACCCTATTTAACAGTGATTTTGATGTTTCTAAAGGATTATTAAGTTCCAATATGTGCCTGATATCAACAGTCTGAATGAGGAAATGTCAGATGGTCGTTTGAGGCTCCGCAGGAGGGGAGGAGTCAGAGAGAAACTCAGTCTTTGCTGAAGTAAACCTCCTCCCGAGCAGGTTAGGTTCACAGCATAAGTTGCCGGGGTTACAGACCTAGAGTTTATCTGATCTCGCTCTCTGAAACCCTGAGTTTCGCTCATCTCGGGCTCAGAGTTTTCACTAAACCCGCTTTCTGAAACAGGGCCCAGGACAGCAGTTAAAGCTGAAGCATTGATGCAGAGCAAAACAACACACCATGTTTAGCGATTTAAGTAAAGACAAATTTGGGCATTAGCCTAATAATTGACTAGGCACATGAACATAATTTAAGCAAGCTATGTCTAAATCAACCCGATCGCATCTCATGCGTCACATATACACGCTTTGGAAAAGTCGTGTCTATAGTACGCAAAACGGCGATTTTGCGTGTATATTATACGCAGCAATTTCCAATAGCGTTGCAGCACAAAGGCTAGAGCTGTGCCTCACGGCCGATGTGCTAGCAGGTAGGGTTAGCCGGTCGACATGCATATATTTACTGACTTAGGTTTAGGCACTAACTAATGTCATGGTTGAGGTTAGGGAAATTGCCTCGGGGAGGCTGTCAACTCCTTAAATAAAAACATCGCTAGCTACGTAGCTAGTTAGCGACCAGAAGCACTGCTCGATCCGGCATCCGGTCACACGCCGCGGATGGATCACATACACACGCACTGCCGGGATCGCTGTTATGCTCATAGCACGCTTTCAAAGCGTATATGTGACAAGCATGAGAACAGGCTGGTCAAATTTACCAGAATAATGCACTCTCATGTTTAATTTACTTCAAAAGCAGACTGAAGTGTTTGACTAGTATGTTCGCTCATGATGAAACAACTGAGATTGAGTTTCCAAAGACCTCAACCCTCCAGTACATGGCCATGTAGACCGCAAAACCTGATATGCTCATAACCGGTTTTAGAACCGTTATACCCGGGGTACTCTTTTCTAACCCGAATATTTCGTCATGTAAACGCGTATCGGGATATCCCCATCAAAAGGAACATTGATTTGTGTTTGTTTGTGATTCGTTTACATCGGGGTATTGCCAATTGATTACAAATTCCATGTATACAGGAGAAACTCTCTCTGCTCACGCATATAAACGGGTTATCCCGAATGTTTCAGAAAATCGTGACCTTAAACCGACCATAACCCGAATATTGACAGCATGTAAACGTAGTCACAGATGATTTCATACAGTCGCTGTATCAGACAGGCTGAGTACTGAGGAAGGAATACTGAATGTGGACTCAAATGCAGGACACCAGAGCAAAGCCAGTTCAATTAATGATATTTTAACACAGTCCAACAAAACTCACAGGCTTACACTTGGTGTAGCAGTCCAAACTAAACAGAGCAAAATCCAAACAGGCAGAAATAATCCAGATCACAGGGAAACAATCAGGTAACCACAGGAAACAGCACGGGGTCAACAGGGGCACACCACACACACACAAGCAGGCAGGGCAATTAAACACAGGTGAGACGCATTAGGAATCAAGGTAGACAGGAAACAAAGCTAGACAAAAACACCAATCACCAAAATTACAAAATGAAGCAAAGCTACAGACAATACAAGAGGATATATGTAACAGAAAACGAGGAAGCAATAATCAACAAACAAAACCTAAACAAGAACACAGAGGCAATGGGTAAAACAGAAATGGACATTTAACAAAATAACAGAAAAAGACCCCACTTAAATCTAAAGTTGTGACACCTTGGTTAATCTGTATTAACAACCTCAAAGTTTTAAAATCTGTAGCATACAGGAGGTAAGGCTACTGAGTTGCCACACACAATACAGAGCTTCTCATAATGACAGGACCAGATTATTGTGAGGTAACAAGTGTAGCTGCTGTAGCCTACTAAGAGTAAATGATTAAGTTAAATCTGTTTAGTGGCTGATATCTTAACATTTCTATTTTTCTGTATCCCCATGAATCATGCGTAAATCAAGAGCGTCAGGCTTCATCCAGCCAGAGGGAATAATCCCCGACCAATCTGCAGCGCGCCAGGTTGCTCCCGCGACCCCCTATCCCTCCCCCTGTTCACTCCAGCGCCCTGCTTCCTCTCCGGTAGACCCACTATGGGCTGTGTTGCCAGGGGAACTGACGCACTGCGGACGATTGGTGATCGTTCCCTCTGGCTGGATGAAGTCCGACGCTCCTGATTTTACGCATGATCCATGTGCTACTACAGCTGGAGGCCCTCCGCAATGCTGCGCAATCATCCATCTCATGAAGAAAATAAAGGTCAGGGCCGGAACAGTGTAGAGAGACTGCCGCAGCTGTTGTATCTTCTCTACACTAATTGTAGCAAAAATAATTACAATATAATAACAGGAACAAACAATGCCTTAAATTTAGCGCACAGCCTACATGCACGCAGCCATGAATGGTCTGAATGGACCCCCGCAGCACCCCCACCGGGAAAAAAGAGTGGGTCCCACCAAAAATAGGCCTATGGTATAGTTTGCGCCCTGGCTACTCAATATTGATCATTTCATTCGATACCGAAGAAATCTTAAAAAACGGAGGATTCTGAGGCAACTTCTGAGGCGAACTGTCCCAGTTGCTAGTAGGTAGGTAGGTACATTTATTGTCATAATATAACAGGTTATATAATGAAATTGAGCTTTACAACTGCCTCCTGCTACATAGCAGACAATATACAGTATATACAAAGCTAAACAGAAATAAACAGTATTCAATGATCAGTGGAGCAGTGCTGAGGATGAATTAGAGTTTAAGAGTCTGATAGCTTGGGGGGAAAAGCTGCTCTGCAGTCTGGTGGTGTGGCAGCAGAAAGTTCTATTGCTCTTCCAGAGATGCTCACAAGTCTTTGAGCAAGAGTCCAAGTCAAGGTTGAATGAATGTTGTGTCCCCTGCTGCGTTCAATTCAGGCTGCTTATAAAACTGCTAAGCTATAAGGCTTGCTGTAACTGTAGCAGGGTTTTTTTTACCATGTAATGTACTATACACTTAATGACAGCCTATTAACTACTGTAAGGCAACACATCCGGCAGACTCTCAAACCAGTGTAAAGTTATAACTAAATAAAACTGTAATGTTGCATAATCAACAATAAACCTGTAACCTGTTTGCAGCTGACGTTAATAATGTGATGGCAGCAGGGACGTGCAGGACATTTTGGTGGGCAGGGGCTCAAGTGAAAAAAAGAGCATTTTTTTTAAACAAGACAAATATATTAACTCAACAACATTTTTACTTTTCTACAAAATAATCAGTTCACACAGAGACCACGGCCTTCTTTAGTATTCACTAGGTTTATCACAGGAGCAGGCGACAGCAAAGTAAACCATGCGACAATGTGCAAGTTTTCTATGTTACTAGTTTCAGGTATATATTTATGACATAGTTTCATTAGTAATTTGTTTATTTTTCACAAGGCAATAAATCTTTTCAATTCTTTTGGTGTTATTGGAATACATAACACATACATTTTCACACTAAACTGTGGCATTAGGCTGCAGGCATGATTAAAATAAATGTTATTGAAATACTTTTATATTTTGTTTCACAAGTAAGATGCCAAATTAGTAAAGAGAACCTTCCAAACCACAGAATACTGAACAGCCTGAATACATTAATGTATTGATCAAATACTTGTTGGTGACATGGACTTTATTTTCACATTTGAAGGAGGGCTGTCTGTATTATACTGTATAAGGATCTTTCAGCATGCAACAAACTAATAGAATGGAGAGTTATTATATGAGGAGCCTACAATCAAAACTATGAAGTTAGTCTTTAAAGCACTTTTTCATGTAGTGGTCAATTTTGCTTCCATGTCTTCTTTTACTGTAATGGAATTAAAACTTCAAGAATACACCTTTAGATGGTGTTGTTTTAAGCCTACTAACCTCTGTTTATTTGCATCTGTGGATTTATTCTATATTAACTTAAACAAGCTAATCTGCATATTTACACTGAACATTTGAGAGAAAAATAGCCAACTCTTGATGAAAGTCATTAACTGGGGAAGTTCTATGGTGATATGCTTTAGTTATTTTGTTTATCCCATTTACCTGCAGTGACTTGTCTAATGTGTGCAAATTGGCACATTTTTTTTTGCCAAAATATATTTATTACATTTTGTGTATTACAAACATATGATAAACAACAACAACAGTGCCTATCTGAAGGCCATCACTGTACAATGCAACCTTCTACAAATATACATCATAAAGGACATAAAATAAAATATATGAACTTTACAAACCAGATGATAAGTATTGTTATCCACATGGAAATTACAGTGTCTACATATGTCAGTCATTCTCATCTGTTAAATCCAAATCTTTAGCATAATCAATAAAAGGGTTCCAGATATTCTCAAAAAGTTCCTGTTTGCCTTTTAGCACGTATGTAATCCTCTCTAATGGCAGAGCAGACAACATCTGCCGTAACCATAGAGTGCCTCTTGGTCTACATATTTTTTTCCAAAACAAAGCTATACATCTTTTGGCGTTGAGCAGACTAAGGTCTATAAATGTACGTTCATTTTTAGTATAATTATGCTTCTCTGGATATAAGCCAAATAGAAACAATTTCGGTTCTAATATTATTTGTTTGGAAATAATATTCTGAATACTATCCCTTACTTCTTTCCAAAGAGTGTAATTTTTGCACAATGCCACATACAGTGAACCAGTGTTCCTCTACATTGTCTACACTTTGAACATACATCAGGAATGTTTCTATTATATCGACAGAGTTCCACTGGTGTCACATACGTTCGCATTAACCATTTAAATTGAATAACTTTAAGACGAGTATTTATTGATGTTGTGTGAGCTAAAGTGCATGCCTCCTGCCAGTCGTCTTCTGAAAATTGCAATGATAGATCATCCTTCCAAGCTCTAAATCTATCATGAGAACTTTCAGGAGCGTAAGACATAATCAGATTATAAAACTGAGAGATGATACCTTTCTTCTGACTATCTTTTAACAACATTTCTTCCAAGTCTGAAGCAGTAGGTTTCGTTAATACATTGTTTTGACTTGCACTTATAAAACTCCTGAGTTGGAGATATTTAAAGAAATGTTTTTTATCCAAGTGATATTTATCTTGTAATTCTTGAAAGGTCATTAGTATGTCGGATTCTGGCAAATACACATCCCGAACCATTCTCAATCCCTTGTTTTCCCATAACTTAAATGTTGCGTCTGCCCTGCCTGGTGGAAATGATTGATTGCCCCAAAATGGACTAAATTGAGACAGACAGTGTGGATCCTTCAAAATGTTTTCACATCACTCCACACTTTTATCATGTTTTTAAGAATTGGGTTTTTAATTTCTCGTAATAGTTTTCTTATTGTATTTGAGTATATATACGAGGGCAGAGGTAAGTTCAATCCTTGTGATTCCATTTCTATCCAATGTGGTGAATGATTAGTATAATAAAACATAATAGACCTTAGCTGCGTAGCCCAATAATACAGCTTAAAATTTGGGCACTTCAAACCTCCGCGTTCATAAGGTAAGTACATTAAAGACAAACGAAGTCTTGCCCTTTTATTGTTCCAGAGAAAACGTATAAACATTTTTTTCATTTGTGAGAAAAAACCAAGAGGGGGGTGGTAGGGGAATATTCTGATACAGATATAGTAGTTTTGGAAGAATGGTCATTTTTAAAATGTTAATTCTCCCAATTATGGATACTGGCAGCGGCATCCATCTATCAACTGAATTTTGGATTCCTGTTACTAAAAGATTGTAATTTACCTCAACTATTTTTCTAAACTTGGTAATATCTGTATCCCCAAGTACTCAAATTGCGTCACAACATTGAACTGTATAACATCTGGGATTGGGTTTGCTCTTTCATGCTTATTTAGCAGTAAAATAGAAGACTTGGTTTTATTGAGTTTGTAACCTGAAACTTCACTAAATAACTGGATGACGTTCAGAATTGTTCTTATTGATGTATTTAGATTGGAAATAAATAAGATCACATCATCTGCGAACAGAGAAATCCTATGTTCAGTTGGTCCTACTGTAATTCCACTAAGTTGGGGGTGGGAGCGTATTGTAATTGCCAGTGGTTCTATTGCTAACGTGAATAACAGAGGCGAGAGCGAGCAGCCTTGTCGGCACCCGCGTTTTATTGCTATCGGTTGGGAAATATTTCTATTAGTAATGATTTCAGCAGTGGGGCTGTCATATAATACTTTGACCCATTTAATAAAATTGTTACCACATCCAAATTTTTCTAATACCCGGAAGAGGTATGGCCATTCAACTCTATCAAAGGCCTTTTCGGCATCCAATGATAGAAGAGCTGTATTTGGTGCATCTTTTTTATAATGGATAATATTTAATAATCTACGTACATTATGAAAGCCCTGCCTTCCCACAACGAATCCATTTTGATCTTGATTTATTACATACGGGAGAACATTTTGTAGTCGTTTTGCTAATAATTTAGAAATGATTTTCAAATCTGAATTTAAAAGACTAATGGGTCTTAGATTCTCACATTTATCTAAAGGTTTTCCTGGCTTAGGCAGAAGAGTAATCAAGGCTGTGTTTAATGAAGGAGGAAGAAAATTCAATTGGAAAATTTCTTCAAACATGTCCAATAGAGGTACCAAAAGTTTATTCTTAAATCTCTTGTACAGATCTATAGGAATGCCGTCAGGCCCTGCTCTTTTTTCCAGATTTCATGCTGTCAATGGCTTGTCCGATTTCTTCTATTGTAAATTTTGAATTTAAATTAGCTCTATCTTCTTCCGAAATAACGGGTATATCTATTTTATTTAAAAAGGTATTTATATTGTCAAATTCTATTGTTGTTTGTGCTTTATATAATTCTTCATAATAGCCCTTAAATGTATTGTTAATTTCTATTGGATCCAACAGTGTCTGCCCATTTGATATTATTGATGTGATTGGCGATTTCGTTTCGAGCTGTTTTATTTGCCATGCCAACAATTTGCCAGCTTTATCACCCTGCTCGTAAAATGTCTGTTTCAAACGTAAAAGACTTGAGGCAGCTTTAAAAGCAGATTGCTTATCATATTCAGCTCTCAATATTAATAATTCTTTCTCCAATTGTGGGTTACTGCTATTTTCAGAATTATTTACTTTTGTTTGAAGAGCTTTTATTTTATTTTCCAACTGTAATCTAGTTTCCTGTGTCTTTTTTGATTTAAAACCTGTATAACTGATGATATGTCCTCTTAGAAAAGCCTTAAAAGCTTCCCATTTAACACATGCGGTAGTTTGTGTAGTATTAATTTGAAAGTACTCATCTATATGTTTTCCTAAATATTTCACCAAGTCTTCATCTTGTAACCATTTATGTTGAAAATACCATCTGGGTGGATCTCTTAATAATTTATCGTCCTTATAGACCAAACAGCATGGTGCATGGTCCGAGATCACAATATTATCGTAGGAGCAATCCAAAATTTTAGATTGCAATTCTGAAGAAACCAGAAAAAAATCTATTCTAGAATACGTCTTAAAAGTACCCGAATGACAGGAATAAGCTCTAATGTTCGGTTTTCTCTCTCTCCAAATATCTAATAAATTTAAATCTCTCATAAACCTATGGATTGTACCCCTACTGTTGTTATGTGAGTTGTCCACCCCAGTTGATCTGTCCATTTCCGGGTTTAATGTACAATTGAAATCCCCAGCTATTATATGAAATCCTTGAAGTGTTGAAAGAGTAAGAAATAGGTCATTATAGAAATTGCTATCATCCACATTGGGACCATAAACATTCGTTATATTTAGCATTTCTGATAACAAAGATCCTTGAAGTATTAAAAATCTTCCCCTTTGTCTCTAATAATGTGTTTGATTTTAAATGGAACCGATTCATGAATTAGTGTCATAACCCCTCTAGCCTGAGATGTGAATGATGCCGCATAAACAGTGCCCCTCCACCTCCTTCTCACCCTTATACTATCATCAATGAGATGAGTTTCTTGCAACAGTACAATTTTAGCATTCATTTCTTTCAGTTTGTTCATAACCTGCTTTATCTTTTGAAGGCGTTGCAGACCTCTGCAGTTCCATGAGATAAAATTAAAATTCACTCCTTGAGACAGAACTTATGAAAACAGAATTTACCAGGTTGCTTCGCAATGTAGAACTATCTTTGTTTATAGGCATAACAAATTGGGATGTTAGAACGTACATCCAACACTCTGAACTAACGTAACCCCCTCTCCCTCCCTTTCCCCCCCTCAAGAGGGCATCCCTCCCCTTTCTGTTGGTCTCCCGTTATTGCTAGACCGGTCCACACCTGTGAGGATCAGTCAAACCACTCTCTTGATCTAACCTACTCCAAGTATTACTGCTGCTGCTACACTTAAACAATTACTAACTTATAACTCCTGCTCACCTCGATTAACACTCAGGTTGTTGTATGACAATAACACCCTAATTTGTCTCTTAATAATGTGATTTCTTATGATCACTATTGTATAGAGGTACACGAACATGCTATACAATACACTTTTGTAAATAAAACATTGGGTTTATCATGATCATTGTGTCCTACCTACAACAAATCACATACCCATTAATTGGCTCCATCATCTTGTGTTACTGTCTCTTCTTCATGTATGTGTTCCTGGATTCTCCTAAGAAAAGAGTGTGCCTCGGCGGGGTTTTAAAGGAATGGGTTTTCCCTCGTGAGTCACCAGCAGGGTCGGCGGGATGAGCCACTCCATGGCGAATCCCAAGTTTACGTAGTTCAGCTGAACTGGGTCGAACTTCTTCCTCAGCTGGGCAATTCCGGTAGCCAAATCCGGGTAGAAGCGGACTTGTTGGACTTCAGTAGTAAACTTCCTTCTTCTCCGTACAGCGGTAAAATTGCCTGCTTGTCCGTGTAGTGGCGAAACCTCATTATCACTGTCCTCGGCGTGATACGTTGTCATTCTTTGGTCCAATTCTGTGTGCTCTTTCCAGAATAGTAGAGGACCTTAGCTCCTCATTCCCCAACGCCGGGGATCCATTTCTCTAAAAGCACATATGTCCCCACCTTCAGCCCTCTGGCAAGTTCACAAGCCGTAGATTGTTTAAACGGGATCTTGCTTCTAAATCCATTAGTTTATTCTCCATGGTGTTATTCTTAGCTTGTAGCGTGTTGACTTTAGCTTGCAGGCCAGTTAGCTCGTCTTCAGCGGTGGAAATGCGGCTCCTCCGCATGGGACATACGTTAGCTGCAGTCGCTAATCTCCTTTTCACATCTTGTAAAGTTGCTGCCAAACTATCAAGCCTAGAGGTGAACCCTGTTTCCATTGAGCCTAACTTTGCCAGTATTTGGTCAGCTTTGGTGCCTACAGGTTCATTTTCATTGTCAGTTTGCGTAGCCATGGCCTGATTGACCTTGGTTGCCTCGCCATCGAGGACTACAGTCCGAACAGGCTCGACTGTTTGGTTGTCCCACCTTTTCCTTTCTGTGACTTTACTGAGCTAGGCATCACACCTCTAAACTCTTCTATTTAAAACCGT
>JALXJV020000005.1:1932107-2089375 GCA_024633595.2 Lepomis macrochirus | reverse complement strand
AAATTGGCACATTTTAATTAGTTAATGCCTAATTTGCATATCAATGTGGCGATTGTGATGCCGTTATTAGACACAAATGTTACTGTGTTCACCTGTAGTGTCTCCATCAGTACATTAGGTTGTATGGCCATGAGATATTGCCTTACCTAAACTTCAGCTAACTTATTACATTAGCTCAGCTCATGAGTCATGCATTAGCAAAACATAGGCCTATATCGTCTTTTGTTTAATTAGTGGTAAACTGGAGGCACTGGTAGCTTAGTCTTTTGTTCATCACCACTCACCTCCACCCAAGCCAAGAAAAACACTGCTGGGAGAGAAGCTGGAGGGGCTGCTGTCTGTCTGTGTGCTGCGCTCTGATTGGGCAGACTGACTGACTGTTAATTGACTACCACAAGTTTGGCAAGTAAACTAACGCTCATTCATCTTTACATAAAGAACGACAGTTGGACCTAACCTCCCGTAGGTCGTAGCTAAAACAAGAAGCAAGCTAACATTACATGGTCAATGCTGAGCTAAACATGTTTACTAACCTCAGGTTACCAACCCATTTTGCATTCAGCGCTTCTTTGTTTGGGTCTTGTATGCAGTTTTAAAGCCAAAGTTTATGATGAATGGCGCAACAGTTGTCGGTGTTTGTTGTATTCTCTCACGTGTGGCAGCGTGCAGCAGATACGTAGGCAGGGTTTAGGCAAGGCAGGGAGGGAAATAACAGCACGCTCATCAGACGTTTCCTCATCAGACTTGTGAACAAAAAAACATTGTTCACAAGTCCCGTACCTCGGGTCCAAGTCGAGTCTGAAGTCTTTTGAGGACGGTCTCAAGTTGAGTCTGAAGTCACTGTGTTTGAGACTTAATTTCGGACAGAGAGGGGATGACATGCTGCTGTGGGCTAAAATCGATGCCGCTGATGAAACCTAGGGTTGGATTGAGTGAGTAAGTGAGTGAGTGAGTAAGTGAGTGAGTGAATGAGTGAGTGACCTGGAGCAGGAGGAAAAAGAACATACAGTAGTGCAATGCAATTTCCGCATAGAGTACTAGTAGGACTAAAGAATCATTTTAATAATAATAACTAATAATACTGAGAGCAATAATAATTAAATATGTAGAATCAGGTGTGTCAAGGTAGGGACATGGGGGCAGCAGAAAACCGGCAACCAGAGATCCCACAGCTCTGGAGCCAGAAACACCTGCAGAAAGCAACAGAAGGTGAGAGGAGAGAAATGAGGCAGCACAAAACTACAGGAAAGGGAAGTCAGAGTTATTAATATTCATAGAATGCATACAGATAGAGACAGAAAGGAGGATTAATAAGATACTATGAGCTCTTTAAGATAAGAAGGTCCCTGATGATCAGAAGGATTTTAAATTCTATTCTGGATTTTACAGGGAGCCAGTGCTGATCTACTTTCCACGTGCCACAGCATTCTGGATCAAATGGAGAGTCTTCAGGGACTTTTTCTAGCAGCTTCATAGTAAAAAATTGCAGTAATCGAGCCTGCATAACAAGTCTATGGAGTGTCTCCTGATAATATTGCCTAAAGGAAGCATATATAATGTGAATAGGTTTCCAAGCACAGAACATTGTGGAGCTCTGTGACTTTGGTGTGCAAGGAGGATTCATCATTACTGTATGCAAACTGAGATCCAATTAATGCCAGTACAGTAATGTTACACTGCAAAGGTTAAGCAGCCCTTTGCTTAGCTGTGTGCGCTGTCAAGCTATACTATGCCCAGTTAAGTTATGTTACAAGTCCATGGAGAGAAAAGGGGTTGCCTTGGTGCTGCTGGAAAGTTGGAAAGAAGTGTGCTTCCAATGTGGAAAATTCTTTGTTCATATATACCCAGTCAGAAATACTGTATATACAGTTACAATATATACATATATCATACAAGTTAGTGGTATGGTAATGTGCAAAACCAGCATAACAGAAGGTTATGTCATTTATTTATGCTGGAGTGTGGACGATGAGGTGGAGGGTGGCTGCTCTGCAGGGTGAACAGGCTGCGGCTGGGTGGGTGCTGTCTTTTAGTATCCTTTGGGCTCTGCAGGCATGTCACCTCACTGATATCACTGATGCTCAGGAGATGGGTACCAATGATCTTCTGAGTGGTTTTAATGACACACTGCTCCTGTCCTGGGCTGTCCTTTTCCCAGGCCAGTTGGTGATGTTTCCAGTCAGGAAGCTTTTTTATTGCTCCTCTGTTAAAGCTAACAAGAACTTGGCGTGGGAATTTAGCTATCTTAAGTTTCCTTAAGAAATACAGCCATTTATGAGATTTCTTCACCAGCGTGGAGACATGAGGTGTCCATGACAGGTTCATATATGTTCTAGGAAGATCAACCACTAAATTGAATGATGCAAGAGCAGAAACACTGGTCAAAGGTCAAATTCTTTACACAGCACTATGCAACCTTAAATATGTACTTACATGTGTGTATTTGCACTTATGTGGCTGTAAAAATGTTTGCTATACAAATGGAAAAACATAAATTGACACTGACTATTATACAGATCAGTCCCTACCATAGGTGTCGCTTTACTGGGGCACGTGCCCCTGTATCCATGTGCTGTGCCCCAGTAAGATTCTCAAGACCCCTTGGCAAAGTTTTTTTGGATGGTTCATGGTCAAGTTAGCAATAATATACATGCAACATCTGGTTTCACTTTCAAAATAAAACTACTATGTGAAAAGGCACATAGTTAATGATTTGAAATGTGGCAAAAAACGTGTCAATGTTAAAAGCGAGTGTTTACAACATTGATGAGACTATTCTGTGCACAAAATGAGAAAATAACTTTCTGAGTCATCAGAGTGACTTTCGGGAACAGCAGCCAGGTAAACTTGTGTTCTCTTCTCTGAAAGTCTGATGTCAGCAGGTTTATCATGTGTAGCCTATCAGAGCTAACCCAGCTAAGCAGCACTGCTGGGTCTGTTTTTGTCTTGGTAGTTTGCCAGACTGTGACTGACCAATATTAGAGTGAAATACTATTTACTATTTAGTAAATTGCATAGTATATTGCAGTCCAGCAGCAACATTAGTGCGACCGGTCCAGACAGCAAACAGATGTGATGGCACTCCTCATAAGGCACATCATTTTAAAACGAGACAATAATTATCTGTCTCTCAGTGAAGGTTTAGTTATAATTCTGGACTAATGCATTGGATTCACATTACTATTACAATGTTGATTAGTGGGGCAGACTTGGCAAAATGAATGCACATCTTTCAGTAAATAATAAACATCACTGATTCAGTCAAGTAATAGTATAAATTATGGACCATAAAACAATAGCCTATAATTCCCACAGTATAATTTTCCTCAATAACAATATAATAAATGTTCAGTAAATATTCAATAATTGTTTGATCTTATTCCTGTGAATCATGAACATTTTAGCACTTACTTTTTCTATTAAGATATTAATTTTATTGAGGAAAAAGGGACTGAAAAAACTTCATTTTACTTAAAAGGACTGAAAAAACTTAGTTTTACCTGTGCATATTTGTTAAAAAAAGATTTAAACATAATTGTTTTAAATGTTTTACCACAGATTTGTGAAGTGATCCACTGTTTGGTAAGTGATTTTCATGTTTTGACCATAAAGAATAGTTTAAACCACAAGGTTTCTTCAGCTTTCACTAAGGAGCAAAAATTTGCCTTTAAGCTCGATAGAAATCATGATTTGACATTTATCTTGATAATTATCAATATCAAATATGAATTTTTGGCCCTGTGATGGACTGGCGACCTGTCCAGGGTGTACCCTGCCTTTCTCCCAATGTCAGCTGGGATACGCTCCAGCCCCCTGTGACCTGTACACGGGATAAGCGGTTGACGATGGATGGATGGTAACAGTTTTGGCCATACCGCCTAGCCCTTGTATAAATAGCGTTTTAGCTTTGAAAATGTTTAAGGATACACGAGAGCCAGTTTGTATGGTCCTGATGAGTTGATAACATGAATATCTAGCAATTCAATTCAATTCATCTCAGTGGCTTTTCATAAAGAGCAGGTCTAGACTGTATTCTGTGATGATATTTACAGAAGCCCAGCAGTTCCAACCAAGAGCAGCACTAGGCGACACAGGCAAGGAAAAACTTCCTTTAAGAGGCAGAAACCTCGAGCAGAACCATGTCTCAGGGTGGGGGGGCATCTGCCTCGACCGGATGGGGACGAGAAAGAGAGAGACAGAGACAGAGAGGGCAAGAGAGGAACAGAAAGGTGGAAGGAGAGAGCGAGGGGAGGGAGGCAGCCTACACAGTATACACACAGAGGTACAGGCAGTAAAGGTAATGTTGCTGTAGACTGAATGAAAAATGGTACAGATATTTATAGTAGTGTTAATGATAATAATCGTAGTGTTACATGATTTTAATAGCAACACAAGTATTGATATATTATTTAAATTGGCTAGGCTTAAATGTGTCAGTAGAGTAGAAGCTGGATCATAAGCGAGTAGGGGTACAGTTGATCCAAATCCAGTATCAGCACAGCCAGAGATGTACAGCCATCATCAGTCTTAACAGACTTTATGAGAATTTGTCTAGAAAAATTTTAAACAGAAATAAACTAATGGAGCAGTGCTGAGGATGAATTAGAGTTTAAGAGTCTGATAGCTTGGGGGAAAAGCTGCTCTGCAGTCTGGTGGTGTGGCAGCAGAAACTTCTATTGCTCTTCTCAGAAGGCAGCAGGGTGAACAGGCTATGGCTGGGTGGGTACTGTCCTTTAGTTTCCTTTGGGCTCTGTAGGCACCTCACCTCACCTCACCTCACCTCACCGATATCACTGATCCTCAGGAGATGGGTACCAATGATCTTCTGAGCAGTTTTAATCACCAGCTGCAGAGCCTTCCGGTCCTGGGCCGTGCACATCCCATGTTAGTGATGTTTCCAGTCAGTTAATCATTTGTTAGCTTTTTTCCTGTGGCCTTCAGTTCAATTATTTTGGTAAAAATTTCTAACACATTTATTTTGCTAAAAAAACAACCTCTCAGACAGGTCAGATGATCATAACTGACTGAACCAAAGGCCAGAGCTATGAAAAGTAAAACACCAGGTGTAATAAATCATAGTTTTCCTTTAATTCATTGAGAAGACGGTTAGCCATTAAGCCAAAATGATCTCGACCTAACACAAGTTGTTCTGATTATTAACTTATTACTGATCTATAAAGAATTAGTAATTAATGTATTAACCATTAATAAAAAGGCTTTGTTAAATACCAGAAAGTAGTACCACAATGTAAGCTGGTAGCAACTGAATTTATTAAATAGACATATTTTAAAATGAAAATACTGTAAATGAGGCAATCCAAAGGCATAGAAGAGATGCACTTTTCAAGATAATAGGTGACCCAGTGTTTAATTTTAGGAGCAACATGCTCAGTTACAAATTAGGAATAAGATTTGTATGGAGACTGCTGGATCTGCTGAAAACCCTACAATATCAGTAGCTTAATATCAGTAGCTTAAAACCTATAAATATAGACTTAGACTATAGCTTATATCTAAAAAAAATGAAACAAATTCTTAAAAAAAACCCATAAAGAATATTATGGCCAAAGCTTTTTCTACACCAATACAATCATATACCTGTGTACAGAAAAACCAAGTAAGTGGTGCTTTGTGACTATTACAACTGTCCTGAGTTACAAAACATTATAAGGATACAAACACAACATGTCTCATTTTTAACAGAATGGCTCCACTGACAACCATTGCAAAGTCTTTGGTCACATTCAGATGTGTGATTCTAGGTGAAGGGTCTGCTGCTGCTGCTGCTGATTATGCTGCTGAGAAGTTTGATCTGATGGAGTCCTCTCGCAGCTGACGGTGCTTCCTGGTGTCGCACTCTTCACTCTGTGTGCGACGCTCAATGGTAATCCTGTAGTTTTTTCTGCACAGGAATCACATCAAAGAAAAAATATTTTCAACCTGTTCATTTTCATATATAAATATATATAACAAACATTTGGGTTCTCTAAACCTCTAAAAGGTTTATATGGGTCAGCTGAAGGTCTGTTTCCACCCTGTTTCCATGGGATGGTGTCCTTTGTAATGCTGGACTGCAGTGCCCTTGAATCCTTCACTTCTCAGCTATGTGGTTGGTGATTAAAACCAACAGAATGGATATTGTAAACTAAGTAAACAAGACAATTTTTACAGTCAAAAGTAATGACAAAGTAATTTTCTAAAGGAATAAAAAAGCATTGAAGCCTCTGAGTGGGAGGGCAGGTTTAATTGTTTGCTGAGCCAGCCAACAGTACCTGACAGACAGTCAAGACAAGATAAATGTCACCTATTGTTACCTGAAAAAGTAGAATGCTATAAGCATTGCAGCTCCCAGAACAGCTCCCACTATGACTCCAGTCAAAGCTGATACTCCTAGTCCACCTGTTAGGAAGAGCAGTCATTGGTACTCCATCACACATACTATAGACAACAAATTCCAAAGGAAGATTTCACAGGTTTCAGTGAACAATAATGTTAATTTACATGATTTGTCGGGCATCTCTGTGTGTGCTTTAAATCTTTCTCCCAGAGTGAAATGTTCAGCATTGAAGGCAGGCAGCAGCTGAAATGTTCCATTTACACCAAAGTAGTTGGCCACCACCTGTAAGTTAATAAACAATATTATCATCCAGTTGAAATTCCAATGCACATTTACCATCATAGGCTTGTTAGGGAATGTTAACAGCTTGGGGTTGTGCATCTCAATGTTGGAATTTTGCATGTTATTACCTCGTATGTTCCTGCCTCAACATTGGTCATGGCCATCAAAGAGAAATCTCCATTTCTGTCGCCATTGACATCTATCGATACCTGGCCAGCAATTCCTGTCCACCATCATGAAAACAATGAGAACTTCATTTAGCTACACTCCCAAGAAAGTAGAGGAAAATAACACACACATAGTTAGACACAGGAGAGGCAGCCGGCAAACGTCTTGTCACTGTGTGTCCTGTCCTGTCCCAAATATACTAGGCAGGGTCAATTCGGTCATTTTAGTCAATAAAAAAAAAATGAATCACAGTTTTATGGTATGTGATGAAGCCTGTCAGGCCAAATGAGATTCAGATGTCGTCTTGTGAAAACAGTAAACTTCAGAAAGTCAGTGAGATATGTAAAGTTATGTCTTTTCACATTACTTCACCAGCCAATGCGATCCACATTACTATTCTGTGTACCACCGGTATTATGTCAAATATTTCGCCTGGAAGAAAGGATGTAACAACGGAGCAGCCAGCTACTTTAGCAGCCTAACTACAGCTGTTTGCTTCGTAACGTTTAGTTTAGATTTCTTGATGTTTTACTGAAACTCAGGTACACAGCTTCTCCACTGTCTCAGTCGCTGTAAGTTATGTGACCCACATAATATACAGTAGTGCAAAATAACTGCGTAGGACAAGTTTAAGACCCATTCACTACAATCATGTGATTAACTGCGCTCTAACTAACAATCTCATTTATATTATCTACAGGATCTCCGTATGAAAGTGGTTGCGTTTCGGGATTGTGCTTGTTCATGAGTTCAGTTGCCATCTTAAAACCACACCGCTAGTGGCCTCTGAAAACTTTAATTAAAATACTGTCAAAATACATTAAGACTATTAGCAGCTAATATTCCAAAACTCACTTTAAAACTACATTTAGTTGTTTCAGCTGGAGCACAGTCATCATCATCATAATCTTCATCTCCAACATAATAACTATGATAGGAATGTTCATCAGTGCGACTAATCACAACACGACAGATGATTGTTCATTGATCAGTTACAGCTTCATACAGATTAGTTTGATTTAAACAGTGATTACTGCAGTAATGTAACCCATGCTAAATGTTTTAGTGCAACTGACAGCTGCCTGAATGTCCACAGAGTCTCAGCATTATAAAGAAAGACAATGCAGCCTATATATTTTATTCCGAGCTGAGGATGAATCCACGATGTCCAGAGATCACTGTCTCTGTCCTTACATTGATGACAGGTGGATCATAAAAGTGGTCATGTTCAAAAACGTGTCTTAACAAACTAATATCTAACCGGGATTTTTGTGTTTCTGAAAACTTCTGCAAATGAATGTGCTCTGTATGTGCTTTAATATTAACTGTAGGTTTAGTTCACAGCATCAGTAACAATGGGAAACTTACCCAGACTTTTAGTTAATGATCTTTCTGGAACAGAAAATCTAGAGTTTTCTAGTGTTTTTACTAAACCTGCTTTCTGAAACAGGACCCAGCAGGTATTTACACCTTTACCGACCCTGGAAAACTGAATGCTTGAAACAGCAAACTTTTTTGGAGTAACTTTGCTCTATAAGATTTGCAGTGCTGGTTATTGTTTTAGGATAATTAACTATTTACTATATTTTGGGTTAGATTTTTATCACACCACACAAGTAACACTGATCATAGTTGTGTGGATGTTATCTATATTATGAATAATATTACTCCTGTCCTTCAGCAGCTTCATTGGCTCCCAGTTAAATACTGCATTGATTTCAAGGCTCCTGACCTTCAAGGCCAGTCACAACCTCGCTCCTCTGTACCTCACTGACCTCCTTCACATTACCACACCCACCCTTACTCTTAGGTCTTCTTCTTCTTCTATTCACTTCACTGTTCCTCCTGCTCGTTTGACCACCATGGGGCTCAGAGCCTTCAGCCGCTCTGCCCCTCGTCTCTGGAACTCTCTTACACAAGACATCTGCAACGTTGAATCGCTTTCCTTTTTTAAATCCCGCCTGAAAACATCTTTTTAAACTGGCATATCCCACATGATCACAATTTATCAGGTCACAGCAATATTTGTTTCCAGTTATGCACCCTGATTTTATGCACTGTAATTATAGTTGTTAATTTTTTTGATTTATTGCTGTACTGTTTTATTATGTTTTGTGAGGTGACGTTGGATGTCCAGAAAGGTGCCTATTAATCAAAAGTATTATTATTATTATTATTATTATATTATTATTATTATTATTATCACTGACTAGGTGTAAGCAGTGTTTTGCAGTGTTTTCTTTTACCTTCAAAAGTTCTGTTCCACATGCGTGAGGTGATCTCTGTTCCGTTCTTCTTACTGTAACCATTTTTCATGGCTTCGTGCAAGGCGATGGCATACAGCAACATGGCATCATGGAATCCCTCAACAAACATGTTGACCTGAAATGGAACATATAGTCATAAAGAGGAAGTGATTGATTGTCCAGTAGCTGCCACCATCTGATTGAAATTACACTGCATGATGGACACGAGTAACAGTGTCTTCAATGTACACGTTACAATGTATCGGTTTGATAATTGATAACATACAGTAACGCAGACCTGGCATTGCCGATCGGGCTCAAAGGGGCAAGGCCTGCCTATTTTATTTTCTTAGCCCCTTCCAGACAAAATTGGCATTATAAAATTATTATTATTTGAAATATGTTTTTCAGCCATATTCACGTACAGTAGTAGCCATTTCTGATAGCCTTGCACCTACATGATGACTGTATAATTACTCATTTCCTAATGTCCCTACCAAGACAAGTCCAGAAACACTTAAGCCATCGTCTTTACAGCGATATGTGGCAGTCCTGCTGATGAGGACAAGGATCCAGGAGTCCTCCTGGACAACAGACTGGACTGGGCTAAGAAGGCTCAGTACTGACTATAGGAGGCTCAAGTCATTAAACATCTGCCCATATACTATCATTCAGCAGTGGCCAGTGGTCTCTTCTACTCGATGTGCTGGGGTAGTAGGCTGAGAGCAGCAGACACCAACGAGTGAAGAGGAGAATGCTGCTCAATCCACAGAGCATCATGGAAACACCTCTCACCCCCTTCTCGTATTTTTGGATGAACTTGGAGCACCTTCAGCTCCGCACCAAGATGCTCAACAGAACACAACACGAGATCCTTCCCCTAGTGGGCAGCGGTCTGAATGAGTGATCTCTCACTAAAAGACACAGAGACCAGACCAGTGTCTGATCACAAGGACTATTATTATCATGCATGGTTATCATAAACTTCAAACTCAAACCACTGCTCCTGTTCATAGTATTACTGACACCTGGTCCTACTTAGCCATGCTAGTGGCATGACTTACGGGACGACAATGTCAGCCTGTCTGTTGGTCAGTCTATCATTTTAGTCCATACTGAAATATCCAAAGAACTGATGGACTGCCATGGATTTTTGTAACACAGATTTTTGTGATCCCCTGACTTTTCATCTTGCACCATTCAGGTCAAACACTTCAATTACAAATGAAAAAATTCTAAACCTACAAGACAGATTGAAACACATTTTGGCACGGACATTAATGGTCACAGAGGATGAATCCTAATAACCCCCTGACCTTTTCTCTAGCGTTGTCCTCGGCCCAAGTTTGTTCAATATGCTAGTTTATGACCAAATACCTACAAAATAACAATAGTTTATTTGAGGATTTTCAGTCAGGATTTAGAGTGCATCATAGAACAGAGACAGCACTGGTGAAAACTGCAAATGATCTTCTAGCTCTATCAGAGAAAGGACTTGTCTCTCACTTGTCTTGTTAGGTCTTAATGCTGCACTCAATTCCACTGACCACTGGCTGGTTAAATATCTCATGTTTACACTTATGTATGTAAACAAAACAATTTGTATTTCTTCTGAGTTTCCTCAACCCGATGTTCTTGGGGGGAAAAGATCTTGGTTTTGTCTGATTTTAAATACCTTGGAATCATCCTAGATTCAGAGCTGACATTTAGAAAGCAGGTTGCGTTTAATTAGCTTACTTGCTGACTCCGGTACATTTACATTGAAGTGTAAACCACAATGTTGATGAATGTGCATTATCTCTGGTAAATAAATAAACAGTCCAACAAGACAAACACAGATGTTGTCAGTGATGATCCATCTCGATTAAAAAAAATCGAGCTAAGCATGTCATGACAATTCCAGCAGATGGAATCTCCCCTGTATATCATTTTAGCAGATAATCAACTTAATTCTTAATTAGATTAATACTCTTCTGAGGTTTTCCTCAGATCTTCTAGCCTTTGGATCAAGTAGCTGTTGATAAATAATTATATTTAACAGTTGTATATTTAACTAACATTTTATATATTCTGCTGCTCCTTTCATGTTTAGGTTAGAGCAGGTTCCGGTTATGATAACTAAGCAGACACTTAAAACGGCTTCTGCTTCTCAGAAAACCAAAAGGAGAACACTGATTTTTGAGTTTTAGTTATGTGTAAATATAGTAACAAATGTTGAAAACAAGTTGTACCAAATTTGTTGAGCAGGTTCACTAAAATGCTTTTGAAACCCTAACTCTGTAAAAGGGCTGCCAAGTTTCAGTGGCTATTCATTCATATAGATTCTATATTTTTGTATTCTTAAGTCCTACAGCCCTGAATAAAAAGGGAACCACACATGGTGCTTTTAGTGGTCAAGCTTTTGTTTTGCTAATGCAGCCCAATTCCAAATATACACAAATATTACCTGTCTTATTCATCATATATCAGTCAGTAATTTGAGTGTGAGATAGTCAGACATACGTACACTTTCACAGTCTTTGCAGTCGTGAAACCCAGCTTTTTTGATGGACATTTTCATTTCCATGGAGAAGTTCTCAAACTCAGGCTTGACTGTCCTGAGCAGTGTCACAGTATTCAGAGAAGCATAGGCTTGCCTCGCATCGTCGTCATATTTATCTCCTCTCTTCCACGAGCCATTGCCTAGAATTAAATTCAAAGTGGACAGAACAAGGTACATATTCCAAACATTACTGTTCAAAACATAAATGTTTGATCAAAACATACGTCAAAAATAATTAACCCTGCACAGTTTCCCATTGCATGAAGTACCGTAGCATTATGGCACACAACTCATAAGACAACTTTTTGATGGTCCTGGTCTTGTCATTTGTACTCGGTCTTGTCTCGGACATTGATTTTATTTTAAGAAAAGACAAGACCAGAACTTTAGTAATGTCAATAAATTGCCTGTGCATTGTCTGATTTATTTGTTAACATCTTTAATTTGATTGGATGTAAAATGTATTGCTTCAAATGCAACCAATAACCTTAATTAAAAATGTGTTGCACCCATGATGGGAAAGGAGTGTTCAATAAAGACGCTTACATTGATTTCAGCTCTTAGTGTTTGTATGCGGGTGTTTTAATGGGAATGTGGATCTTTCAGATCAATTTGAGAAGTACCTACTATCTCGTTCCACATTTTATTGTATGTCATGTAATTTGGGGAACTGGTCTTGGCCTTGACTCGGTCTCGCCCTCCCTTGGTCTTAGCCTCTAAAAGTCTTGGTCTTGTCTCAGTCTTGATAAACTCTGATCTTGGTCTTGACTTGGTCTTGGTTCGTCTAGCTTGACTACAACACTAGTATAACAGCAAACAGCTGCCTATTTCCACATCTAACAGGTAAAGACAACGTTATCATTTATTTGGAGTCTTGTTTGAGCTACTTTTAACTCTGGCTAAATCTCCACCAACTAAAAGATGTGGAATATTTTAAGGTTTGTTGAAAAGCTGTTGCTAAACTAAATTACTGGTTTGAAAGTTGAATAATACCAATAATCTATGAAAAATGTTAAATACCACATGTTTTGAATAGTTTTCAGCAGAACTACGATGAAATGCATGAAAAGTCTTGGTTTGGGATTTGGGAAAGTGAGTGTGCGCTGAAGCCGGAGCTGAACTGCATTACTTGACTAATGCCTGGGAGCTAATTGCATTGCTGACTTAAGTTTGTGTAAAGAAGTAACTGAAGGATTATGAGGGCATGGGAAAAGTTACTTTAGTTCTTATAGTTATTTTAAAAAAAACAGCCATGTCCTGAGTTCCTGTTAAGATATAGTTACTGTCGAGATTTTTGTTGTTTGTTTAAAACTACATCCACTGCATCCAGTTTCCCGTTAAAATAAAACATAGGGGTTTTTATTTCAAAAAGTCTGGCTTATTCTTACTTGTATGAAAAGGTTACCATGTTTTTTGGCTATTATTTTGAAATGACACACTCAATTTCCTAACTTTAAAGCAGGACTGGGATTTAAAAGTTAAATAGTCCTCCATATTGCATGAATGACGTGGAACATATTATGGTTTAAATGTAATTCATGGCAAAAAGTATGAATAAAGAGAGATTTCTACTTCCCTCCAGAAAATCCTGGTCTCAGTTAAAATGGTAGTCTATACAGCAGTTGGCTGTCACTGCTGTCACTTTAAAGCTGACTGTGCAAACTGTTTGATTCCAAAGTTACATGTCTGCAACCAGCACAGATTTTCCTACTGTCAGATGTATAAATGATGTTTTGTGGATTGAAAATTGTGGGAGAGGGAGCATACTGACAAAAAATATTTTAAAATGACTTCACAGATTCTTTGCTCTCTATTAAGTCACCCAAGCTCTGAACATTCTGGCCCACATGCTTCCAGCATTCACACCAAATAAAAAGCATATTCATAAGTCTGCATAAGATATATACTAACAGAGTTAATATTATTCTTACCGTAAGAAGAGGCATTGAAGAGTTCAACATTAAAGAATATATGTTTGCTGTTGGTCAAGCGTTGTCTGTGTGCAGCCAGCATGATTTCTCGTATTTTGTCTGCTCCCATGCACATGATCACCACTGCAGGAAAATAACAGGCAAATACAGTTATTGTCATTAGCCAGATCCTAGTAGTAATATTCATAAGGTCACGGATATAATTTTCATCACTTCAAAACCGACACCTGGAGAAGTTAAGCTGCTTTTGAAAAAAAAAAAAACTTGGTTCCAAAACAGTGTGATTTTACTTTAAAATTGTGATAACTATACATTGTTCTTGCAAAATACAACTATACAAAAAGTTCTGAATACATTTTTGATTTACTATATCAGTACTCATATCCCAATTCAGAGGCAAATTCTACATGCAAAAAAATCCATCTGTCAAAGTGAATCCCAGTCTTTGGTGTGTGTGCAGTTGCTGGCTGGTGGGAATGATTAGTATCACATCAAAGGCCCTGATTGACACCTTATTTTTTCCCACCCACACTCTGGGAAATCTCCCTCTGATTGGCTAGTTCTCATTGCATCTGCTGGTTAGGGTGTTTGGACCTCACGTGACGGGAACGAAGAAGCGACCTACATGTAAGGCCAGAAGCCTTAACAAAGCGGTTCACAAGAACAAAAAAAACAGCAGCAAAATCCCTCTGGTCCGTTAAATCACACATGAATGTGAGATACTGCTGAATCCAAATACTGTATTCCTACTAGCCGAGCCACTGATGGGAGCACAAGAGCCACCTGTGGCATGGCCATGATGTAACTGAAATATAGAAAACTATGTGAGTAGCTAGCTAAGCTTTATATGTTAGTCTTAAATGTACTGACAGCCCCCCGAAGCCCCTTGCCCTAACCATCACAGGGGTGTGTTCCTAAACCTATAGTCAGTGACTGTATGCTTGTTGACCGGTTGACCCTACAGAGGCGCACATTGACCTCAAGGCCAGTGTGCTAGCAGATGGGTTTAACCTCCTTTTGTATTGCTGCACACCAACAGACTAGGTGGCACTGTCCTAGAAATGCTGTCCTAAGACTGTGGGTTCTGAAAATACAGCCTCTTTACCACAGCTATATAGTATAGGCTCAAGCTGCTACAGGAGGTACCCATTTTCAGCCTTGAACTTTATTTCCTTAGCTCAAGGTTTAACCTGCTGGTTGAAAACAGACTGCTTTCTTTTGTTTGGTGTTCGCCTGACACATTTTTGGATCCCGAACCAAAACAGTCATTAAAAACATAATGATCTCAGACATGCAGAAAAAAAACACAGATTCCAGCCTTTTCTTTATGGGAGAAGGATAATCTGTGATGTCCCGCGCTCTGCACACAAACAACTGACGCATACATCACTACCAAGAGAGATTTCAAGTTAGAGGCTTGTGTCTAGGCAGAGATAGGTTTATAACCTGAGCTTCATTTTGGAGATTTCAGTGGGAAATAATGTTCTGCTGTGTCCTGTTTATTGCAGTGTGTTTCATTTTTTGTAGCGGTACCACAATACTAGTCCTTTACTTGTCCTTTGACATCGTATAGGATTGGCTGGAATGGCTGCGCCATAAACCAATAACCAGTTGTACAGATGACCTACCATCTAAAGAACAAAGACATAACTGGCTGTAGACGGGATCACAAAAGCTACCTGTCATATGGCTTCCGCTGGACTCATCTGTTGGAAGATGTTGGCAAGGGTATTTGGCATCACAATGAGTCATACAATAACGATCTGCATTTAATTCCATAAATACAATAAAACATTCTAACTTACTGTTTTGGTTGAATTTTACATTTTGACTAAAAAGTGCACCTCAGAAAAGTGTCAGTTTGGTGACTCGGAGCTGCACTTTGTGCTGCGTGCCCAACGGTGTTGGTCTTGTTTCAACATTGGAGGTACACAAAAGTGTTAAACACTTAATATTCTGCATTCTGGTGAATTTTTCCGTACCACATTTCTGCCTTTTTCTGCATCACTTTTTGGTGGAAATGTCTGTTTGTAAAAGGAAACACAAATTTCAAGAGGCAGCAGACAATTCTAAATATAATGGATTATAAAGCACTTTTCTCATCAAGACTTTCTGCACATTCAGAATCTCTCCAACAAATCTGTGTTATCTGATATGTCAAGAATAAAGTCATGTGATTTTGACAAATACCTTATAATTTTAAGAGACAAAAATCAGAATTTAATGAGAATAAAGAGAAGAAAATTCTACCTTCCCTGAGCATCCTGGAGCAGAGAGACAGTCCCAAAAAGAACAGAGGTGTCTCTGAGCGAGGGGGACAGAGACAGTAGGACACAACGCTATCTGTCAGCGGAATGCAGCCACACTGCAGTCCAACCTGTTTAGGTTAAGTACTGAAGACTGCAGAAAAAACTAACACGTGCACTATGTCTTTATTCTACACAAATTACAAGTTTTTTTCTCATATTATGACTTTTTTCTCAAAAAAATTAGACACTGATGGAGAGCTGTGGTTATATTAAATTTTTTGGTAGTCGCTGGACATTCTACGTTCTGGCATGTGCCTGTCAAATACCAATCAAGTTTAGTTGTGACAGCAAATTAGGATGGCAGATCAGAACCCTGAATCTAGTGAGTGAAGAGGGGTTACTGCACAAATACACTCTGTTATGAAAATATTGTGTTCAAGGTTCAGGGGTGATGAAGAAGTTTTGAAGACTTAACGTAGCATTATTTATATCCACAAATAAGAAATAGTTGTTTTTTTTTAAAGTGCAAAGAAGAATATGTATTGAAAATGTGGCATATAAAGAAGTATTTCAAATTGATATAATTGGCAGGGAAATGTTTTCAAATGTGCTTAAATGTGCTTTGGGGGATGGAATATTTACAAGATTTCAAACTGCTGTTTAAATATACTGACAACATGAAGAATGAGAAATATATTCAAATTGACAAAATAGTCCCTGACAGCCCTGATACAGAGATGTATTATCTCATGTATGGAAATGTGTGTGGGTCAAGAGTTTAACTGGCTGCAGCAAAATTAGGAACTAGAACCGGCCTTAAAAGTTAGGAGCAGCCAATAAAACAAGACGGTAGATCCATTGTAAAGAGTTGACTTTTGTGATTATTAAGATATACAAAGATGCTTTTGCTTGAAATCAGCCATATAATTTTGAAAATGTATTAAAATACTTAAAACTGTTAAAAACGAGTTTTTAAGAAAGTACTGAGAATGATAGGATGCATACCCGCAGATAGCGTGGAGTGAGGGTTTCGTTTTACTTGATGATGATGAAAATGTGTGAGATATGTTAACTAGTGATGAACGTGATGATTTCAAGAATGTAATAAGGATAAATAAGGATAAATAAGGAAAACAATTCAGGATGCTAAAATTACCAGTAGTTTTAAGAACAAATGTGTGTTTACATGAAAAAGATCATCATTATACATAAAGAGTATTACTGGTATTCTTTGGTTTATAATTATTTGGTTGACTTTGTTTTGATTTGATAAGCATTTGTTTTATTGAGAAATCCTGGAATGCTATTTCAGTTAAACGGAAACATTTTTAACTTTGGCTAAACTGACTTTGTTGATAGTATTTTTTTTATATAAATGTTCCGAACTGCTTGATTTAAGTGTTTTTATTGTAATATACTGGTTAATTGGCTATTGAATTTCACATCAGGTCTACATTTGCAGGAGTAGGTAAGCAACTGTCTACTATGTTCAAGGGTACATTTGGTGAGATATGGATGACAGGCCAATCACAAAGTACTTGACACGCCTTGCCTGAGTGGACACCTTTGGACATCTAACACACAAAGGACATGTCTGCATGGACTCAAACCAATCCCATCAAGTATGGATCAAGTACTGTCATAGTCTGTCTGTTTTATAAGTTGCAGTTTTTGGAATTATAAGGCGGAGCGGTGAGGATGTTGTTTTTCTTTTGCTAAACCCTTTTTCTTTTGAGTGAACAGCTCAAGGTAGAAAAGAGTAGGGCTTCCTTGACTCTTATTTTCCCCCCTCCTGAGCTTGCAGAGTATTTCCACACTGCTTACATACACAAAGTAGTGGCACAACTCACATTGATAAAACTTCATGACTGGTTAGAAGGAGTTCATACCATACCGTATCACCTCTACTCCCAAGGGGGGGCAGGAGACGACACTTGGGGGTTGGACTGTCCAACAAGTGCAGGTGGACCACAGCCTGAAGTCGGCCTGTTATCAGGTCCCTCTCCTGACCGCATCTAGAGGAGGAATGCAGTACGCTTTGGGATAGTGGGACTTCCCTACGCTGAGGAGACACAGGGCCAGCATCAAACGTGTGAACACCACATCTGAAGAATACTTCCTGTCTGGGGATATTTATCCTTTCTAGACCTACAGAGATTCTCTAAGTGTCCAAATAAGGTTACTGTTCACCCCACTATACATGTGTGAAGTGGTTGAAATCAAGACATTTGTGTCATTTAAGCCTACACAGAGGAAGTCAGTCTCTCTGTAGTGAAACAAAACAAAAATAATCTTGACCTTGGGTTAACTAACAAATGGATAACTGCATTATTATCAACTCAGCTGTGTCAGTTGACAAGCAGACAGAGAGGAAAGACAGAGTCTGACCTGGGTTCCTGGCTTTCACCTTTGGCTTACTTTTGCTAAGCAATTGGCCCTACCGTGACCTGGGAAACCTGCGTCATAGTACCCCTAAATTCCTTCACACCCTCCATAGTTAGAATTCTCTCTTTATCTAGCTATGTGCTTCCAAAATGTTCTCAGGCAGAGTGAGCAGAACAGTGATACACTGTGAACTGTGTTACCAGTGACGGAGATCCAGTAGTGCAGAAGCTTTTCTCATTTAGATATCTAATTCTTTTAAACATTTAAAAGTAGGATAGACAAATTATAGTTACATTGGTTGAAATTCTCTTTACATCCTGACACCAATCAATCAATCAAATGATCTGACACAGAAAAAAAATCTGGTACCTGTAGCTGTCACAGGACTGGAATAAGTACAGCCAATCATTGGCCGGCCTATCTGCCTGGCTACCTACGCGCACTCTGCCGTGTGCACTCACTACACATGAACACATGTTTTGGGGAAGTGGCTTTGGAGGGAGGCCTGAAGGAAGGGGGGTAGGAGTTTTCCGGTTGGATACTTTCAAAATCTAGCTGTCTGTTGCTGGTTCTCCAACGTTTCCCAGCTTCATCACTGAAAGTTATGTAGTGAGTGAGTGTTTGCCAAAAAATATCAAATGTAAAAATGTATTTCACTGAGTTAATATTAGCTTTCTTTGGTGTCCCAGTGATTAAAATAAATAAACCAACAAACAAGTAGCTACACAAACAGGGGTTGCAATTGAAAACACAGTAACCCCAGCGTCCCTGTTAATAAGGAAGATTCAGAGTCTTGCTGGAACATTCCTCACAACTCTGTCATTTAAACACACCTCCTGAAATATCCCTTGAGTCAGTGGGACAAACTTCACCTCAGTCCTGCCAGCACTATAGCACCCTTTAATTACACTGGGCTCTACACACACTACTGGCCCTGTGTATGCTCTGCAAGCCCTTCCATGGGGCAGTACTTGCAGCCAGCAATATTTCAAAACTTCTGGATTTCCTTTTTGCTAGGGCACTGATGTTGGTTACAAATTAACTCAGGAATGGGGCAGCACATGGTGCTCTTACTGAGTGCCCACAGTGTATTTCAAGTGCCCTGTGTTGGCTGTAAACTTGTAAAACTACAGCATATGCAAATAAGTGGCTGTTGTGAAAATTGCTAATTACTCCAAAAACAAGGATTTATGTTGGATCCGTCTGTCAGAGAGGTGAACAGGATAAAGAAAAGAAAGTAAAGCGGAGCAAGCTCCTTTTAAAATGAATCTGTCTCAGTTGGATGGAGCCAAACCTTGACATACATAGATACTGTTGATTACCAAACTGACTGAATGACTGCTGGACAAGCTGACCGATTATTTTCCTGTTTGATGTTATTGCCAGTATTGTCTTTAGTTACTTTTTGCTGTCTTTGCTCTTTAAAGGTGGACCTTGAGACATTTGTGGTCGTACAGTAAAAGCGAGTTATTGCCTTACAACTATGCAGAAGTCTAAGGGGAGCTCACTCCAAACACAAAGGGTTCATACAGAACCAGGATGGGAGTACATGTCTCAGGAGGATTAGAATCAGAAATGGACCAATCATGGAAAAGGTAATTCATTTTCCCTTCTAAGTGGTTGTTACATGGTGTAATATTGTGCAGTTAAGAGTGCATTCGTTTGTAGCAATTTGATGAAGAGATTTTTAATGACTGAAAGAGAGGTCAATATAAATAAGAATTATGCAAAGGGTCAACTGAAAATGTTTTTGTGTGAAAAAAATGTGAAGAGCCGTGCAGTAATGAGTACAGCTTTCACTTCAAATATCTTATCTTAGTCATGCAAGTTAATATACAAAAGCATGGAAATGTTTTTTATTATTCATAGACAATAATTATTAAAATCTATATCCCTCAATATCTCTTAGAATACTTACTTTTTTTGCAGCGATCGCCTCATCAGTATCCCAGGAGCAGAGAAATACTAAACTTATCTGAACTTCAGCGAGCAAGCTGATCAAATGAGGTGCTTGAGCTTAAAATCATTGTCACAAAGAACAATTAAATTATTTTGTATTAGTATTTTTATTTTCAACTTTCATTCATTGGGTGGAGTCATTTTCAGGGGGTCTAACTGCTTGATTGCAAAACAATTGAAATCAGAATCAGTGCACAGTTAAACGCTTCATCAGCGACAGTCAGCAGGGTGGCAAAAATGAGAAGAAAAGCCACAAGTTAACTTCTTGAGCGCTACAAAGAATTAAGCATGAAGTCTCCATGAACTGTTCAGCATCTAGTGCTGCCACTTTCATTACATACAACTTTCCTGGAGTCAGCAGAAGCAAAAGGTGCAAAGTCCTCAGAAGCAATGCTAGGGTAAGGAAGGTTTACACTCAGACCGCAGTGAATAAGAGACTCATGCTGAAACATCAAAAATGGGTCAACAAATACTTGAAGACTGACTTTTATGTTTTATGGACCGACGAGATGAGAGTGATTCTTGATTGACCAGATTGAGCCCATGGCTGGATCACTCGCGGACATAGGCTGCCAGTTTGACTAAGGTGTTGGGGAGGGATGATATTGTGGGCTGGAATTATCAATGATGAACCATTTTGAGTTGCAGATGGCCTTAAAATGGATTCACGTAATTATTGAGTTCCTGGAAGACATCTTCTTAAATCAGGAGGAAGTCTACAGGCTTAAAGAGGAAGATAATGTTTATGCAGGACATCAAAGGACTCCACAATGACTTAGCGCCCTTGCTCTCCTGACTTAAAGCCCGTTGAAGCGTGAGATCTACTGTCAGGGAAAGAACTACACATCTTAGAACGGCATGTGGGAGGGTTGTGGATTCCTTTTTTATACGGGGGCTTGTGGCTCAGATGGTAGAGCGGTTTGATCCCCAGCTCCCCCAGTCTGCATGTCGAAGTGTCCTTGGCCAAGATACTGAACCCCAAATGGCTCCTGATCCGTGTATGAATTAGTTAACTGTTGGTTAACTAATTAACTGGTTAGTTGGCACCTTAGCCTCTGCTCATCAGTGTATGAATTGGGTGAATGTGATAGTGTAAAGGGCTATGAGTGGTCAGAAAGACTAGAAAGGTGCTACGAATAAAGACAATTTGCTTTTATTGACATTTCTTAATGTATTTGCATTCATAAAAAAATACTGTTCCCCAAAGTGCCAGAAACTATATCAATTATAAAAATGAGTTTGAAACCCAAGTAAAATGCCACGTCGAATTAGTAAATCTAGCTAAAACTAGCAATGTGTGTGTGTGCTAAAGGTTGATAATGTGGACCTGAAAATCTACCCTGGCGTATCCTGATTTTTACAATAATGCACATAGATGACTTGTATTCCTCACCTCTTTCAAATATTTTCTTTAAATATATACTCTATATTCCATATTAGAACTCATAGTGCATTACTGCTTGTATTACAGTGTATAAAGGTAGCTGTGATAGGTACTGGGATAAACTATTGGTCAATCACCTCAAATCCTTTGTTAGCTCTAAAGCAGTGTGTTCCCCACTAAGACACACTGACAGCTGTATTAATGTGAAGATGCAGCAGAATTTTTAGTTTTTACATAGTATAGTATGTGGTCTATGAAACGTAGCCTTAATTTAGTTTTTAGTGATTTTGTTGAATTAATAAATTTAGGTGTGGTCTGACCGCAGGAAAAATGTTTGTCACTGTTTACATGACTGCCTACAAAAACTGCATGTGCCAATGATAAATAATTGTTTCCTGTCCCACCACCGTCCAGTTGAACTAAAACTGATTCTGCTCTGTTACATCATGTTGTTCATCTCAGCCACAGGTCTACCTGTAATTCAGTTATAAATGCACAGCCTCAGGCAATATATTTGCCAGACCTGTTGGACAGAAGCTGATGATGTAACCGCTGTACCTGTGCTTTTGATCAAAGATACAAAGAAAGGTGCAGGCGGCATAAAGGATGTTTATTGCTGTAAATAAAGGTGAGCTCTTCAACCTTAAATAATAATTCTGATTTATTATAACTTGTTAGAGGTTATGATAACCTACTGTCCAAGTTTATGATTGAGATCTAGGAAAGCGGTGACTTCACCAAAAAAAAGTCAGCATTCTTAAATCATTAGTGAGCATATGTGAAAAGCTGGTTATAAAACAAAAAACAGAACAGAAAACTTTCCGTACACAGATACAGTCAGTGAATGGACTGCACTTGACGTCTGCTACATGGCTCTTGAAGACACTCTCCACCCTTGACCTGATGTATCTATGAAAACTTGGGGTGAGCTTTTATTTTTGTAGCAAACACTAACATGCATTGTTACTCTTATCATGTTTGGACGCTACCCTGCCAAACATTATTTGCTCACGCTAAGTGAATTATGTGAGAATGATTGTGGCATGGCATGCGAGAATTTGCCGTGAGTCAAAAGTGATTACCTGCCTCTGCTTCTGGGCCTCTGTGCTACGTGTGTGTGTGTGTGTTTGTCTACTGCTTATCCTGAAGCCCATCTTGCCTGTTGTTAGACATTGTGATTAAAATAATAAAATGCAATAAAACATGTTTGTTTATTAAAACAAGATGTTGATTTTTTTATTGGATTCTAATCTCAAAACACATCACTTCCTTCCGTGGGGTCTACCTAATTTTAGTTTTGTAGCTTGTCTCATTTTGAACTACTGCTTTTGCAGGTCTGAAACAAAATACCATTGGAAAGAAAGTATATTACTAGGTGACTTAGCATCTGCCTGCGGCAAAGACTGTGGAGAGACTACGTTTTGTGGATTTCCACAGTAAACTCCAATTGTTTTCCAAAGCCAAGAGCAAAGTTGAGTGTGAAGAAGACTTCTCATCCTAAAGTACATTCCTTGATGACAATCATGAAACACAAATATATGAAATATTTAACAATTGCACATAGCCTTATAGGAATGTTTATCTGGAAAATCCTTGCTAGTTCTACCTCAGGTACCTTAGGCTAGGTGTAACAAGTTGTTATTATTTCCTATTACTTTCCTTCTAATGTGGATCTTTCCAGTGTAGACTATTCAATTCAATTGTACTTTATATAGTGCTAATTCATAAGTAAAGTTATCTCATTGCACTTCTCATGAAGCAGGTCTAGACTGTAGTCTTTGTTATATTATTAAGAGATGCTGTTTCTTTTTATGAAGATTAAAATCACTATCTTGTTGCTGCTGTTTACATTCTTGCAGATGTAAATTTAAAAATGTTTAAAAGTGTATAGTGTAAATAAATAATTAGGGCCCAGCATGATGTGAGGACCCTAATGAAACTGAAGGAATTCTTTTTCTTTCTTCCTCTATCTGCAGAGTAAGCACATTATTGGCAACCTAAACATGCTTTAAAAATTTACAAAACTTTGCACACAATTCAAGTCCCATGGAAAACTAATTTTCAATTTTCAATTTAAATTGCGTGGCGTGAAAAATTCATAAATTTCCATTAAACAGGAAGTTTCTGTAACTTCATTGGACATGCTCAAATCTGGACCAAATTTCACATGTTGGGTAAGAGTCATCAGTCATACTCAAAGAGTCACCCACTGGCAACAGGAAGTGACGCTTCAACGGAGCAGCCCCTGTTTGACACACATGCACAACACTTTTGTGGCACATGTATTATGACAAGATACAAAAAATCCTTTTGGAGCCATGCCCTAAGCCCAAAAGGAAGTCAGCCATTTTGGATAAAACAATTTGCCGATTTAGAGGTTACATACTTAAACAATCTCCTCCTACCGATTTAATACGATCGACTTCAAATTTTTTGCTGAGTGGTCTAAAGGCACTAATTATCAAAACCTATGCTAACTGTGAATTTTCCTTAAAGGGTGTGTCTGTGGGCATGACGTTTAAAATCAATGCTTCGCCATGAAACAGGATTGTTGTAACTTCACCGTAGATGCTAGAATCTGTACCAAACTTCACATACTTTATAACAGTCTCGTGCTGAACAAATTTACATGCCAAAATTCAGTTACAGAGTGCCACCTACTGGCAACAGGAAGTTAGCCCTGTTTTATAATCATTTGATTCACATGAAATTTTCACAGCGTGGTCCACACTTAGCGTACTGAGACATAACGTGTTATTAGCAGAGCCACATAGGGGGGCATCCAAAGTGTGTGATATACAGACCAGCGTCAACAACCTTGGCAACTGCACTGTGGCTGTTACAAGTCCCGCTACGCTTCATGGATTTTGTTGATTAATGATTTAAAAAACTACCATAATACCTTAATAACTTGATATGCATGTGTGTCTGCATATTTGTCTGTTTGTAGGATTTTACATATATAATGTGCCAATATCAGTAGGAGCCTTTTTTTGAAAAGTGAGCCACTACTCCTCTAAATGTTTGGGCAGGAGACCCTGTGACCCCTCGACAGTGTTTATAGCTCTGCTTACATAGTCTCCTTTTTCAATAATCATATATCTTGGATAATTGGACACCTATCCCACCGTGAACATCTCCACAACTAAAGAATCACGTAAAAGGAAGGTTGAACTATTGCCTTCCAAGAAGATATTGAAGGACTCCTCTATCTCCAGGGGAGAACTTGACATGGTTATTGCTAACGACATAAAGCCACTACTTCAAGAACAATAAAGTGTTCTGGATGAATTGTGGCCTCCGTTGTTAGAGAAGCAGTGGACTCTATTCTGGCTCCTGCCAGCGGTGAACATCAACAATGGACATCTTTGCAGTGATTGACAGGGTGATTCCAAATTATTGTTTTATCATCCATCAGTGCCCCTTTTAATTACCTTGATGTCAACACTGATCTTAGCTGTGCAAAGCCTCCATGCAGTTGTTAACTATTTTATCGCTTAATGTAAAAAGGCCTTAATTCAGCTATTAAACAAACTCGTGTTCTTGAATATCTGCATCGTAAAATAGCTGATGTTGCCGTGATACAAGAAACACACTTAAAGCAGTGTGACGTGTGCCTTAAATAAAACCAAGGGAGTGTGCATCTTGTTCAACAGAAAATGTAATCTCTCATCTAACCTTGTAAATAAACTTATCAATGATTTTAATGTTGTTGACCTTTGGCGTACACAGAAGACCACCAGTAGAGATTACACCTTCTACTGCAGTAAA
This sequence comes from Lepomis macrochirus, assembly GCA_024633595.2. NCBI lineage: Eukaryota > Metazoa > Chordata > Actinopteri > Centrarchiformes > Centrarchidae > Lepomis > Lepomis macrochirus. The sequence goes on along the minus strand of JALXJV020000005.1, from coordinate 2,064,121 downwards.
CATAAAACATTCTCCCGGATTGATTATATTTTTGTAAACCAAGCCTTAATCTCAGGAAATACATCCATTTCTACTTTGCCAATTCTGTTATCTGACCACTCAGCGTTGTTATGCAGTATTGCCCTACTAAATACAAAACCAAGGGCCCACAGATGGCAGCTGAACACATCTTTACTGAATAAGTATGGATTTCTCTAAGTTCAACTCTAAGTTCAGTTCCATGATTTCTTAAATATCAACACAGATAAATGCTCTAACCTACAAGTTTGTGGAAGGTCACAAAATGTTTTATTCAGGGTTTCTGTATTTTATTCTCCTTGACTGTAGCTAAATCAACAGAATCACTAATTGTTGGGCTTCTGTAAATAACTTCAGAGTACGGTCTAGACCTGCTCTTTATGAAAAGCGCTGTGAGATAACTGTTGTTGTGATTTGGCGCTATATAAATAAAATTGAATTGAATTGAATTGAACTACAGAACTTACAAAAATGTGGGACGATCGCTCTGCTTTGTTTGAAGGATGAACTAACTCTATCAAAAACATAATTTCTCTTGCATACAACACAACAGAAATACTGCTTTGAATCAAAGTACCCTAATCACCTGCTAGCACTTATGCTAAAAGATTGTGAAAAACAGGCACATATCGCAGCTATAAAGACAGCAGATAATAAAACCATAACAAATCCAAGGACCATTAATAACGCATTTGCTGCGAATTATTTGGGTTAAACAATATGTAATCAGAATAATATTTTTGGGTTAGCACTACAGCAGCCGTGGTTAGTAGTATGGTTAACTCTGTGCAGGGACGCGAGGGGGCTGGATCCAATCCCAGCTGTCATTGGGCTAGCCCTGGACAAATCGCTAGTTCATCACAGGGCTATCTCATAGAGACAAAGGCCCAAACCCAATGTCCCCCTAAACCCTAAGCCCTGAACCCTCACAGAGTTTACTGACGTCACTTGGAAAGTGATTGAGTTTAAGAGGCTCCAAGGGCTCAAAATGCTGTAAACAGGAACGGGACAGCCCTTTGCCACTTTATCACGTTACCCTGACGACGCTGAAACACGTTGCTCACTTTTTATTTGATGTTTTTGCCTGATTTTTAAGTCCTGCAGGCTCTCGCCCTACAGAGTGGAGGAGAGGTAAATGTCAATATATATTTGTCAATAATCAAGACACTATTGTTGGTCAAACAGCATCATTAACCAAAAACTAATATAAATAGTTGAATAAGCAAAGTGTGTAATGAGGGGATTGCTATTCCTCTGACTTTGTATGTTCTATGCACCATCTTAAGTTAAGAAAACTTTCAACAATTTTAACATCAGCGTAGGTGTTGACGCTTGTTTGTTTACTGTTCTCTTATGACACAAGTTTCCCTCCCGCACTTGACGCTTTGACAGTGGGACGGCCCTAAGCCCTCACGGCCTATCCAGAAACACGCCTCAAAGTCTGTGATTCTGTGAGGGTGGACATTGGGATTGGGCCAAACACTTCACACATACGTTCACACCTAAGGGCAATTAAGAGTCACCAATAAACCTATGCATGTCTTTGGATGGTGGGAGGAAGCGGGAGAACATGAAGAGAACCCACACAGACACAGGGAGAACATGTAAACTCCGCAAAGAAAGGCCGAGGCCTCGATCCACGGACCTTCTTGCTGTGAGGCAAAAGTGCTAACCACTACAGCACCATGCTGCATCTGTGTGTCATGTTTTACTTAATTATTCTCATTTTTAGCACCAGCTACCAGTTATTTTCTGGTACAGTAAAGAAGGTCACTTCAAGAGAGGTCACGTAACAAGATGGCCTCTTCTGCAGCTGTTGCTTTTATCTCTTGGAGCGCAGCATTCAGGCTCCCAGAGCTGTCCACAGATCTAGAGTCAGAACATTTTCCTGTTTCGCCCCCAATATCGAAACGGTCATATATGGTAGATGGTCTGTATTTGTAAAGTGCTTTTCTAGTCTTTTCAACCACTCAAAGTGCTTTACACTACATCATATTCACCCAACTATGAGCAGAGACCCAACTGCTCATCAGAAAAATTAACTCATTCACACACTTTACATTCATTCATTTAACTGACGCTTTTATCCAAAGCAACTTACAATTGCAATACATGTCAGAGGGTTGCGCACCTCTGGAGCAACTAGAGGTCAAGGTTTTGCTCAGGGACACCAAAGGCCTGTGTCCTATCCGGTGTGCCACCACTACACTTCCACACTGATGGCACAGCCGCCAGGAGCAATTTGTGGTTCCCAGCCTTCCGGTTAGTGGACGACAGCTCACTTATGCCACTTCAACACTTTCCTAACTAAGGTCTATCTGAAGGTCTATCTGGTTTGCATTTGCATGTGTTTCATCCTCTACATAGAAATCTGCAGTTACTCTGTGGGCTGAATACACATGTAGCTATTGCTACAGTTGCAATACAGTCATTCTCTGGACACCTATGGATACTTAACTGTTCATTATTAACTTATGAAGTAACTGTTAGCAGCTACTTGTCTTCTTTTTGAGGATTTTTGCATTATTGTAACTTGTGATATTAAAGTTAATATTACATGATACAATCGGAACATGTTGAATATTGTAAAACTGTGTATATATTATTAAAATACAACCAAATTTTGTCAACTTAGTTTTTGTCACATTATTAACACATTTGGAGGGTGGGAAGATAAAAATTAGTTTTTTTTGAGTGACACCCTAAAAACCATTTTGTGTATCTGGGCATTACAATTTATAAAACCAAATGTGCAATAAGCAGTCACAACGTCAACACTATACTAAACAAGATACAGTCAGATGTTTAAAGATGGAGGAACCTAAAGGTAGAATAAATACAATTCAAATGAATATGTTGCTACGTCTTAGTTTTCTTTTCTTTATGCTGCCCATCTGTACCCCTCCAAGTTATTTCAAAGATATCCACTCTATGGTTTCCAATTTCATCTGATATGACAGGCGGCCCAGGATTCACCCAAGCTCTATTCTTAGTCATTTCAAATCAGGCATCTCAGCTCATAGGTTGACCCAGGGTCCAAATATACTATAGTGACACCACACAGACTGCAAAGTATTCTGTTCTGTAGTATAAATAGTAAAATAGTTAATAGGTTTGGGCCCATGATTGCAAACTTTATACAGGTGTGGAAGCAAGATGGATGTCATCTGGGAGGCCTACTTAAATACTGTCAGCACACTCTACTATGGCATAACCAGTTTCTATTATGTGGCAACCGATTGTTAACCCAAACTTCTTGGTCATCCCTGGGAATAAATGAGTATGTGACCTATATGTTGCCCAAGGTCTTCATTCAACCCAAGACTTAAGAACACAGTCCCTTCCCCTGCATCCTCTTATACCACTTAAAATAGGTGGTATTATGCTTTTTGCCTTTCCTTTCCTTTATTGAGTTGTATATCTTTTTTGTGCATGTAACAGGTTTGCAAAGTGAAAAAGCCCCAGAGTCCAGCCCAAAGGGAGTTCCCATCTCCCACAGAAAACTCTGCTCTGAACTGAAAACAGCTCGTTTGTAGTCCAGCCCTTCACTTCCTTGACTTGTGACGTCACAATGCAAACACGTCATAAAGCTCGCCAAGCGGCTGCCGGGGTCTGGCCACGCCCTCAAACCAAGCTAGTTCCAAGCGAGCTGAGGGAAACTAAAATGTAACGCGAAAACACGACAGACTGCTGATTGGCCAGAGAGAATATTCACTGCATCATCACTGTGTGCACCAGACAGAGGCCAGCAACAGAAAGTGTCATATTTTACAGTTTTGGATTTTCATCACTAAATCCACTTCTGAGAAGTTTTGAGGTGAGAAATCAGCTGTGTAGATTTCCAATATTGACAGTTTTACGAGAAGTGATGGCGGAACAAATGTGTGATGAATATTTTCAGAGTTAAGGAGTGTGTGAGGCCGGCCAGCCGCCCGCTCACAGAGTAGTGTTGTGTTGTTCAAAGAACGTTTTGTTCATTTGACCTAATCTTGTATGTGACTCAGGAGGAACGGGTTGACTTAATGAGTAATTCGTTCATTTTCACGCATGCGTGAATAGTCTTGGACTCTTACGTTCACTCGTTACAAAGCAGCTGCATGGGCTCCATCAGCACAGCAAACAGTATTGATTAGTTCACGACTCTCAACTGTGTGTCTCTGGGTTTGAGTTGTTCATTTGTCACGTAACAGCTACTGTAGAGCAGGAGTGAGCTGCTCGTTCACCGCTCACATGGGTCCTCCTCAGTCTTTCGTTCATTCTGCAGGCTGAGTGACTGCCAGCGTCGGAGAATGAGAGGCAGGTCCAGGTCCAGTGACTGTTACCCGACAGTAACATGTCAACTGACATTATATAGCTATTTTGCAAATTATGTGACATTTTATAAAGTATAACGTTATTACAGCGCAGTGATGCTGTGCTAAGTTATAGTTTTAACACAGCCAAACGGTAACTTTAGTCCTGCTAGTGTTTAACATTACAGCTAACAGCTGATGAGAGTTGTTCTGGTTCCGCTCCACTTCAGAGCCCAGACAGGGTTCTACCGGGAGCCGAACATACTACTACACGACTCAACAAGGCTAGACAGCATTCGTAGAAGCCTAGAAAAACCTGTCATCTAATCTTGTTTTTTGGAAGAGTCAAAAGCTGAATGAATCTATTGTAAACCAGCCCAATTATTTCACTGTAATATAGCTGTAATGCTCTTGTGATGTAATGTTTTATCATTATACCACTGCTGTAAAAGATGTCCTTGTATATGTCTGTATCCTCCTCACCACCGCCTTCATATCAATAAAAATGTTGAACAAAAAAATAATGTTCTTGTCCCTGTTATATGTCGTACAATGTTCTCATCTACTAAAAGGAGAGAATATGTAAGTTGAATGAATATGATTTATGTTATGAGAAATAAAAAACAGCACTTTGCTGATGCGATCGTTATGACCTCAATCATTTCTTTTATTTCAAACAAATTCAACTGGGCTCCTTTTGTATTTGTTGCCTCTCCAATACTGTTAATGTTAACTGTCAATGAAGAATTCAACATGAATGCACAAACTTTTTTTGGTTTTAAAAAGGGGGCCATGAAAGAAAAAGTTTGAGAGCTACTGAATGACTGCATATATGAGAAAATGTTGTATAAAGCCTTAACTCCAGAGGGAGCTGTGTGATGTCTTGAGAATCTGCTCAATGACAGGGCTGAAAAACCTGGGAAGAAGAAGTTTGAAAATCTGTGGGGAAAGTGACCTTACCAGACCTCTGTAGCCCGCACCTCATCTCTGCTTGAGGCTATTCTGACCTAACTGCATTATGGGTAATGTAGGCAACAGGCGTGGTAAAACGTGTGGATAAAAATGACAATATATCTTATTCTCCTGCAAAATTGAGTTTGATTAGATTTGATCTGAGTACAGTTTGGATTATTTAGTGCTGAGGCTGTTAATTCAAGTAAAGGTGCGTTCACACCAGCCTCGCTTAGTTTGATTGAACTTAACCCTGGAACATTTAACCCCTTAATTTTCTGTAACCCACCTCTCCACAAAGTGAGGAAGCAGGGTCGGAGGGGGTGTTTGTACATATAATAATGCTGGTGCAAAAACTTTATAGTGAGTCATTATTCATCACATGGAACTGCTTTCCGTGTCTATGCATCCACTTTATTTACCACAAATTTTTGTATCTGATCGTGCTGACTCTGTTAGTCACAGTTGCTGTCTCCTGACGCCCCCATTGTAATCCTAGATGATTTTTATCACTGCTCAGTGAACAAAACTCAAAGGCTTTTATAAATATATATCTTGCCCCACAAGAAATGGTAAGACCTTAGATCAATGTTATGGCACAGTTCAAGGTGCCTATAAATCCATACCACTCCCCTCACTAGGTACAGCGGACCAAAATCTTATTCATGCATATCTTACACCTTTACTGAGGGGGAAGTTCTCACCTAAAGGGTGAAGCCCTAGACTGAGGATGCCATAAAAACACTGCAAGGGTGCCTGGACTGCACAGTTTGGTAGGAGTTCATTAAATCATTCAGGGACCTGGATCACCTCACTAATGTTGTCAGTTTAAAATCCTGGATCAAACACAGCGACTCCTTCTGGTACTGTATCCCAAACGCCTTATTCAAGAAAATTGGAGGCTTAGAATTTCTTCTTAGGGCGGATTTTAATGTTGACAAATTACCTATATCGTTGTCAGAGTTTCATAGATAAATACTCTTGTACTGGAAAATGTTATATGTACACAACTTCTCACCCCCACACATCTGTACTCTGGAACAACAGATATGTTTTGCACCGCAACAGGTCTCTGTTCTTTGAAGACTGGTATGGGAGAAATATATGGTCCATAGCTGATTTGATGGATACCAACGGGCATTCTTTAAATTATGAACAATTTTGCATCAAACATAATTTCAAACCCTTAAAATCAGACTTTACTAAATTATATAGAGCATTACCCCAAGAATTCATGTTTCTAACAAGAAATATTTTGGCATATCATCCAATACAACCACAATTGGCCCCACTATCAATTCAAGGTATCTATGTTCTGGATAAGAAATGCAATAACCACTTTATCAGAAATTGTTTTACCGAATACCTTTACCCTGAAAAACAAAATAAAAACAACATCCTACAAAAATTTGATAAAGATTCAATCACTAAACTAAGGACGATGTATCTAACGCTCCCTATACCGCCCAAAGTGAAAGAAACACATTTCAAAGTCATGAACAACATTTACCCCTCTAAAGAATTACTAAGACTTCGCTTTGGTATAGATGACAACACATGCACATTCTGTGAAAGTGATATCGAAACTACGGACCATGTATTTTTCTCATGCAATGTGATACAGATATTTTGGTGTGATATACACAAATGGGTTAAACAACAGATGTCCTCTTTCCCATCCTCATTCTCCAGAGACAACATAACATTTGGACTGATATTGCAAAGCAAGGATGATGAGCTCTGCAGTAATACAATTGTATATTTAGCAAAATTTTTCATTCACAAATGTAGAATTGTGAAGTCATCTCCCAAATTTGTTGTTTTTCTTAATGAATTTAAACTATATATAAAATCCTTAAAAACGCTGAAAGGTCCTAAAGCACAAAAAATATATGATACCCTAAAACACTTCCCAACTGAGGTAAATAGCTGAACAGAGTCTGAATCCTCCCCTTTGTTATAATTTCCTTATAGTTATTTTAATGTATTTATTTGAATGTTTCCTTTCTTTTATAAATTATCCTTATTTTGTTACCAAACTACCTATCTCCGGTTTGGATGAAGAGCTGCTCCCTATGGCTATACTCTGTACTTATCTTATTCTGTAAGAACGAATTCTGTGCAGCCATGTTTGTCTGTAAATTTTGATACTTTCAATAAAAAAATAAATAAATAAAAATAAAAAAAATAATGTTGTCAGTTCCTGGATCTCATACTGTGAAGACACTGTAATTCTGGACAAAGAGCTATAGATCTATCCCAACAGCAAAAACTGGGTGAGCAAACATCTTAAAATCCTATGAAATAAGAAAAAACATGCTTTTAAACTGGGCAACCTCACTGAAATTAACTCCATGCAAAGGGAGATCAAACAGGAAATAGTGGTGTAAAGTGGGTTATAAAGAAAAAAGTAGAAAGACAACTAAGCAATAATAATTTAGGCTCAGCCTGGGACAGTGTCAAGAATATTGTTGGACTTAATGACAAATCAAAGAAAAGGATATTTTTAGAAGGATGTCGCAGGAGTTCAACAAGTTTTATTCTAGATTTGACATCTATGATTTTAGTTTAAAAACGGCTGCTTAAATGCCGTTCCACAAACTGCTGTTTGTGGACTTTTCATTTGCTTTTAACACCATCCAGCCCAACTTGCTGGTGCAAAAGCTCACAGAGAAGTGTACCCTGTAACCTGGTGGGCTAGATTTTGGACATTCTTAATAACAGGACACAGAGAGCGAGAGTAAGTGGAAAACTTTCTGAAATATCACTTAGATCACCTGGCTCCCCTCAAGGCTGTTTCCTCTCTCCTCGCTTATACATATCATTATACATGTACACAAATGACTACCATAGTGAGTTTACCAATAAAGACAGTGTAAAGTTTGCAGATGACACAGTCATAGTAAGTTTAATAGACAATACTGATACATCTCACTGCCCTGTATTACCCTATTTTTTAGATATTAATGTGACAAAGATATTAATAAAGAGAAGGAACATGCATTGATTTTGGATGTCAACATCCAACTCCTAAAAATACAATTAAAAATGATAAGATGACAAAATTGTTGAGTCGTATAAGGATTTGGGAATCATCACCTATAATAACCATGACCTTTGAACTAAATACAGACATGCTGTATTTAGTTCAAAAGTCAATCTGCAGAAAAGTCAGCAGCATGTATTTTTGTATGCTTCTCTCAGCCTAAAACGGAAAAAAACACATTATCAATTGTAAATAAAGTTAGCAGCAAAATCATTGGGACTCAGCAGGCAAAAACTGAACTGAACTAACTGTACAAACATGTGCTTAAGAAGACAGAATCGATCATGTGTCACCCCCTGCATGCAGAATACAAGATGGTGCCCTTTGGTCCCCGCTTCAGTCAACTACCAGTCAAAACTAACAGATACAAATCCTCCTTCAAACCCTCTATGTCTCTGCTCAGCTCTGCAAAGAATAGGTAACATCTGTACATAAGACACACTTTAACTTTTGTTATTGTTTTTATATACCCATATGCCCTTGTTGTCGTGGTTATTTAATTTCTTGAAAAAATGGATCATCCTGGCATTAGTTCGATTCAGGAACTGGACCTTTAGGTGTGAAATGAAGTCTCATTAGCCTTGTCTTAATTTGTCATTTTATTTTATTTGGGCTTATGTTTGGCTACAAGCAGGGAATCAATACAAACAGGGAATAAATTCAGTTTCAACTAAGACACTTTGCAGTGTGTGCATTCAACTTATTATCAATTATAATTATAAAACGGGTAGCTCAAATCAAGCAATCTGATAATAGTAGTATAGATCTGATAGTAGTGATGTAATGAGTGTATATGTTGAATTCCTTTGCACAGATCCATATCACTCCGCGTCAAACAGGGTTCAAGTTATAATTGAAGCTTCGTGGGGTCTCACGCCCCATTTACACCTGGTATTAAAATGCTACCGGTGGAGATAAATAAATAATTTATAAAACGTCATTTTGCAATTCTTTATTATCAGGATGCCTGATGCTGATCCAGAATGCTGCGGCACGTGTTATGACAAAAGCCAGGAAAAGAGACTTTATTTCTCCTGTTTCAGCTTCTCTGCACTGGCTTCCTGTAAAATCCGTAATATAATTAAAGCCTTTCTGCTTAACTACAAAGCCCTTAATGGTCAGGCACCATCTTATCTTAAAGAGCTCATGGTACCTTACTACCCTGATAGAACACTGCACTACAAAAGTAGAATGGCAGCCAGAGCCTTGAGCTATCAAGCTCCTCTCCTGTGGAACCAGGTCCCAGTTTGGGTTCAGGAGGCAGACACCGTCTCCACATTTAAGAGTAGGCTTAAGACTTTCCCCTTCTATAAAGCATATCGTTCGGACTGGCTCAGGTGAGTCCTGGACCATCCCTTAGTTATGCTGCTGTAGGTCTAGACTGCCAGGGAACTGCCCATGATCCTCCTCTCCCACTCCATCTATATGCATTCTTATCCCATTAATGCATGTTAGTAACAGCACTTCTTCTCTCCCATAATTTTGTGCTTTCTTGTCGCTCTCCTCTCTCCTTCTGTCGCTCTCAGGTGTTTCTGGCTCCGGACTGCGGATTCTGGATCTATGGTTGCGAGCTTCCTGATGCCTGCATGTTTCTGCTTTGCACCAGCAGCTACTATTATTATTATTTTTTTTTTTTTTTTTTTTATTATTATTACCATTTGCGTTGCCAGTCTCTCTCTGTTTCTGCCTGTTTAAGGAAGTTTTTCCTTGCCTGTGTCACCATGTGCTTGCTCATGATGTAAATTGTTGGATCTCTGGAAATAATATCAAGAGTACAGTCTAGACCTGCTCTAATAGTGTCTTGACATAACTTCTGTTGTGATTGTTATGATTTTAATTCAACACAATTCCTTGAAATCAGCCTTTTTAATTTTATTTTAAGAATTCTGGTCTAGACATCAGGGGCGGACTGGCACAATAATTCAGGCCGAGAATTTGACTCCATCCCAGGCCACCCTGTTCATGCCAACCACTAGACCACTAATATTGTGGACTAACACTATTTGTTGATGTAACAAACAAATACCAAACTAGGTATAGTCATTGCCACTCTAATAATCTACAGACAATTGGGACTGACATAAAAGTAACCTATGAGAACACTGAGCTTTTAAGGTATGCTATAGCACCGTCAAAAACTCCTCAGAAATAGCCTAGGATAGCTACACTAATCATAGCACATACAAATGTACAAGGCTACACACAAAATATAAGGCTAGGCTACACATTTAAATAATAGAATGAGATATACAGAGTTTGCTCAAATGTTGAAATTTTACATCTTTATATACAAGCAATATACAATCATCTCAGAAGTATCAAAAAATATCACACACACACCTACAACAATGAAAGTAAGTAGGCATAGGCCTATAATGCAAGTCCAAAAAGCACTCCTATAACCTACAAAAAAAATAGTGATTACAATGTTCAGTCACTGTTTTCCATAAAGCAAACAGCCCAAAAATAAACACAACTATTTTCAATAATTTCTACTAGATATATTTAATGTTTTCTATTGGCCTAGTTTTTAAAAAACATACAGTTGCAGAGATTCCCGTTGTTTGTCTGTCTGTCTGTTCACATGCGGAGCACAGTGAGACCCCGCGGATCCAAAAGAGTACGCAAGGAGCATCGCTCCTGGTCTGAAACAGCTGCCCTGATTGTCCTGCCTTCAGGGTGGGACTCTCATCAACCATTTAAAGTTTGGTGCACATGTGAGCATGTACACTGAAGTTACATAAAATTCAAAATGGCTGACCCATTTATTTTTATCTGGGCAGTTAAATGATTGTATAGTGAAGTAATTCCTTTTGGCAAACTCTTTGTGGAAGCCAAATCTTTCAAGAACATTATACAAAAACCAACTCACGGAATCAAAGCCCTTTTCCACGTCAAACTGAGCAATAAGGTTTGTAATTTGCATTCTGATGACTCAATATGTGCAGTGAATATCTGACAGTTTCATGGGTCTGTATCTATGAGACAAGTGTGTCTTTTCCCTTCTTGGGGATGAAATAGATAGTAGCCTCCCTCCATGATCTTTAATGCTGTGGTTATTTCCAGAGAAGATTTGGTACTAACTCTGGAAAGTCTTGTACCATTTGGGGGAAAAAAATCATCTGGGCCAGGTGACTAGTTTTCTTTTAGCCCATACAGTATATAGGAATATTAAACTCTTCTTCTGTTATTTCAACTGATAATTTTGGATTTTGTTCTTTTGACAGGGTGGGTAAATTAAAGGATTCTAAGAATTGTCCATTTGCTGTAATTGTCCATATGGAGGAGGAGGAAGGAGGTGAAGAAGGACGTGGATGAGGTAGAGGGAGGAGCAATAAGTGGAGAAGGAGGTGGAGAACAAGAATCTCTGGCCTGTCCCAGGCCAAAGACCGGAAAGAATTTGTTGTTTGGTGTGTTGAACTGTACAGCACACTAAGGAATAAAAAATGTGAGCAAATCTGTTATTTCTTTTGTGTTCATCATGTGAAAAGGTTTTTGAGGGGGAGAACCACAAGCAACATAAGTAATAACCAGTTTTTTGTAGTATTGTTTTGAATTTCTCTCACCAGTGTGTAAAACTGTGCTGTAGTGTGTGTGTGTGTGTGTGTGTGTGTGTGTGTGTGTGTGTGTGTGTGTGTGTGTTTTGAGGGCTTGTGTGTTATGTCTGAGGGCAAAGTTTGGTTTTTTAGCTAGATTGAATAGTTCTGAGTGGAGAGCGTCATTGGGACCTGAAAATAGGACATTTGGGGAATTGGGTGAGAATTTGTAGATTTATGTTTAGAGTTTTGAGAAAAAGAGGCATAATTTCAAGAAATGTGTTTAAGCAATCAAGAAAAACTGTAATATTACAAAATCAAAACAGCAGTCTTGCTGGGTAGGGGGTCCAGAACTTAACTTTTTTTCTCTTTAATATTTTATTAACTTCAGCATATTCAACACATCGTCTTAAGGATGGTAGATAGGCAGTTGTGGTCTACAGTAAAATGGGTATTATAGTAGATCACCTGCCAAGCTTTACGAATCACCTCTTCCCTTGCTCTGTAGCTCTCTAACTGGGCAATGACAGAACAGGGCTTTTCCTGTGCGCCCTGTGTGCTCTCTTGATTTTGAGTTCCATTAATGTGAAAATCAAGAGAGTCCCTCAGTAGGCTTTCCCTCCTCCTCCCCAGGTATGCCGTAGATGCAAATTTTATCTCTGCTAGGTGAACTCCTGGTTAATCAGTTCAGCCTCAATGTTGGCCTGCTGTTGAGAGACGTTTCAGTAGCACTGCTGGTACCTGTAGTGCTGATTCTGCTTCGCCAATTTGCCTCTCAGCCTCATTCTGTTTGTTGAGCACAGTTCTTGTTTAATGTCTGTGAGCTGTTTTTTGTCCCTAAGTGCGTAGGCTAGCATCACCCACTTCATCCTCTACACTCACCTAGCAACCCGTTCTCATCCCAGGGCGTCACATATGGACGCTTTGTCAAGACCCCTTGGCGTCACTTATGTATATGTAGGGCTCCACAGTGAAGTTAGCAAGAATAACTATGCAACATTCAGTTGGACTTTCAAAATAAATCTAGTGGTTCATATTGTGAAACGTCGCAGTTTGGTTATGTTTAGTCAATGAAACTACTTGGTTAGGTTTAGGAAAAGGTTTGGCTTACGGGAGTAAGCTTACGTAAGTTAAATAACGCTACTTAAGTTACGTAAGTTACCTAACATCACTAAAACGAATAAACGTTGACTTTACGTTGTTATACATGGGAAACAGAAACTGTTCTCCTGGGTGAAAGTCCAGTTTTTGTCCCACTGCTCCATCCCAACCACCTCATTACTCTGAACTGACAGTAGTGAGCTTCTTTTCCGATGGGATAAAGGCTGTGATCCCCGGTGGACTTTGATATGATCAACTTAGATGAATTTCAAACTAGCTGCCTAAGGCACCGACAGACCCTACTGCATGTGGAGGACCAGGAAGTGGGGGAGAAGAGGACTACGCTTTAGGATGAAAAGACCACCCCTTTGTCGCATACACCTCGAAATCCATTATTCTTTCAAATGTACAGTTCTACGCTCTAAAACTGATGAACTGCAGGCGCAGGCCCGATATACCAACGAATTCAGAGATGCCTGCATATTAGCCTTACTGGGACATGGCTGTCCAATAGAGACTTGGATAAGGACTTAGAAATTGGGGTGCCCGTTCTCCTGGATAGGGACAAAACAACGACAGGCAATTCTAAATTGGGGGTTGTAAGATCTGTGCTGTTTCCCAGTTAAAGGCGCATATAGTCCATCCCTCTTCCACCTTTGGGTTCGTCTGATCATAACTGTGTGCTGTGCACTGTACATCACACCGCTCTGTAGAGGGACAAGGTGATTAATATGCACAGAAAGGTCTGGACTGAGGATGACCAGTCCAGACAAATGACTGTATATTGATGAACTGACTGATGTTGTTAATAGCTGGATATCTTATTGTGAAAATAATGTTATTCCAGACAAAATCAAAAAAGTATATCCAAACAGTAAGCCTTGGATAACAAAGTCCATTAAATGCTACTGTATTAAATGAAAAAGTCATTTAGGGAATGGAACACTTTTTATTTAAATTAAAGGTGACAGGGCAGGAAAAAGAAAGAATAAGAGCAAAATCGAGACACAGGTCAGGTTGAATACTTTGGGTTCTGACTGGAACAGCATGACAAATATTGTAGGGCTCAATGAAGACAGAAGGAGGAAGGTAGTGTTAAATGGCTACACAGCTTGCCAGCAGCTGCCAGATTTTAACGAATTTTAAGTGCGATGTGATGTACATGATTTTGGCAACCAACACAGCTGAGCTCAGGAGCAGAGCATGACCAAATGTTTTAAAGGTTGTAGTTGTTTGCTTATAATGTGTGCACAGCAGCTAGATCCTACTTTTAATTATATTTGTCAACTGTCACTCTCCCAGCAGAGGGTACCATCTATATGGAAGAAGTCTATTGTGGTGCCGGTTGCCAAGGGTAATCACCACCAAGCCCTTAACAAGTTCAGTCCTGTGGCCTTAACTTCCTTGGTAATAAAGTCATTTGAAAACAGGTAAAAACAGAGCTCTTAGCTAAAACTGAGTGCTTTCTGGATCCTCTTCAGTTTGCTTACAGAACAAGGAGGGGGTGCAAGATGCTAACAAAACCCTCTTTAATCTTCTACATAAACATCTAGAAGGTAGCGTGCACCATGCTAAAATTATTTTTGTCAATTTTTCATCAGAATTCAACACTATCCAGTTTCATATCCTTGTGGAGAAGCTAGTTAATATTTTCAAAGTGGACTGAAGTATTGCAGGCAGGGTCCTCAACTTTCTTACTAACTAACAGAACGCACAGAGTAACGGTGATATGGTAAACTGCCTATTGTGCTAAAAGCATCCACCGGCTCACCTCAGGGGTGCGTTCTTTCTCATCTCCTGTATTATTTTGTAGACAAATGACTGTCGCGACCATTATGACACCAGATATATTATTACGTTTTCTGATGACTCTGTAACTGTTAGCCTTCTCTGTGGTCATGGTTCAGTTGCTAATGACTTTGTTTCTTGCTGTAATAAGAATTTTGTACAACAAACGTTCCCAAAACAAAAGATATGTGTATAGACTACCAGCACCTGTCTGTTGTTGCGGTGCATAGGGAATTTCTTGTTTTATATGTGTATAGACTTCAGACATTTCTCCCCAGCTCATCAGAGCAGTGTAAGGGACAGGCAGAAAATATTTTAGGCACAATGATTGATAACCGCCTGAAATTCAATTATGATACTGAACTGCTGTGGAAAAAGAGACAGCAACACTTTTTTGGTTTAAGGAAACATGCTAAATTCCAGATTGACAAGTCTCTAATGACACTGTTCTACAGAGCTTTCATTGAATCTGTCATTTCATTTCCTTCATCATCTGCTGGTATGGCAACCTTGGGACCAAAGAGAGAAAGGCTAGGAATGTTAAAGTGGCCAGTAAGATAGTGGGAGTTTAGTTTGGCAGTCTGAATCATATATTCATTAAGCAGGTGCTAACAAAAGCAACGGCCATTCGCTCAGATAGCGCCCATCCCCTTAACTCAGAGTACACTGTTACCATCATGCCTTAAAGGTCTCTGTTGCCATGAAAATCAGATGTACTGTTAGAACTCCTTCATACCGGTCTCCATTCAAGCTTCAAATGCTAATATCAGAAGGAGGTAACTGGATTGGGGTCGAGTGGACGTACTATACTATATACTATACACAGTGTCTATTACAGGGCTATTGTACAAGAATGTGTTACATGGTATACATATTTCTATTTTTCTGCTCAGAGACTGTGTTGTAATAGGTTTTGAATATTGGATATTTCACTGTTACTTGCATGAGCTGTTACTAAAGTCTGTGTGCTGTCCTGTGCAACTGCTGAAACCTTTAGATTATTATTCCTTATGTTAAGTTGCTCAAGCCAACCCCTTCACAAAGATTTCTAAATAAACTTGGAATTCTGTTAAATTCCTTGTTTTTGAGCCTGCTGAACCGATCGTGCCAGTTTATGCCATCAATGTGTAAGTCAATGTGTGAATATATGAATGGCAAATTATAAAATCGCTTTGGCCAAATAAATGCAGTCACTTATAATGTTTTAGGAAAGAGTGTGGCAAAACATTGCAGGCAGCTTTAACTGGAATAAAACAGCTTCTTAATCAGCAATTTGTTTCATGGTACAATGTGGCGATTTTTTTCATTTCGAAATGTTCAACTGTGTCGTGATGTGTCGTTGAAATGGAACAGTAACACAAACTGTGTAGACAGCGCATATTAAAATCAATAAGATGTCATTTCAACTCACATCTACACGTTGGTCAAACAGCTGCTTGCCAATAGAAATCCAATCACCTACAATTTGATAACCAAGTCGTCAAAGACTACTACTGATACTTTACATAAGCAAGTGGTTTATATGCCTAAATCTGACCAAAGTGTGTCCGCTTCACAACATTGACCTTGCAAGCTTTATTTTGAAAATTTAACTGGATGTTGTATATTTATTATTGAGAACTTGACCTGATGGAGCATATTTATTGTTGCTAACTTGTCGCAGAGCGCTGTGTGTCCAGAAATGATTCAAGAGGGGTACCTACAGCGTTGTACTTTGAAGGGGAGGGCCACTGACCAAGTGGTAGTATTTGACGAGTTGGGTGTGAAGAAGCAGGGTTTGTCATCCACCTACAGGTCTCAACATGTAAGAAACCAAGTAATTATAGCTGTGACAACTGTTAAGTTATATCTTTAAAATCTTCCAGGACAAACTTTATCAAGCATATTGATTGCATGGAGGTGCAATCAATATGAACTCTAACTGAACTCTAACTGAACTGAACTCTAAGAATGGCTAACCCTGCAAGAAGAGCCAACAATGAAAATGCTGTTCCTTCTCCAAAAAAATCAAGGAGGGATAGGATTGTTCACTATAAACAAAATATTCTGTTGGAGACATTGCTTGATGCATGAACAAAAAGCAAATGAATAACCAATAAAAAGGAAAAGACTGTTATATTTAGTCACCAAAAATCAATTACCAAATACCTAGTGAATACATTTGGTAATTGACATCAAACAAGACAGGTCTAGCACAGTGGAAACAGAAGTTATACTGACATGAGTATAACAATTATTATGGTTTTAAAAAATATAAGGGACATTATTTAAATAGGCCTACTAGTAAAATGAACATCCACAATGCATTGCAATACACAAAGGTATAATATATAAAATAAGTTTTCTGATACTTAAGGCAGAGTTTGTGCAGATCTTAGAGGGAAACAGCCTGGAGTCTCTGGTTTTATGGCAGGGCTCTGGAACCAAGGAATGCTTTTGAAGCCAGACTCTTAATGGAAAGAGGCTCATCCAAAAAGAGGTTGTGAGTGTTATCAGATCAGGAAGAAGCAGACTGTATGCACCACAGACCCTGGCCCAGCTGAGGGCATCATGGTGACAACAAGGGGTTGTGAAAATATTTGTACCTCCATGCATGCTTTACACCATGTGTGCATACAAGTTTATTATGGTTCTGTGTCATTTAGTGTGCTTCCAAAACAGAGCAGCCACGCAATTGAAGTAGCCAGACAATCATCCTTTCCACACATTACTGAAGACATTGTAAAAGAAACTGAAACATTTGACAACAAACAAACCTGGTGGGTCCTGTTTTCAAACCCGTACCCATCTGGCACATGCAGAGTTCAATGCCAGAACCGACCATTGCCCTGAATTATCTTGATATCAATTCGGGATGTAACCAGACATCTAACCCGTTCAGTGGCCATGACCTAAACTGTATCCGTAATAAGATGGGCTTACAGCTGCTGCTGTGCCTTATAAGGAAAAGCTTGGTATGCCAGTATAAGAGTACAGTCTAATCCTGCTCTATGTGAAAAGTACAATGTGAAAACTGTTGTTGTGAATTGAACTGTAGGGTCGCACAACCACCAGGGGAAATAAATGAATGATTAAGACAAACACAGCGATATGTGTAGATTGTGGGTGCTTCAATGGCTTGGACAGTATAGACAGCAGAATAGTAGCTATGCAGAATGGCTCTGTGAATGTCAGTGATGTCAGTGGCAGGCCAAGGACATTGCATGCAAGATCAATTTGGCAGTTGCATTAGGCACACATTTTCCAAGGTTTGCTGCACTTGTAGATCGTGAACTTGAAATTTAACAGTGACAGCATAATTGACGACAGTGTGCAGCACAGTCAGATCTAATCTGAGTTCCAGGGTACTGCAGGTTGTCTGCATGATTACTGTGAACACCATGAAATGCAACAGCTCCCTCAAAAATGACATTTTTTATTTAAAAATGTGAAGTTGGGAAATTAAAGCACTAAGCTAAAAAGGTAAATATGTTTTTTTCTATTGTAATATATAACATAACATATATACACCCAGGCAAATAATGCCCCAGTATTGAATGTGCAGAAGCAAACTAATGATGGCCTTCATCTCCCATCCAACACAGTTTTTGCTGAAAGGCTGTCCAATCTTTGCTGAAACCTTTGAAACCTCTCAGTTTAGCACATCACATGCCAGGAATACTAATTTCTTGTCATCAGGTGCACCTTGTGGCTCTGCAGCATTTAGCATGTATAATATATGCTAATTTATACAACAGCCACTTCTGTGATATGAGGTGATGTAATCAGGAACTGCCATGGCTCAGAGTGCTGAAAAGCTAACGTAGAAACAGCCATATGGTTTGACTTTATAAAACAGAAAAGTGCTACCAAATCAACAGGACTAGTGTGGCAGTCAGTAGGCTTTACACAGCAAGTGTATGTGCACATTTACATTAGTCTACACTACTACAGTAGCCTAGTTTTAATACAGACTACTGGTAGTAATCTGTGTTGCATGATGTAAGGTAAAAAGATTAATATTTAAAATGAGCTTCATGTTCATGGCAAAAGCTGTTATATTAGTCTGTCTCACTTTCACCCCCAAAAGAATTATATGCAATTTGTTCTGAATGTCATATGGATATGTCTTTGTTTTATGTCAGGGATTATCACGGGAAAGCTTGTGAAGCTACCCTTGAACCATTTATTTAATTAACAAATTATATTCCTCAGAAATGTCTAGCCCATCTGAGAGACTGTCCTGAAAACAGCGCAGATAGAGACAATGTGTTTTAAGGTATGACATGACAGTAAGAATCACTCACAGCTTTAGGCCACATATGGACGTCCTGTTTTGCTCACTTACTCTCTCTCTGCCAATTCCAAAGACCTCTAAACAATTTCAAGCAGCTAACCCATGTGGCTCATCTCTGCCGTCTGTAGACGTAAGATGATGTTCCATGCCAACAGCACACAGGACGTTATGTAAGTCTGTCCGAATAATGAAGGGTGGGGTGAGGACAAACAAAAACACAGATGGCCGTCTCCAGTTTTCTGCTCAGTGACAGCTCCTGCTTCATGAGGGATGGAGCTTTTATTAACCTATCAACATTTTCAATTATTCATTTAGTCCAAAGGTATAAAAAAATGTCCAATTATTATCATGGCCCAAAGTAAAATCAGAGAAACATTTTTTTTGATCGATTTATCATCTGACAAACAACTATTCTGTGCAAGACAATTCATTATTTATGTAATGTCATTTATGTTCCAAAGTGAATCTGTTCTATGGGATATTCTCGCTGTGTTTCCCTGGATAGAGTTTACTTGATGAGCTGCAGTGGAGGGATACTTACACAGAAATGGAATTTGATACTAAAAATACTTCCTTTGGAATGTACACTTGATTATCGCTGGCTGAACTTTAAACCAAAAACTAGAATGAGGAAATAATATCTTCTTTAATGTAGGCTGCAATTTGTCAAGAGGGTATTATTGTAAGACATTCTTGCTGGTTGTGCACGACAAGCAATTTGAAGAAGTCACCTTGACGTAGGAACAACTTGTGATGGTTGTTTCTCACTGTTTTCTGACATTTTTTTAGACCAAACACCACACACCAAAAATATTTGTCAGATAAATCCATATTAAAAATAATGTTAGCTGCAGCCCGAATTTAATGCCCAAAGGCATAAAGGCAATAAATTAGTTTGCAGATTACAGGTTGATGATCAAACCTATAAATGGTCTCATGACAGTATTTTATTTTGGTTTAGGGCTGGACAATAAAACAATAACAATAATCGCGATATAATTTTTTTCAATAAAAATATAACAAATGTTCAATAAATATTCAATAAATGTTTGATTTAATTCACTTACATCATACACGAATTCGGACATAATTTTTGTATTAAGATGTCAATTTTGACAAATTTTGTTGAGACAAAAAGGACTGAAAAAAGCTTTTACTTAATTTTACTTGTGCATATTTGTTTTATCACAATTGTTTTGAATGTTCTACCTCAGATTTGTGAAGTGATCCTGTGATTGGCATTAAGTGTTGGCAAAAAAAAAATCAGCCTTTAAACTCAGCAGAGAACGATTTGATAATTATAGTGATAATCGATATCGAAAGATATGAAACTTTATCGTCCAGCCCTACTTTGGATTAATCGAATAATTCCACAAGTGAAGCCAACAGTTTTATATAGGCTAGTCCATGATGCTGTAGCCTATACATGAAAAATATAAATCACTTTTCACCTTTGATGAGTCTCCTTTAAATGTGGAAGTGACTGATACTGACAAGCGATGCTTAATTACACTCTCAAAATATCAACCCCCACACGTGATCTAATAGCTTTTTTGGTGACTTGTTAAATGACTTGTTGGTGTTATTTAAATAGGCTAGTTTACATAAATCAAATTAATTTGATCTGATGCAAAGGGCTGTTGGAAACTGCATTACCTTCAGTATCATCTATGCTTTGGATGATGTCGTCAGTGTCCAAGCGATCCTCCTGAGAGAGAGCATGTATTTTAATGTTGAAGTCAGCCATCAGATGATAGACTCCCTCCAAAGTGAAGTAACAGTTCCGCTCCTCCTTGTCGTCTTCGTAGACCAGCAGCGCCGTATTCCAGGCGAAGTGCTCAAACATCGCGGTGAAGGTCTCTGCCATCTTCACGTAGGACGGGGCGATGCGGGTCAAGTGGGAGTATTCGGTGTTCTTATTGCTGAAGCCGACGGCCAGGGCACCTGCTGTGATCACCGGGATGTTCCAGTGGGATGCCAGCCTCACCACCGCCGCCGCCTCGTACTCGCACACCGGACCCAGTATCAGATCCGGCTTTCCCCCACACGACCTGTCCACTAACTTAAACAGAGCATCATTGACACAGTCAGAGTTCTCAAACTGGATGTTGAAGTGGAACCCCGAGGACTGTCCTCCGTCTGTCTTCAGCCTCTTTTGAGCGTAAAGGATCGCTGGTGAGACTCTTGTATGTGAAAAAAGGTAGGAGTTATTCTGTGGCAAAAATACCAAAACATCTATGTCCTCGGTAAAGGTGTTTGTCATAACTGGGTTCGGGACCATCAAAAAGTACACACACAGTGCGCTGAAATACAGCATGATGCCACTTCAGATGAATGCCAAAGTCGCCTGTTGGAGAGATGTTCTTCAAATGTGTCTTTCCCCAAGTTGGCTCCACTTGGCAGTGTACATATGGCTGCAAAAACAAAACCCTGCGCTGTGAGTAAATGGCTTAAATGGTAAATAACTGCAGGCTATGTCTAACGAAGTAAAAAGCGAATCTGCCAAATTGTGTGTGTTTAATTCTGCATTGAGAGTTCCTCCGAAGGCTCCTGAACCTGCTCAAAATATTCTCTCAACAGTTGCTCCTGCTAGGCTCGGCGATTTCCCCAGCTCTGCCAGCAGCCACCGCACACACTGGCTCCGGCCTGGAGTTTTGAAGCATCTTTTGAGGATTATTCCTGCGTCATCGGAGCGCTGCCCACCTCCTTCTTAAAGCTACACTGCTGTCGGACTCACAATGAGCCACTTCAACGTTGCACCAGTTAATATGTGGGAATTTTGGTTCTGTAGGTCTGAAAAACTAACAAAAAAAATACACAACTTTCCTGTGTTTTTCTAAGATGCATTTATTCTTGATGCGCGTATCAGGGCTGGTTAAAACATTGTAACTCCAAGTAATGCCAACTAAATAGATAATGTAGCCTATTTTGGTCATGATGACTGCTGAGGTAAGTTGTTTCACATCAGGTAAGATATTTCCCTACATAGGTGTCGTTTACACTGAGGACGCTGGGGACATGTCCCCACCACTTCTTGAAATGTCTGATTTTGCCCCATCACTGTTTTGAATGTTAAAAATGCTCTGAACAATGGCTTGCAACAAGAAATGTTAAGTCTAAACAAATGAAAATGCGTTGAGAAAGGTTTATTTGCACAATGCGAAAACATGCAATGCAATTTAAACATAGAATCAACTAATATGTGTTGTAAAATAAAACAAGCTAGTAATTACTGCATTATATTTCATTAGATTTTTATATTTTGGATAGTCACCAGCCGCCTGAATTTTACATTTCCCTTTATATGAATAAAGACATTTCCACCAGAAAGAGCAGAAAATTCCTCCAGCATGCAGGAAATTGTTTAATGCTCAAAAGTTTTGGGGGGAAGTTTTTAATAACATCTGTAATTTGCTACTCTGGCTTGGGAGGAAACTACAGAAGAATAGTGTAGAACCAGTGTAAATGTGAAGCACACAGAGTTCACAAGGCTCTGTGTGCTTTGTACTTTTTGAGAAAATTTAGCTTTGTTAAAGATGGTTTTCATATGGATTTATTTTAGTGCCAGCTCAAACTGAATCTGAATTTTAAAATGTAAATGTTCAGACTGAACACTTTGTACTAAATCTGAAACAGATAGAAATCGAATTAAACAGTTTAAAACTGAATTGAACAGTTTTGAATTTGAAATGTTAAATCTGATTATTGTATGCAAAATTAGAAATAATATTTCACAAATTGAAATTGAATCTAACTTGTAATGTTTACAACTTGGTGGGGAAAAGTGGTGTTAAATTTTATTCCCATAAACAATAATGGTGTTGGTGTATAAATTGATTCTCTTCTGTTTTGTGACAGAAATAACATCCACATAGAAGCTTTCAGTCAACACATGTTTAGTAAACCCCCTCTGCTGTCCACCTGCATACTCAGTGTTAAATGCACTTGTGCTTTTACAAAAGGTCTAATGTAACTGCTTCTACATGTAAGAGGTAGATCCAGTCACATTTTGATGACACAACGATTGTCTCCTTACTCCAAAATTGTCTTTCACTGTTGATATTTTGAAACTCCCCAGGGCACATTTGAGTTTTACAGCATACCTGTACACAGTTCATGTGGTTATCTACAGTTTGATCTGTCTGAGCTTTACTGTCTGAGCTCAGTTGTGTATTCCACCCTTCTCTCTGGTTCCCCTCTGATCACTGTGTATAAGTTGAAAGGGGTCACTAGTAGCGAAGAATTAGCACCAACCCTTCAGTTCTTCTCAGCTCTTTAGCCTCCTATAACTCATAGTTCTAGCTTCCAGCAGCATCAGACAGCTTCAGTAAAACAGCTCTGAAAAAGCCATTGTAAACTGTCCATCACCAGTGTGCACACAGACACAGTCAGAGATGAGCCGGTGAACATATAGTGCAGTTAGCAGCTATAGAGCCAGATCTCTTTCTCAGAGGTTGTTGGAGACTAACCCAGAGCTAAAAGGAGATTCGACAAGTCTGAATGAATAGTAATATTGCGCCATGTCTGCTGGTATTCATATTATTGGTTTTATCTGTGTTTCATTGTCTTTGCACTTGTGAAAGCACCTCGTAGCATGGCTTATGAAAAGTGCTTCATAAATAAAGATTACTATTATTATGTAAAATCTGAATCTTCAAAGCTACAGCTGTAAAATGAATATGGTGAAGTAAAACACAGAGATCTTTCCCATCTTTAACGTACTGGGGTAGAAGTACAAAGTAGTATAAAATGGCAAAGTGCGAGTATGTCGGAACTGTACTCATATACAGTACTTGAGCAAATGTATTTGTATGTTCTCACTTTATGGGGAATCATGTTAGAATGAGGTTTTTGGAGAACACAAAACACTGCATTGTTTCCATACAGCACAGAGTCTTACAGAGTGACTGACTTCTGCAATTCAAGATTGACAAAATTGCCCAAACCTCTGCTCAACTAACAACCTTGCATTTATCGTGGCTCATTAACATGTGTCACCAACCAAGTCTCTCAGAAGACACATTTTGTTTGCTGGCAAGTGGAGTGGAATTTGCTGACGTACATGCCAATGTTTTCCACAGCTCTCATTACACTTAAAATCATTAAATCATTACATGAAAAGGTAAAGTATTATACTGACTGTGAAGCACAATTCTGTGCTATCTTTATCTGAAATGTCCAAATTATACCAGTTGAGCACAACTTATTATTCAGCAATTATGGTCATTAAAAGCTGAACTCAACACATTGTAATGTAATGACAACTTTTACCTGTGGATTTGGCTTAGTTGGTAGGAACTCAGTCTGATCATTGCTAGAATTTTCCAGGATATGAGATGACATCCTGCTGCAGATTGCTGAACTGTAGGTTCTGCTCTGCTTGAGTGCTTTAAAATCCTCTGTGCAGACTGATGATCATGTTGAAATTCATCATGTGTTTTTAAGCGGGAGAACCACAAATATTACGAATAACCAGTTTCTGTAGTATTGTTTTGTGTGTGTGTGTGTGTGTGTGTGTGTGTGTGTGTGTGTGTGTGTGTGTGTGTGTGTGTGTGTTTTGAGGGCTTGTGTGTTATGTCTGGGGGCAAAGTTTGGTTTTTCAGCTAGACTGAATGGTTGAGTGGAGAGCTTCATTCTGACCTGAAAATAGAATGTTTGGGGAATTGGGTGAGAAGTTGTGGATTTACGTTTAGAGTTTTGAGAAAAAGAGGCATAATTTCAAGAAATGTGTTTGTCATGGGGCGCGCTGAGACAATGGAAAGGCGAGAGGAGGATGCAGTTCAAACAAAAGACTTTATTAACTCAAACTTAACTTAAACAGGCTTACGTGTAAGCTCGGTACAAAAGTCTAAACAAAGGTAATCTAGAAGAAGGTGAATCCAACACAAAGACAGAGCAATCCAAAACGGGGGAACAAACCAGAAATCCAGGGAACAGAGGCAGAACCCTCAACACAGACGCAAGGTGCCAACTGAGGACAATATATGCACTGGTAAACGAGCAGGGGGGGAGCAATACAGGTGACCGGGATCAGGGCTAACGAGGCAGGCAGAGAGACAGCAGGGAGGAACAGAGAGACACTCACAGGTGGAAAACACGAGACCATACATTAACTGGAACTCAAAGTATTTAGTGGACAAGCAAGCAGAGGATTTCCAGGGGGAACAGACACAAGCAAACAGATCACAAATAAACACCAACAAGGAAACACAGACTGAAGCAAAGATAAAACAGGACTCAGATTGGACATTGACTGGGTACACACCAAAGGTATTTTACATCTCATAAGATTTCCAAAATGTGATAGACCACATGATGAGGAGAAAAAATCCTAGATTTAACCGTTTTGCTCCTATAGTGTGTGGTGTGCCATGATGTGACAAACACAGCACACCACACACGAACAGATTTTCAGCCCGAGTCTAGACTGTGAACACAGGAAATCTTTAAGCATTGTGCTTTATGCTTCCGTCTTCAATCATCCCGCTTTCTGATTGGATATTGTTTCGTTTCACGTGATAATCTCCAGATCGTGCGTGCGCTTGTCCTCAGGGATCCCCCCACACATTTCTGATCGTAAATATTCAACATGTTGAATACTTATGATTCGCGATTTTCACATTCAGAATCTGATAAGATAATCTGTAGAACCATCAAGATAATCGGGACATAGCTAGGATTGTCGGAGGGGGGAAATCGGCCCAAAATCAGCCCGATTATCTTTTGGTGTGTACCCAGCCTAAGACATGAACTAAAGTACAGGACTAAGAACTAAGACACCGAACTAGGAACTAAGATACGAGACAAGACAGATACCAAGTAACTTGAAGATGCGGAAGAATAATAATAATCACTGGGCTAAGAACTAACAGAACGAGACTACACAGAACCAAAAACAGGAAACATGAACACAAAACCCACATTCCTAACAGTGTTTAAGCAATCAAGAAAAACTGTAATGTATATTGTCTGCTATGTAGCAGAAGGGAGTTACAAAACTTGTTATATTGTGACAATAAACCTACCTACCTTATTTACAAATGCTTGCACACAGCATGTGTACCTCTACTTCTGCTACAATAGCAGAATGAACATGTCATTGAAACATTGAAAAATAACAGGTTTATTGTAATTTGGGTAAAATAGATCAACCACAGCTAGTTCCAATATCAACCAGAGACATGAGCCATGTGTTGAAGTTCTTTCAATTACATACACGGAACAGTAAAAAGGAGACTCTCTGGAGTTGAGTTTATCCAATGTGGATACAGAACAACACAGAGGAGGAGAGAAAGAAAGAATAATGTCTGAACAGAATAATTGGAACAGGGAGAGGAAGAGGGCCGTGTTTCTGTCCAGGTGCAAGCGAGAGATGACATTAGATGTGATGTGGATGAGAACATGTGGCCAAATGCTGAAGATCATATGGATTAGAACAGGTACAGACTATGGATTTTAGTTTCTTTCCCTTGTGTGCATTTTTTCCTTTCAATGTAATTGTGTATTTACATTTACATTTACTCATTTAGCAGATGCTTTTATCCCAAGCGACTTACAATTGAGAAACAACATACAAGCATCGATAAAGCGTCAATACAGTAAGAGATACAAGTTACCGACAATAAATACTAGCAAGAGCTATTAGCATGTACAGCATCAATTGGGTAAATACCTTAGGAAAGAAGTTAGAGTTAACAAATAGGGAAATCAATACAAGATAATTGTAAGGAGACAGAAGAAGAGCACAGGATGTTAGGGGTTAGAGGTATTATAAGAGGATGTGTTCTCGGAAGAGTTTTCAAGAGCTTCTTGAATTTAAAGAGGGACGCCCCTGCTCTGATGGCATGTGGTAGTTCGGTCCACCATTGTGGTGTCACATATGAGAACAGCCGGGACTGCAGTTGTTTTGTGCTTAGGGATGGCAGAGCAAAGAGGCCGAGAAGGAACCTAAAGCCTCATAGATTGGATTATTTGTTGATCACTGGCTGCAATTTCATGTTGCTAATAAAGCTTTTACTTCTGTAATTCTGTCACATGTGTGATTTACAGTAAAAGGAAACAATGGATTTCCCATTGTCTACTGCACACAGGTAGAACCTAAACATGAAAAGTAATGCAGTTTCAGTAACACCATTAACTGTTTGTATCTAGAAAGTCGTTCACAGTGCTATGATCGATTGATCTGTTGCTCTTGGAAAGAAAACATGCTAGTGTTTTGACAGAATGATTTGATTTTGAGTCAGGTTTTCTGTGTTTTGATAGAGTCTGTGTATGTAGAGAATGTTTTTTTGCATTTTGAAATGTAGAGTTGCTGTTTAAAGAACAAAATGTGCTTTTTAGCAGAGAATGTATATTTTGTCTAATTGTGTGAGCTAGGTGTGTTGCTGTGTTAAGAGTTTCAATGTAACGGGGTGGTGATGGCTCAATGGGTAAGACGCCTGCCATTGGTGTGAAAGACCAGGGTTCAATTCCCCGCTGTGACCCATCTACCAATGTGTCCTTGAGCAAGACAATTGTAAGTGGCTTTGGATGAAAGTGTTATGTAAATGGAACTCTTGTGTTCAGGTATAATGCTCCCTGCTGTTAGTGTTTTACAGTCAGTGTGTTATGAGTGAATACGTATGCTTTCTGAGTGAGAACTGTTGCCACAAGTTTATTTTGAGATATGTATGAAGTGTTTGGGTGGTTTGAGTGCAGATTTGAGATTGGTTTGAGATTGTGGTTTGAGATTGTGGTTTGAGATTGTGGTTTGAGATTAATTGTTTGGTCAAGATGCATGTTGGTAATGCAGACTGTGTGAAGAGTGTTGAAAAAGCAGCCTTTTGACCATTGCCTCTTAGCAATTGAAAAAAACTGTCATTATTAAGCCCCAAACAAGTTGCCATTTAATGCTTGGATAATTCATATTTTGGGTCAGCAACCCAACATTTGCTTTTTACAGCCTCTAACATGTGAGATTTTGCTATAAAATGATTCTCATCTCATGTGTTACTAATATTAGGATGGTCGCGTTGTGTTAAATTGATACTGACATTTCTGAGTTGGTAACAGAAAGTGATGTAATGGTTTCACACATAGGGACTAACAGTTAGAGCTGCTCATACACTCCATCTATTAAAAAAAAAGTTATTTAAAAACCTGAACCTGCACTGTGCATTGCAACGTCCCCTAGAGAAGCAATTTCTAAAGTAGGCTGTAATGACTTGGAAACATGGGAAATGGTCTAATTAGTATGATTAGCGTTTAAAAGTTAAACAGAAAATGAAAAGCATGTGGAACATTGTAAGGCTTGAATTAAGATTCTGAAAGTATGAATGAGCAGATAAAATACGTGAAGTGTAAGCATGAGTCCTGTATTTGTGTCAAACTGCACAAAGTAGCTCATATCAATCAGCTGTGTCACGCACTCAATTCCTTAAACTCTACACACGAATCCCTGTTTGAGAAAACACTAACATTCAATATTGTTCACTCAATCAGCACCGTTTGAGCTCAGTTAGCACACATTCCATAAGCCTCAGTGAAGAGGTATGTTTTAAGCTGGGTTTTAAAGGTTATAATAGAGGAGGCAGAGTGAATAGCAAGAGGGAGCTTGTTCCAGAGCGATGGTGCACCGACACAGAAGGCTCTGTCACCAAATGTCCGGAGCCTGGAATTAGGGACAGTAAGCAGGTCCTTGTCAGAGGACCGCAGGGACCGTGACTGAGTGTAGGGGTGGAGCAGATCTGTGAGGTACTGAGGTGCAAGTCCATGGAGAGATTTGTACGTCAGAAGGAGAATTTTATATTTGATCTGGAACTTAATTGGCAGCCAGTGGAGCTTCTTCAGGATGGGAGTGATGTGAAGTCCAAGTTTTGTGTGGGTGAGCATCCTAGCTGCAGAGTTTTGGACATACTGAAGTCTGTCAGTAGCCTTGCTAGGCAGACTGAAAAGGATACCGTTGCAGTAGTCAATTCGGGAGGGATGAAGGAGTGGATGAGGGTCTCAGCTACAGAATTGGAAAGCCACTGTCGGAGTCTGGAGATGTTCTTAAGATGGTAAAAGGCAGTTTTAGTAGTGTTTTTGATGTGCTGTTGGAAGAAAAAGGTGGAGTCCATGATGACACCCAGGTTACTTGAGGGGATACAGAGATTGAGCAGCCATACATATCCAATGTGATGTCACCAACCTTTTTGAGAAGTGACTGTGGGGGAAACACCATGAGTTCTGTTTTGTCTTTATTGAGTTTGAGGAGGTTACTGTCCATCCAGTTCTTGATGTCCTTCAGGCAGTTGATAAGTGGCACTGGTGGAAGGGGAGTAGATGGCTTAGTGCTGATGTAGAGCTGGGTGTCATCCGCGTAGCAGTGGAAGAGGAGTCCATGTTTCCGGATGATCATTCCAAGGGGTAGCATGTAGATATTGAACAGTAGCAGGCCAAGCACCGATCCTTGAGGCACTCCGTGTGAGACTGGCGCCAACTCAGAGCGGGTGCCCTTAAGGGTGATGTCTTGTTGCCTGTTGGTGAGATAGGATTGAAACCAAGAATACACATTACCAGTGAGGCCAATGAGTTCGGAGAGGCGAGTGAGAAGAATGGACTGGGAGACTGTGTCGAAGGCTGCAGAAAGGTCGAGAAGAATTATGATGCTGACATGGCCAGAGTCAGCTGCCATGAGAAGGTCATTTGTGATTTTGATAAGGGCAGTTTCTGTGCTATAATGTGTCCGGAAGCCAGATTGAAATGGCTCGTAGAGGTTGTGATGTAGCATATGATGGTTGAGTTGGGCTGCCACAGCTCTTTCCAATAACTTGCATGTAAAAGGTAGGTTGGAGATTGGGCGGTAGTGATTTGGATCATCTGGGTCCAGGGCAGGTTTTTTGAGTGTAGGGATCACCGCCGCAGTTTTAAAGCTGGTGGGGACCACCCCAGAAGACAGCGAGGTGTTGATGATGTTGACCAGTGTGGGACACAGAGTTGGAAGACATGCCTTGACCAAGGCAGTCGGCATTGGATCCTGTGTACTGGTCGAGGCCTTAGCTTTTGACACTAGCTCAAGAACTTGAGCTGTATTAAGCGGGGAGAAAGAGGAGAGGCAGTCCTGCGATGTGGAGACAGTT
This sequence comes from Lepomis macrochirus, assembly GCA_024633595.2. Classification (NCBI taxonomy): domain Eukaryota; kingdom Metazoa; phylum Chordata; class Actinopteri; order Centrarchiformes; family Centrarchidae; genus Lepomis; species Lepomis macrochirus. The sequence goes on along the minus strand of JALXJV020000005.1, from coordinate 2,034,014 downwards.
GAAGAGTTTATGTCCAGCAACGGTGTGGTTGGCTGGACAGTTGTAATTGCTGGTACCAATTTTTTAGGATTGTTTTGTATTTCTCTCACCAGTGTGTAAGACTGTGTTGTAGTGTGTGTGTGTGTGTGTGTGTGTGTGTGTGTGTGTGTGTGTATTTTGAGGGCTTGTGTGTTATGTCTGAGGGCAAAGTTTGGTTTTTCAGCAAGATTGAATGGTTTTGAGTGGAGAGCTTCATTTTGACCTGAAAATAGGACATTTGGGGAATTGGGTGACAAGTTGTGGATTTGTGTTTAGAGTTTTGAGAAAAAGAGGCATAATTTCAAGAAATGTGTTTAAGCAATCAAGAAAAACTGTAATTCAATTACAGCCTCCAGGAGCAGGTGATGCCCAGATTATTTGTGTCTTTTAATTGAGCTTATTTACTGTAATTCATACCAACAAATACACAAAAACACAAACAAAAGTTATACATTAGTCACATAAACTAATGCTTTATGAGGAAATACATAGAGACCTGTTGCCAAAAAAATACTTCTATTAAAGCTAAATTATGCACTCTTCTTGTGTGTGAGACATTTTGGATGTGTAGAAGAACACAGAAAAGGAACAGTAGATTCTGACCGATCCTGTCGGTGTGTTTGGAGATTTAAATATGAAATGCGCACAGCGTCTCTCTTAATGGGGACGCTTCGCCCTATTTTACCCACACGGAAATTCACAAAACGATCGCCCAGAACTCTCCAAACAGTGGTACTCTCAGTTATTGGGCGCACAAGGTTTTCATGTGTTTTCCTAACTGTGGACACTGATCGTGGAGCAGTTTTTTTCAAGTTGAAATGAGGGTAACGACGCAATTATCAGCTGCGCCTTGCATGGTCCCAAAGCCTCTATTACACTGATCGTGTTATCAATGGTTTTTATTCGAAATATTTTATTGATAGGCTTTAGCCTACATCGGAGGTCCGGACGTCGGTGACCTCATAGCTGGTTGCGGCCATGCAGATGGGCTACATCTCAGATGTCACCTGGCTCGTTATTTATTTAAGATCTTCTCCCTAAAATCACCGAGGTTGCGGGACTCGCTCTGTCTAATAGTCTATCTAGCTATTGTTTTAATTATTGCTATTGTGTTAAGAACAGCATCATTTCAGCTGCAGCCCCAGTGGAACAAGTCAGGATGTAATTTAAAAATATTTTATCAAGTGTTCTGCTATGTATTAATAACCTACTTCTCATCACGTAAATTAGTAATCATTTATGCAGCACATCTGGACACACCACCGGTCACAGAACAGAACTCACTGCCACTGATGATTACCTACTAGCCCACTAGCTCCACCTGCTGGCATGTCAAAGCCGTCCTCTCCCAGTGCTGTTCCAAAGACTTGATATTCCTGTAACCATAATGCATGGACATGTCATCCTTATTGTGCACATCCCACACAGAAATCCTAATAATCTATTAAGGATCAAGACAGATGTACAAACTCCAGCAGCCAGTACAAATACACTTAAAATGGCCCTCTTATAATACTTTCGCTTTCAAGTAAGACTTCGATTTTAAATGATTTTATTTAGTCTGCAAATCTAGATTTAGTGAGTGCGCATAGGAAAAACTTTAAATGTCACCATGTACACCCTGATGAATTTATCTCCTTTGACGTTCTCACTTTTAAACTTGGTGGCCTGTAAACAATATCTATGTACTCTTGTTTTAAATTATGACAGTTATTCTCTGTTGCGAATTTAATATTCATGTTGACGACCCCACCAATGTTCATGCAACTAACTTTTTAAATATTGCCACTTCTTTTAACTCTAAACTACATATCTATGGGCAAACACATAACCGTGGTCATACATTGGACTTTGTTTTTACCTTGGGTGTTAGCATTTCCTACTGGATGTGACTATATCTGACCACAACCGTGAACTGTGAATCACCTGTTACTCATGCTGCCTCCCCAAGCTCTTTGTGTACTCGCATACGTAATGAACAAAGTGTTTTAAAGTTTTGTACATTATTTCAGAGTCAAAGCTAACCTATGTCTGATTCCCACACCAACGATCTGGTCCATCCTCACCTCCTCCATCATCATCTGGTACGCTGCAGCCCTTGCCAGGGACAAGGGCAGGCTGCAGCGTATCATTCGCTCTGCAGAGAAGGTGATTGACTGCAATCTTTCTTCTCTTCAGGACCTGTACGCCTCCAGGACTCTGAGGCAAGCAGGAAAGATTGCAGCTGACTCCTCCCACCCTGGACACAAACTGTTTCAGACTCTCCCCTCTGGCAGGAGGCTGCGGTCCATCAGGACCAAAACCTCTTGCCACAAAAACAGCTTCTTCCTGTCTGCAGCTAGCCTCATTAACAAGGCCTGGGTCCCCCCACTGACTGACTGTCTCTGCATATGTAAATATCATTTCATTTCATATCATGCACAAACCTGGCACACTGCGCCCATTTGCTGTTAATTGTTAATCTTTGGTGTATATATTTTTAGATTGTCAATTTATCCATTGTATTATGTACACAATATTCTCTGCTGTTGCAATACGTCTGCACAACACAAACCTGCAATAATGCACATGTAAATATCTGCATTGTTCTTTCTCTGCAAATAGTTGTATTATTTTTCTCTATTCTTTTTTATTATTATGTAACTTGCATTGTTTATTCCATATTTATATATTTCTACATTTATTTATGTCAGCTGTATGTTTGTTTACGTGTAGTACCTGATCACCAAAGCAAATTCCTCGTAAAGCTCCTTCTGATTCAGATTCAGATTTTCAGCGATGCAAATATGCCAGAATTAGCCCGAAAACTATTTTCTATCTGTAGTCCCCGGCAGGTCGTCACAAGGTACAAAGTAACACAATTAAATATTAAATTAGATATATAATACACAACTATATAACACAATTTAAAGACACCACATTTTTCAACATAATATAAAAGGCACCAAAGTTTTTTAGAAAGGGTTGTGTAATTTAAAGTGCTATTTAGTGTAGTGCTGCCTCTTGTACAGCATACAGACCCACACACATACAATACAACAGAGTCAGTTAGTGGTCACAAAATTGATGCGTCTTGTCCATCGTTTAAGATGGTTCTTAAAACTGGGGCACATCAGACATTTCCTACTGGCAGTCGTCTTCTATGACCTTGATGACAGTATGCAGCGGGCAGACGTAGATGTTGGTGAAGGTCTATTAGAGGTTCAAAATCCAAGGAAACCCTATGTAGCTGTACCTGTGGGAAACAACACAAAACATGCAGTCACTCTACTGAGAAAGACCACCCTTAGCAGTGTCACAGCCTGGCTCATGGACTGGACAAAAACAGGAGACACACAGGTAAACTAAATAAAGTGATTTATTAATAAGAAAATAAGCAAAACCAATGAGTGGGAAGAATGTGCTGCTGTAAAAACAAAGACAAGAAACCAAACAAACATTGCTCTGGCTTATGTATGGGGAACACCAGGCCCAGGAGTGTCCCATGCTGCTGATTACCCTGCCAATAACGTAAATGTTCCGTACTTGTATAGCGCCTTTCTAGTCTTTTTGACCACTCAAAACACTTTTAACCTACATTCACTCACTGAGCCGAAGTGCTCAAACGGAAACCAACATTCATACAGTGTCTTGACCAAGGACACATCGACACGCAGCCTGGGGGAGCCAGGGATTGAACCGCTGACCTTCCGATTAACGGCCAACTCGCTCTACCTCCTGAGCCACAGCCGCCCCAATATGTCTGCAGCCCTGGAGACAGAAAGCACACAACAGCACTATGTGCCCTGCAGAGGGGCCGTCACAGCAGCATCCACTGTGTTGAAAGGTTTAAGACAACAGACTCACCTGAAACACCCAATCCCACAGTGACAACAGTGCTTTTTCAACATCTGTTGACACCAGTATCTAGCTTCTTGGCAACCTCCTATCGACCTCAAGCACCTTAACGAGGAAGAAAAGGCAAAAGTGAACAAAGCGCTTTGTGAAGAAGCTGGGGTATTCCCCCATGACATGAATGATATTGGATGCATAGCAAGCCTACAGATGTCAATCACCATCAAGGATGAAATCCCTGTACAGAGAACTTAATTATTGGTCCTGAAGCTGCTGTTGTGGTGGAAGCATCACCTGCCGCATGTGATATAAGCCTACAACTGAACACAATGTAAGTTCACCAGCTACTCACCCTTTTTCCTCTTCTATGGCCATCACCCTCTCCTCCCATTTGACAAGAAGTTTGGGTTAAGTGGAGAAAATGAACCACACTCACCTAGAGGATACGTGGAAAACTGGGCTGAGGGGGTGTCAGAAGCCTAAAGTCTGTCCTGAGACTGGAAACAGACAGAAGACAAGGACACTGCACAGAAAGCTCCTATTGCTGGCGAATGACCTACCTGTTAAAGTTACCACACCTGTCCCTGAAAGAAAAACAAATCACAAGCAGAAACTAGAAAGAGCGGAAGACCCGTAACAGTGTCAACTCAGAAAATGATTTAGATGATGAATGTAACTCGGGTTTTTGGTAAAGGATACCTGTAAAAAGAACAGAGAAAAGACTGGTTGCCATGCATCAGGGCAATCCTATCTCAGAACCAGCTAGAGAAATAACAAGTAGAGGAGATGATCCTGTCATGTCTCCTGAAGAAAGTGGAGCCAAAGAGGGGCAGGACACTGATGAAAACTCACCTGCCCTCGCTAGACCAAGAAGCCTCACCCCTTTGCTCCGGCCATTCCTGCAGAGGGAAAATCCAGGCCAGCTAAATACACTTATTAACATTGATTTCACAGAACACCGGTCTTTTGAGGGACTTATGTGGGAAGAAGAGTTTTAAATCTCTCCCACTTGTAGCCGCCAGTGGTCAGTGTTTATTTCTGGTCTTGGTGGGGCATCATTTCACACTGCCTTGGTGATGGTGGGGTACTGCTTCTTCTTCTTCTTTCTTATTGGCGGATTGCAAACCAACTTTAAAGGTGCATACCGCCACCTACCACATTGGAGTGCGTAGATTCATGGACTATATATCAAAAATGAATAATTAAACAGTAACGTTATAGCCTTTTATGCAACCCTGGAATCCTGCCCTCATGTACTATATTCTTTAATGTCTCCCTCTCTGAATAATATTTCCTGCACTACATGATAATGTCCACTACATCTAATAGAATGTTCCACCACTAACACGTATCTGTTTGACTGTTCCCCAAGTGTATATGATGTAGAGGGAAACCCTACATCCCAGAACCTTAGTCTTGGTATGATGACCTCTCTCCGGTAACTATAACTTCCACAAACCTGTTTAATATGAAGTGACTTCTGTATTTAATAATTATGTTTCCCTTTATTGTCTCATCCCATTCTTTCTGCCAATCGTTAATTACCTGTTCTAATTAGTAGTGTTGTACTTGGTCTCGAGACCGGTCTTAAGACCACTTTTTGATGGTCTTGGTCTTGGACTCAACTACATTTGTACTCGGTCTTGTCTCGGTCCATGACATTGAGGACTCTGGATTTTATTGCAAGACCAGTCAAGACCATAACTTTGGAAATATCAATATTTTGCTTGTGCATTGTCTGATTTATTTGTTAACATCCTAACTTTGATTGGATGGAAAACGTATTGCCTCAAATGCAACCAATAACCTTAATTAAAAACGTGTTGTTACCGTTAATGACTGTCACTGTTTTAATGGGATTGTGCATCTTTCAGATCAATTTGAGAAGTACCTATGATCTTGTTTCACATTTTATTATGTGTCATGTAATGTGGGTGAACTGGTCTTGGACTTGACTCGGTCTCGCCCTACTTCGGTCTTGCTCTCGACTTGGTCTCAGCCCCTAAAAGTCTTGGTCTTGTCTTGGTCTCGATAAACTCTGGTCTTGGTCTTGACTACAACACTACTGGACACTGAGCAGGAAAGCTTACATTTTTGGCAGCTAGTTCAAGTTTGTTTGTTGTCATTCATCTGGAGCCATCATAGGTGAAATTTCAACAACCATCGCCTTCATCCTCACCTGAGGCCAAAAGTGAACGTTAGTTTAATTTCCTGGGAAGTGATGAAAGGACAGCATTGTAAGCGTGGGATAAGTAGTGTTGCAGACTCCCTCCCCTGTTAAGTGACGGCTTCTCAACCCGGGTATACTTGGCTTCTTTGACACCTCGTTCAAACCATCCATCTTCTCCATCTAAAATGTGCACCTGGTGATCCTGAAGCTAGTGTCCTCTGTCCTTCAGATGTAAAGTAGACTGCAGAGTCTTGACCTGAGGAGTTGGCCCTTCTGTGTTGCACCATGCGTTTGTGTAGTGGTTGTTTAGTTTCCCCAATGTAAAGGTCTGTGCATTCCTCACTGCATTGGACCACATACACTAGATTGCTTTTCTTGTGTTTGGGTGTGCAGTCTTTGGGGTGGAGAATTCCAGGGTTGCGTAATAGGCTGTAATGTTTAATTCATTATTTGAATCGAATCATGACACCAGAAAGGATTCACACCCCTAGTGAGCGTAGAGTGTGTGGTAGAGGAGAGACGGCTCAAGTGTGTGAACGCCAGCAAGTAGCAGCAGAGCAGAGAGCAACGGGTCAACAAAAAGCATACTCACACTAGGCCTGATTGGATTGTACCATGCCTGAGCATGATTGTCCCCCCTCCGCACTCCCGCTGGCCTGCATGGTACTGAATGCCTAGTACAAGTAAGTACAACCTTAGTTTAGCAGTAATGTCCAATGTGGTTTTCAGTGGCTGTTGAATAAAGACTGCAGCTTCTCAAGACTAAACAGAGCTCCTGTGTTAGTTGCCAGATGTTGAAGAAAGAGTGAAAGGGGTTAGCCTCGAACTTCGCATTGCCTTCTATTGCTTAGCTACTATATATTAGCCCTGATTTCCCTCTGTGTCTTACTGACTTTGATTCTGTCATCATCAGCAGGGCTGGACTGGTAATCTGGCATATCGGCCAAATGCCCGTGGGCCGACGCAGTTTGGGTCGTAAATTATGTATTTAAGTTAATGCGTTATTATCGCATTAGCATTAATTTAATTACTGCCAACATTTTTTTAAATCGCACGTTAACCCAGTTTTTTTAATTATTATTTTGAAAGTCCGTTGCTCACTGGCTCTGAATACACATAGGCCTACAGTCAAACCATGGGTCACAGGAGAGGTGGGGTGTTGATCACCCTGCAAAGAAACCTTCCAAACAAGCAGCGGAGACAGGCTTCAGCAGGTTCTCTCAGGTGAACAGACAGGGAGACAGCTCCGCGAGTGAACGGCAGGCGCTCTGTGGATAGTAACCATGGCAATGATTTCTGTGCACTACACAGCCGTAGCCTTTTTAACTTAAATTAAAATTATACATAGGCTAACTTTACCTGATAGGCCTGCATTTAGTTTTGGGGCTGTTGCTTGTCACTACACCGTGAGCTCAACCACTTCACTTCACTGCAACAGGGACACTTGCTACTGAACACAGGCTGTTTCTGCTGATACCTGCTCAGAAAAAATCCCAAGAAAACTGGACTCTGATGGTACCTTGTTTTAACAAGCTAGATAAAAGGTAATTCCCTGGCAGCGGCAAATAGCTTTGGTTTAATATTTGATTTGATTACATTAATATTTAAGTTGAGATTTACAAGAAATAATTTATTGCTACTGTGTAAAGGGAATAATGCTGGGAAAAAGCACATTATCTATTTAATTTGTGTGTATAGCAGTACATTTAAAACAAAAGTATGCAATACACTACTTTAGAATTCATTATTCAATTTTATGCATAATGCGATTAATCGCGATAAAAAAAATTTAATCATTGCCCAGCACTAGTATTTATATGACTGTTAAAAAATGACCCATCGATCCGTCCATAAAGCATGGACAGTGGCCCATTGGGTAATTTTCTATACTATTCCACTCTGGTTCTTTCGTTACGGCCCCCCTCCCAAAAAAAATCTTCAGACGGCTGCCGCCAAATGATCGAAAACAGCCGATATGTTTTCTACCTGGGAGGCAGTAGCTTCAACATCAGCTGCAGTACCCTGCGTAGAGCAGGCACAGGCACTTGAAGGAGTAAAGGAGAGCTGTGGCCACTGCCAGTCTACAGGTGCTGGTCATATAATTAGAAAATCATCAAAAAGTTGATTTATTTCAGTAATTCCATTCAAAAAGTGAAACTTAGATGTTATGTTCATTCATTACACACAGACTGATATATTTCAAATGTTTATTTCATTTAATTGTGATGATTAAAACTGACAACTAATGAAAATCCCAAATTCAGTATCTCCGAAAATTAGAATATTAAGACCAATACAAAAAAAGGATTTTTTAGAAATGTTGGCCAACTGAATAGTATGAACATGAAAAGTATGAGCATGTACAGCACTCAGTATTTAGTTGGGGTTCCTTTTGCCTGCAGCAATGCGGCGTGGCACTGCTCAGGTGTTATGAGAGCCCAGGTTGCTCTGATAGTGGCCTTAAAATCTACCCCACAGATTTTCTATAGGGTTAAGGTCAGGCGAGTTTGCTGGCCAATTAAGAACAGGGATACCATGGTCCTTAAAGCAGGTACTGATAGCTTTGGCACTGTGTGCAGGAAGCATGAAGTGCTCTAAAACTTCCTGGTAGACGGCTGCGTTGACCTTGGACCTCAGAAAACACAGTGGACCAACAGCAGCAGATGACATGGCCCCCCCAAACCATCACTGACTGTGGAAACTTTACACTGGACTTCAAGCAATGTGGATTCTGTGCATCTCATCTCTTCCTCCAGACTCTGGGACATTGATTTCTAAAGGAAATGCAAAATTTACTTTCATCAGAGAACATAACTTTGGACCACTCAGCAGCAGTCCAGTCCTTTTTGTCTTTAGCCCAGGCGAGACGCCTTTGACGCTGTCTGTCAAGAGTGGCTTGACACAAGGAATGCGACAGCTGAAACCCAGGTCTTGCATACGTCTGTGCGTGGTGGTTCTTGAAGCACTGACTGCAGTCCACTCTTTGTGAATCCCCCCACATTTTTGAATGGGTTTTGTTTTCCTCTCCAGGGTGCGGTTATCCCTATTGATTGTACACTTTTTTTCTACCACACCTTTTCCTTCCCTTTCTAGTAATGTGCTTGGACACAGAGCTCTGTGAACAGCCAGCCTCTTTAGCAATGACCTTTTGTGTCTTGCCCTCCTTGTGCAAGATGTCAATGATCGTCTTTTGGACAGCTGTCAAGTTAGCAGTCTTCCCCATGATAGTGTAGCCTACAGAACTAGACTGAGAGACCATTTAAAGGCCTTTGCAGGTGTGTTTTGAGTTAATTAGCTGATTAGTGGAACCTTTTCACAATATTCTAATTTACTGAGATACTGATTTTGGGGTTTTCATTTGTCAGTTGTAATCATCAAAATTAAAAGGAATGAATACTTGAAATATATCATTGTGGAATGAATGTACACGTTATACACGTTTCACTTTTTGAATGGAATTACTGAAATAGAATATCATCAAAAAGTTGATCTAATTATATGACCAGCACCTGTATGGTGAGGAGAGTGGAGGTGAAGCGGTAAGCATTTACACTGGGGAAGCTGGGGACATGTAAGCTACCCACCACTTTTTGAAAGCATTTGTTAAAAATGTTCTGAAAAATATCTTGCACCAAGCAATGTTAAATAACAATTAAAAATGCTATTGAGTGGAATTTGACAGTCTGTCGTCAGGGGGTGCAAACATAGAGAGCTCCAGAATAAAACCCTGGTTCAACTATTGCTGCAACATGTCGTCCAACTTAGGCACTTAGATAGCCAATAAAAATGCACATGCAACATTTCTTATTGGTTTAGTTTGTAATGTGAACACCTGCATCGTATTTTGTATCGCCTGTACCAACACTTTATTCAATTATTGTGAAAAGCCTGTGTTGAATGAGCCTAACAAACCAAACCAGGTGTCAGTTTTTTTCATAAAGCCAACACTGGCTTTGTTTTACCATGGTGGTTTGTGCAGATGTAGCAGTCAGTGGCTCCCTCAAACTTTGCTGCATTTGTTTCAAGTTTTGCCTTTATTACTAAAGCATATATTCCCTATGGAAGTACAAAATATATTCTACAACACCAGAAAAGTGCAGGGATTGGATTAAGTGCAGCAGACATTGTTAAGGTAATGCAAGTCTAATACAATGCTTTCAATCATTTAATATACCAGTTTGTGTAATAGTATTATTTATTTTCAAAACCTAACCCATGGGTCCCCATGAATCTAATCACCTACAAGTACAACATGACAGACTGGGCTTGGCTTTCAGAAATAAAGAGCACTGATACTGGGTGCTACGTATTACAAAGGTGCGATAAACAAAGTCTTATGATTTATATTTACTTGAAGGTCTGTGAACATGTACTTATACATTGACTGAATAATGACATTAAGCTAGTGCCCCGTGTTTATTATTCAATACAAAACTTGTATTGATGCACTCTACCCACCCATCAACCACCTACTCCACGTATACCTTTACTACAACAGCTCAAAAACACACAGAAAACCAGAGTATACAGACGACACTAGATCTATACAACTACAAAATAAAGTCCATTAGAAAACAATCCCAGACTTTTTACAAAACTGATTAGCCAACATGTTCACTTAGTTCAACAGATAACAGTGAAAGGAATGCTTATATTCTCTTAATCGCGTCATCAATTTCTGAAATCTGGTCCTTTAGTTGGTTCCATTGTTCAGGATTCAGGGAGATACCTACAAGACATTTAAAACAGAGCTTTAAGCTGTGTCCTACACCAACACTGCAAACATCAAACATCCGACAAGATAAATATGTAGTGTATGTATATCATTCAAATGTATTAAGACGTACAGTATCTATAGCATATGCAGGGCTTACTGATGCCATTACCTTTTTTCCCCGGCTTCATCTCACCATCTTGGTTCATCCAGTACTCTCTGATGTCAATCAGGACTTTACCTTTAAAGTCCCTGACGCTGACATATCTCATCTTTCCAATCTGTAAGAAGTAAACTGTCAACTGGACTGGACATTGCACCACAAAATATTTTTGGGATAAATACATTTGTCCTTTACAATGTCATCCAATCAACACTCAATACCTACCTCCACACAAGAATAAGGGTACAATATTGAAGCTTTTATCAAAACATATTTGCAACATTATTTTTCAAATATTTTATATATTGCACAGGAGCTTGTGTAATAGTGAATTACAACCCAATTAAAAGCTTTTCAGAAGTAATGCACCTTCATGAATTTTACATATTCATATCTGTTCAATAAAAAAAATAATTGTAACAAGTACACAATGGATGAAATGGGTCAAAACTGGGTGCAATTCTGGACATCTGAACAGCTGAAACTACATCACACCTGTGATACCGACCTGAAACATGTTGTCGTCACTATTGCTGCTGCCCTTGGAGGAGCCACCCGGCTTGGAACTCTCTCCACTTTTGGTTTTTGGCAGGTTTCTCAGGTGTACTTGGTTTCTTTCTCTTAGCCTAGAAAAATGTACAAATACATTTTAAATTCTTTCCGCTCACCGTGTCCTCACCATCCAGTCCAGGATTAACAGGTACACACATAGTGGAACAGTATAGAATAGAACCAGCAGATTGGGAAAATTATATGAAGAACAAAAGGAGTAAAAGTGAGCAATTGTGCATAAGGCAGACATGTATTTGCAAAGTTATGGAGGAGTATTGATAAGGCTTGATTAGATTGATTAAGGTTTCTGAAGAGAGACTGTGAAGCTCAGTGTGGTGGCTCCAGCTGTCACAATACTGGCAGTGCCTCACTATGGTGAATCCATAAATGGGCAAAGGGTGGACCAACTCCATATAAAAACCTACAGATTAAGAGTGGGATGTCATTAACCTTCATGTGCATGTAAAGGCAGGCGACGCAAAACTTTTGACAATATAGTATAAGTATTTGTACCAGGCTGTAAAACGTAGGGCTGGACTAGAATATTCGAATATTCGAATATTCGTTCGGTGGGTTGGTATTCGATTTGAAAATGTGACATTCGGATATTCGGGGTTTTGTTTTGGTTTTTTTTGCACACCGTGCATATAATATGTTTTACACTATAAAATCTGGTGAAATATAATACTTAACATATAACTTCATTATAGTTACTTAATAAATATATATCACTACGACACTGTACTCCCCTGTGAAGTCGTTTGGATGAACGGTTTCTGGAAATAATCAAAATGCAAACGGACAGGCAGCCTAAAGAGATTGTGCAGCTTCGAAAATTTAAATATAAATTATACAAATTGACTTTTCCGAAGCTTCGAATATTCGAAGCTTCGAAGCTCAAAAAATGGTATTCGGACCAGCCCTAGTAAAATGTTTTTATTTCTGCTGTAAAGTTGGGCATTTTAACCAGAGGTGGGTAGTAACGAGTTTTTACTCTGTTAAAGTAACTTTATTTGAGGTCATTGCGCTACTTTTTTTTTCATTTACCGCAGTCAAGCATCCACATGACTCTGTTGGAGCAGAATAATGGCTGAAGCTACAGCAGGGTTAGTAGGGCTTTCAAATGGCGCTAGCAGCTAATATTTAGGCTAAAGATTCAAATGTAGTGCACCGTGCAGCCAGCCCTGTCTCATCTCATGGAGTCTGATACCGACGCTTTGTCAAAGCGCTGATATCTGACGCCCTGGGATGAGACCGTGTTGGTGCGGCGGGTTTCCGTTGCAAAGTCAGCAGGCTGCACCGTGCTGACACTGAGCTGACAGAGGGCACTGGCGAGCAGGTCTGTCACACAAGGATGACAACGCTGTGTAATTAACCTGTTTTAATCTCCGTCTTCACAGTTAGTTATTCGCGTTCTTTCGAATCGCAATTTCGATTTGAAAACGATTAACCGTTCAAGCCCTAATGTAAATATTCCAGTCGGTATTTAACTAGAAATTCTCGGCGTAGCCTGATGAAGACAGATCAAATTCTGCACACACAAGACAAACTACTCTTATTTCATGTGGATGTGGCTGATGTAATGTTTCAACCACAGATGACCTCCCTCAGGTAAAAGTGAGAAGTGAGCACACCTGTATTTGATAGGCAATAAATTAGGAAATCACAGAATTATCTCCTAATTTGACTTGTCCTTTCATCACAAATAAAAGTGTATGGTGACTTCTTTGCCTTTATCTGAAATAATTCTAGTCACATCCACATCAAAGAAACGACACTGTTTTATTTTTTGTTTTTAAGTTACACCCTAAATTACTCACACTTTCAGCCCTGGATGTTGGCGGTTAATGCCGAGCAGCTGACAAGTTATCTTCACAGCTGCATTTCGCAGAGAGAGAGGGACTTTATCTGGTATAAGAACAGACACACCAGTGCAGATGTCATTCTGTTCTAGGGCTAGACTGAATGTCATCTGTTGAGCTCGGAAGCTTCGACAGTGATTAACAGCAAATAATGGAAGCTTCCCCCCACCCCACGGCGGCCCTGTTATGCCGATTGTTTAAACGTCTGTTGATAAGCAGGCTGTCATTTCACGAGCTACAGTGCAGGTATGAATTTCATTGATTGAAGCAGAACAGCAAAAGAAGGATAACTGCCCGAGACATTCTGCTAAGTGAGGGAGGATCAGATGGGGGAGAGATGACGGCGGACACGAGTACCTGTCTAAGTCGGTCTGTGTGTGCATGTGTGAGAGAGACTCCATTAATTATTCTCATAGCTTGGCTAACTAAGCGTTTATTACCAAAACTTTGTTTTTAACTTTGTTATGGCAAGGCTAGCAGACCCAAGTGCAGGACAAAGAAAGGGAGGATTTACATTAAAAAAGGGATAATTATTGCAGGGTAAAGGGATCAAATATTTACAGGATGAAGAGCGATGTAGAGTGAAAATAGCAAAACCGGGTTGGTGGCTGCTGTACAGAGCAGGGGAACTGCAGCTGAGAGTCCAGAGTGAGTCTGATACGAGCAGGTCCAGAGAATCAGGGAAAGAGTTAGCCAGGCGGGGGATGAGCGGTATTTCCGGTAGCAAAACTAAATAACATGTATATGCAAAATTCACTTTTAACTTTTATTATAGCCTACAAAATGCTTTTTTTTTTACAATTATTTAAATGTGTTCATTATGTTGTTTGTTTCCAGCCTACAGTTTACTGATTAATTTTAAAATGTAGAAAACTTGACTGTTTTGCTCTGTAATGAAATTAAGCGATTGTAAAATTAATAAACGCTGTAACTTCCACAGTACTGCTGTCATCACTCAGCTTACAGAGCTCCCACACAGCTGGGAGCTTCATTTTGTTTTCCCTTTGATGTGAACTGGAGCGTTATGTCCACTGCTGTCAGCGGAGGGAAAAACCCCAATAACTGAATCTCAAAGTCAAATATTCGGCTCCAGCCCTGTTCCGTACCGTGTCGTTTCGATCGGCTAGGTCATTAACAAAAAGCCTCCTTCACATGCAGCACACCTGCTGCTGTGATAACGGAGTCGCCGGTGAAAAGATCCAAAGGTGAGCTGTGTTTTTTGTGCGAGTATACGAAACATGCTGCAGATGAACAAGTACAGAGAGAGAAACAGACAGAGGCAGGGCAGTAAGAGATCAGCGGCGTCATTTATATTAATAAAATATAATCAGTTGGCTCAATAAGCGGGTCCAGGCCGCGCTCACGAAGCTAAAGAATTGGAACTGTCTGCATGTAGCCTCGTCAGTGAGCTCCTGTGGAACGATGTCAGCGCTGCCCCGTGTGAGTTTTGAGATGGTGGCGGTAACAATGAAGTTGGAGCCCTAAATGTCCTCAGTCACCATCGTCTTTTCTAAATGTTACCACGTTTCGTTCGTCCTAAATGACTTAATCAAACATCTTTACCGGCAAGCGTTAAATATATATACAGTCAGAAAAAGGATGTGAACCCTTTGGAATTATGTGGATTTCTGCATAAACTGGTTGTAAAATGTGATCTTCATCTAAGTCACAACGATAGACAAACACAGCTGGCTTAAACTAATACCACACAAACAATTATATATTTTTAAGGAACGAACTGTGTAAACATTCACAGGGTGGAAAATGTATGTCACCCCTGGGCTAATTCCCAACCTTCCTTTAAGGGAACGACCGTTCCACCCTGAGTCAAAGCCGCCCACTTAGGCCACTACAAGATTTCCATAATTAAGGTCTATCTGAAAGTCTATGTGGTTTACATATGCATATGTTTATTCCCCCTAATAAAAATCTGCATCTGCTCTGTGAGCTGGAGAGTCAGCCTACAACAAAATACATGCCGTTTTTTAAGTTGCAATACAGTCATTCTCTGGACGCTTATGAATATTTAAGTGTTTATTATTAACTTATGAAGTGACTGTTAGCAGCTATGTGTCTTCTTTTTGAGGAGTTTTACTTTATTCTCTCTTCTCTCCTATGATATTAAAGTTATTTCATGATAAAATCGGAAAATGTTTAATATTGGAAAACTGTCAGTGTTGAGCTACCAGTATATATTATTGGAAAACATTCAAATTTTGTGAACTTAGTTTTTGCCACATTATTAACACATTTGGGGGGTGGGAAGATGAAAATTAGAAACTTTATTTTTGAGTGGCACCCTACTCTACAATCTGCACCCCACTACAGTGTCTCCCATTCATTGATTTATTTTCTGGCAACACAACACGCCACAATATCAATGCTGACCGCCACATATACTTCTAATGTGAGTGAAATCATAATTTACTGTGGAGCTGCACATAGATTTGCTCAGCACCTCCGCTCGCTCCCACTCTTTCTCAAACACAAACGGAGCATTGTGTCTATCAGGCATGCAAACTGGTCAGGGCTAAAAAAGGTGAGAAGGATACGCAAGCAGAGAAACACACAGACACAGTGTAACAGGGGTCTTTTTCTAAGCTTACATGTTGTATAGATAACATGCATTTGTCTACTGCCACAACAGAAAGATACTGACGCACAAGGGCAATCACTTTGTGGTGAAAAGTAGTGGGCACATAGGGCCTCAGATTAGGGATGTGAAGATACACTTAGCTCACGAGATGGGGACACTTAATGTCCTAATTTCTCCTGTAATATCTTCCCTGCTGAATCAGCACACAGGCAGGCATGAGTTAGTCTTTCCTCCTCTTTTGTCATGTTCACAGGGAGAGAACGGGAAATTTGGCCTAATAGAAACTGACAAGAAGTTGTTAAAGGTTCTGACTGGTGCTGCACGTTTCGGGGCACCTTGTTTATTCTTACTTAAAAAATACAAATAAACCTTTCTGTAAGCACTTTTATTTGTTCCTTACCATTTCATTTTGCAAGCTGTTTTTCAAAGCATTTTTTACAAACGCTTTCACAAAGTGATGGGGACATGTCCCCTGCGTCTCCAGTGTAAATAACACAGATGCCGACACGTTACATACAGGCTGCTGCCACTGTTCTGAGCAAGTACTTTACCTGACATCTCTGGTTAATAACAGTGGGCAAAGTTATAAAATTGGCAACATTACTGTATCAGACAGGACATTTAACATTTTAAGCTAGCTTACTTCTGTCTTACATCAGGCTTGCTGTCCAATGGACAGTTTGTTCGTTCAGCAGTTCAGTGTGTCCAGCGGTCTGACTCCGCAGTGAAGCGGGCTAGAAAAAAAACCCCACCCTACTCTGCCTCTGATTGGCTGTTGGGTTGAGTCATTAGGAGTGATGATTTGTTTAGGCACAGCCAGCAAGTTGCAAAGCTCATGCTAGAGAGGAGAGGACTCCAGATAGGCCTAAATACTGACCGACTGCCCCCCAAAAATATTTTCTCATCAGATCTGAACAAATCACGAAGCATATGAATTTTAGCTTCAAAATGGCAAATTTCACCAGAAGGTGAGGAGTTTGTATGCCTGGTATAAACTCTGAAATGTTAGTCATCTGTTTGCTTAACACAACGCTGTCAATGTCAAGACCCACCTTCAAATGACTTTAAAGCAAGCATGAAAGGAGCCTAGCTAATAAGGACAGCTACATTAAAGTTAGAATACAGCTGGGTCGTCGAGGTTAGCATGCTGTACATAGCTGGTAGTCGATAACTCGATTGCAAACGTGCAATCTTAAAACCGCACCGCTAGTGGACGCTGAAGACTACATACTGCCCCTTTAAACTGAACAGTGTTTCACAAGACACATTACATGTACATGGATAAAAGAAACAACTCTGAAATTCTTATTAAAGCACAAACCTTGGTCTCTACTTCACTGTCTGAGTCACTTCCAGATGTGGAAGACAGCACTTCCTTTGATTTTGGCATTCTGCTGAGACAGGGATCAAATATCAGACCTTTATTTCATTGCAAAACCCTCAAGAGGTAATTTTACATTCACATACACAGGGACAGGTTTATTCTAGAACTCTCTCAGACTGTGGGCCTGCTGCATATTGCAAAATGATTTTGGGCACACTACAAATGTAATCCTTAAATGATAATCCCTTTAATCTATCTGCACTATGAGGGGATATCTTTACAGCCAGTATGGAATAAATACAGCGACCAATAACCCTGTAAAAGTACACATGGGCATGTGTGCAAGTAAGCAATTAAATATTTGCCAAACTTTTTGCCAATAAAACAGTATTTATTTATTATTTATATTAGCCTTGTTTATATTATATTTATAAATACATTACTTACTCATTCAGACAGACAGTCGGCCTATTGTGACTGTGAGCGCTAACAACGAGTTAATGTAATCATCACGCCTCCCAATTTGCAGCTTTCAATATAAATTAAGGGGAAAATAAAGTGAAACTAGTTCAAGAGCAAAAATCACTTTGCCTAAAGCTGTCAAATCTGCGCTAGAACGTCCCAAAGAGCCTTTAGTGTCAGATTTGTGAAACCTTTCATTCTATTTGTGAAAATGAAAGGGGTGATTTATATGGTATAATGTGTACATTACGAAACATAAATATCCTTTTTTTGTATTTTCACAAATGGAATGAAGGTTTCACAGATTTGAAACTATGTTTCAAAGAATCTTTAGCAATCTGGGACAATCTAGTCAAGACTCGACAGATGGAAGCATGGTGGTTTTTGATCTCGACCGATCATTACGGAGTTAGGGGGAAAAAAACACAATGACGGGTGCATGGAATATTAAAGCCCTGCCACCTACCACCACATAAAAATTAAATTGTGTATAAATGGGCTTTGAGATGTTTCAGATTTCTACTCAGTTTCAGATTTAACTCTTGTGAAAACCCAGAAAAAGAATCGATACAAAGACCCGCAATAAAGACGGTGTTATGTCAACCCTGGCATTCCAGCAGTCAGAAAAAGAACTATCTGCTTTTCTAGAACAGGTGTTGTCGATTTATGCTACCAATTTAGATGTGACCCACAATCTCGGTCTGTGCAACCTAGCTATTTTAGATGAATTTGGCATGTTGCCTGTGTTATCTTTAAACAAAGATAAATTAGCTAGCTCTTTGTGCACACTGTATGTTGTGGTTATAACAAGCTCAAATAAATTTACTAGTGTTGGCATATTCATATTGCAATATTAAAACGCATAGAACTTCGACTTTTCTCACCTGTAATAACTTTAATTTATTTACAATTTTTAAATTGATAGAATTTACACATTTTACTGTCATTGGGATACAGATAAATATGTTATAAGAGTATCAAAATACGTTCCCGTATTCTCACAGTGAACATCTTAGTGCAATATAAAATGACTGTGTAGTGAGACCATCTGCTCTTACATTATTCCCTGATACAATCAACTACGCTTTAAAATATCTAAATGTGTTCTTGGCGTCGCTTCTTCTTCTGCCAGTGACGTTAAAGTTGACATTTGTATTTCTTTGGACAAAATCGACGCAAATTTCCTTTTCCCCTCCAGCCAGCGGTGAACACGGGCGACGCTGCTCGCAGTGTTTGTTGTGTGTGTTTATTTTGCTGCCAGATTTGCATACGGCACGTGGAGAAAACAGAACAAAAATATCGCTGCAGACCGCGAGCCGCGCCATCCAAACGGCCCAACATGGGCGCCGAAAAGCTGGCTGCGCTTCCGCCTCCTGTGTCTCCTCGGCATCTGTCTGCGCACATTGTTTAGCTTCAGGATTGCTGCAGATACACTTTCGCGTTTGCAATCATCACCCCTGCGTTTAAGCGGATATTTTTCTACGTTTGACTCAAAGCAGTTTCAACCTGGAATAACACACAACAACCGCACTAAGCCTTTGTCATGCAGGCTAATGCAACGAAGCGACAAAGCGCGTTTGAAAGGCTTGGCTGCACTTCAATGATAACACGGTTTTGCATCTACAGACATGGACGTTGGCTAGCAAGCTAAACGCTAACGTTAGCCACTGTAGCTAGCGTTAGCAGAGTTGAAGCCCCGTTGCACAAGTTACCCTCTCTCGTTTTGTAGATGACATTAACTTTCTTCAGACAGTGCACTGTAACTTCATGTCTGTGCAGTAAAACACCAAGCTGCTCTTCTAATCAAACAGAAGTCTTCGCATAGACACGTATTAGCATGTTCTTGTCAAACTGTTAATCCTTACATGATATGATGTAGTAGCGGATCTCTGGACAGGAAGCGGAAATCTGACTGACTTCCGGTGTTGTATCGGACTATTTCCGCGTCTTCTAGCCCCGCCCCCCGTCCGAACGGCGAAGGAAGCGCGCGTTCACAAGAAAGCTCGCCCCCGACCAGACCAACTATATTTTGCGAGTTGTAACTGTAGAAAGTTGTAGGCCTTTTCTAGAAGTGCAAGGCACATTTAATTACTGTCTAGTTAAATTTAAAAAATGGGGTAACAAGACCTATGTTTGTTGCATTTCTTATGTCTTCTCTTTAACCAACAACTGTTGTTATTGCTATCAATAAATATTATACGTGAAAGAGTTTTAATGTAGATTATAGGCAGGTGCTCAAAGTATAAAAGGAGCACATGGAACAAGGATTTAAACAGTGTTTTCAAAATAACGATACAGAAATATATATCATTATGTACTCCTTGCTGATATGCGTATACTGATGCTTCTATCGATACATCAACAAATGCTGTGATACAGTTTTGAGAAAGATACACAGGCAGGGAAATGCACATTTTGGTGAGCAGCGGCTAAAGTGAAAAAAACGGCACTTGTCATAATTATTTATGATTTTTTTTTGACAAAATGTTTTTTTGACACAACTCTGATTACCTTACCAATTTATTTTGATTCCCACTTTTGCAAATGTTTAACCCTCAACATTTTTCTACAAAATAATCACACAAGAGCAGCAACAGCAAAGTCAACTCTGCCACAATGTGCATGTTTTTTATGCTACTAGTATATATTTAGAATAAATGACTGCACCAAGGAGAGGGACATAGT
Organism: Lepomis macrochirus; assembly: GCA_024633595.2. NCBI lineage: Eukaryota > Metazoa > Chordata > Actinopteri > Centrarchiformes > Centrarchidae > Lepomis > Lepomis macrochirus. Next base: position 2,013,634 of record JALXJV020000005.1, on the reverse strand, counting down.
TTCACTAATTATTTGTTTATTTTTCACAAGGCAATAAATCCTTTTAATTCTTTTGGTCTTGTTGGATCACATAACACTTAGTTTGTTAGGACTTGGTTTCACATTTGAGGGAGGGCTGTCTGTATCATGTAAAGATCCATCAGCATGCAACAAACTAATGGAATGGATAGTTATTAGATGAGGAGCCTCTACGATCAGAAATATAAAGTTACTGCTTAAGGCAGGACACTTTTTCATATAGTGGTCAAATTTCAAATTTGGGTCTATTTTGCTTCCATGTCTTCTTTTACTGTCATGGAAAGAAAACTTCCAAAATACACATTTAGATGGAGTTTACCCTGTATATTAAACAGAACATTTCAGGGGAAAAGAGTCTTGATGTAAGTCATTAACTGGGGAAGGTCTGTGGTGACATGATTTAGTTATTTTCTTTAGCCCATTCACCTGCAGTGACTTGTCAAATGTGTGCAAATTAGCACATTTTAATTAGTTAACGTCTAATTTGCATATCAATGTGGCGATCGTCATTACATTATTAGACACAGATTTCCTATTCACCTGTTGTGTCTCCATTAAGTAGGCAACAGTAACATTAGCCTGTATGACCAACCATGATCCTTAGCTTGACTTTAGCTAATTATTTTAGCTCAGCTCATGAGTCATGCATGTTAGCAGTGAACTTGAGGCACTGGTAGTTTACTTTTGTTGGTCTTTAGATCATCACCACTCACCTCCGCACAAGCCAAGAAAAACACTGCTGGTAGGGGCTGCTGCGGGTAGAGGCAGAGTGAGAGAGAGAGAGAGAGAGAGAGAGAGAGAGAGAGAGAGAGCATCGGAACTGACAAAGTCTCATCTCCCGACCTGATATTTAGATTTTTTATTCAGTAAATATATTTGTTTGACAGGAAAGCTGTGCGCAAACAGGAATAGATATACTGTATATATAAATTCATATATTTAAAAAAAAACATCCTGGAAAAAGGGCACTTTCTCTTGAGGAAGAAAAAGGGTAGGTGCTTGAGCCCCTTTTGATGTCTATGTGTGCACGTGCCTGCCTGGATGTATAGATACCATTCTCCTTTTATTTTTTCCACATAGGCTATTGGCTAGTGGCCACATGAAACCTCTGTTGTCCTCTGTTTGGCTGTTTAGAGTAAACTATATCTGGTGGTTTTCTGTCAACAGGTAGGCTACACTTTACTTAGACAGTTTTTTCGTTGTTTGTTTTGACTTTGTCTTAAAACCCTCTCCACTACGCAGGTAGCCTACCGTTGGTGGGGACATAAGGACTCAGACGAACGCAATAAATATACAGGTGCATCTCATAAAATTAGAATATTGTGGAAAAGTTCATTTATTTCCAAAATTTTATTCAAAAAGTGAAACTTTCGTACTAGATGCATTACACTAAAGTGAAATATCTCATGCCTTTTTTGTTTATGGCATACAGCTAATGGAAATCCATATCTCATAATACTAGAATATTAGAATAAACAATGTATAACACCGAAATTTCAGCCTGAGAAGAGCCTTTAATCTATCAGTTGGTTCAGTACACACAACAACAATCATGGGGAAGACTTCTGACTGACCTCCTCCACAAGGAGAGTAAGCCACACCGGTCATTGCTGAAAGGGCTGGTTGTTCACAGAGTGCAGAAGCATCTTACCTGGGCTAAGGGAAAACAGAATTGGACTTGCTTAGTAGTCCAAAGTCCTCCTTTCAGATGAAAGTAAATGTTGCTTTTCATTTGGAAATCAAGGTCCCAGAGTCTGGGTAGCTTGAAGTCCAGTGAGAAGTTTCCACAGTCTGTGATGATTTTGGATTCCATGTCATCTGCTAGTGTTGGTCCACTGTGTTTTATCAAGTCCAGAGTCAGTGCAACCATCAGGAGATTTTAGACCACTTCATGTTTCAATCTGCTCACAAGCAAAATGACGAGTAACTAGTTTGCTGACCATGGTATTATTGTGCTTGGTTGGCCAGCTAACTCCTCTGCCCTGAACCCCATAGATTGCCAAGCAAAGAGAGACAGCAGACACCAACAACATGGACGAAGCTGAAGGTCGCTCAAAACAACCAAATCCAGCCTGGTGTGTGTGTGTGTGTGTGTGTGTGTGTGTGTGTGTGTGTGTGTGTGTGTGTGTGTGTGTGTGTGTGTGTGTGTGTGTGTGCGTGTGCGCGTAAGCTTGTCAGGCTGACTGGCCCCAGCAGTCACCCTCATCCCTGCCCTCCCAGGCAGAGTGACACCAGGTCCATCCAGCCCAGGGCTTGTGGCAAGGGCCTCCAAGCACACCCGCTTCGAATGTTATCACTCGATTGAATGGGCGTTATCAGTGGTTATCAGCCCCATAGATATGGGTCAGAAGGGCCCTACTGCACCTACTGGTAGGTTCAGAAGGCCGTTATCATCCATTCACATGGTTAATCAGCGATACTAATAGAAGAGAAGACTCCAGATCCTGTGCTACAGGAATCCAGCTCACCGCTGACCGGAAGTCTGCTGGTTAACGGGATATTTTCAGGTAAGACCATTTAAAAGGCGAGCATTTTAACGCTGATTAATTAGACAATATGCGAAAGTAATACAGAAAAAAATGTTTTAAGTTTGCGTGACATGAGTGTTGACAAGGAATAACCGTTTTGCTATCGCGTTTGCTTTACATTATTTGCATGTATGCTTACGTTAGCATTTCTAATTATTAGCATGTTTTACGTGACAGCTTTTAACTGGTAAATTAAATTAGCTTCAACGTTAGCCTGTAAAAATGACATTTTCCACACTTTAAGATTGTAAATTTAGACATGTTTCATAGCTTATAATCTCTATCTGCTCTTCACTGAAGCCATTTCACTCTCAGATTGAGTAAAATATTCAAACCCAAAACGTGTTTCTTTATGGCTGCACCGGTAGCATTAACGTTTGGCTACATGCAATGGAAAAGTACAGAGAATCATTTTAAATATCGTTACATGGAACTAATTCAACCTGACATGTTTGGTCTCTTTGAAAACTAGAACGTAAAATAAGTTCATGAGGAGCTCAATCGGGCTGCAGCTGTCACCTGTGAGTGTAGAAGCTTACAGTCACATTCATACAAAAGAGGAACCCTGCCAATTTATTAGAAATAGCTTAGCTCGTATGTGGTGATATTAGGGCTGTGGTGTCTCAGTTGTATATTTGTAAGTGAGCAGTGATGTAGGCTAACATAAACATGCATTGCTGTCCTCCACATAGAACTTGAAAATAAAACCCAAAGCCACAGGTGTGTGTGTGTGTGTAATATTGCTTTAGGCCCACCTAATTTTTTACATCTCCTTTTACAGCATCACTTACCAGCTGTGTCTTGTGTGGTAAGTTTGCTTTATTACTTATCATGCAACTATCCAAATTAGGTTTTGGGCCAAGCTGCACAGAGTCTGTTTACAAATCTGTCTTGTGCAAGTTTTCTCTCTGTTTATGTTTCAGGTTGAAGATGGCCCATAGAGGTAAGCCTTACAGTCGCTAATCAAGAATCATTAATGTATTTGAGAAAGACCGTATGGTATGCAAAATCCACACTTATCCTCAACACTGTCTTTTCTATGACTGATTTATTACCGACAAGCCTTTTGTTTGTTGTTATATAACAAGAGAGAACACAGATCCTTGACGAACAAAAGGAAACGTTGAAATCCTTTTTTGAGGAGGGAATGACAAATGTTGGCTCACCATTAATTCCAAGAGCTGCATCAGCTACTGGTTTGGAAACCTGTGTCATAGAAGTAAGATTTAACTAAATGCCACACCAACACTCAACATATCAAATAAATATATCATTCTGCTGTATTGCTGGTATAAATGCAGTGTTTTTATTAACATTAAGTTTAATTGGTGTAATATGCTTTCATCATTTTAGTTTTCTCTCTTTCAGAACTGGATTGGTAACTACAAAAGGTCCAAAGCTGCTTCTAAGCCCCGGCAGTTGAAGCCCAAAATACACACAAGAGAACTGTCACCATACAATCTTTTTTGTCGGGATATTCTCAAAAACAAAGGTGAGAGTCTGTATTTAGTGGATGCTTTTAATTGTTATACTAAATGGTTAGTTGTTGTTGTTGTAGCAGTCCTGTTTACATCAGGGGTTCACAAGAGTTGTGAAACTAATTTTTAGTATAGTATTTGAAGGATTTCATACATCAGTGTAAGAGTTTTGTGTCCATTGAAGCCTGTTGTAAAGGCTTGTTACAATGTAATGAGTTTCACAACCCAAGTGTGAACCAGTGTGTTGGACAGATTGTCTCTGTATGAATTTACTTTCAAAAAAGAGATGCAGACTCCAAAGTTAAGTTTTCTATGCATCTATTTTTTCCCTTAGGCACAATGAACGATATTAAGGGCAAGTACTCAAAGTATGTAATCCAAATGTATGTAATGAGCAGTTACATTACATTTATTCATTCAGCTGATGCTTTTATCCAAAGCGACATACAATTGGTATTTATGTCAGAGGTTGCACGTCTCTGGAACAACTAGGGGTTAAGTGTCTTATTATCAATTATTAAACATGAGAAGGCAAGCATAAGAGGTGCTTAATCACAACACCTACATGAAGGAATATGCTAGTAAGACCACATGTAGCCTGTAGAAAAAAAGGAACAAAGAAAGTAGTTAGGTCAAGTGATTACAAGGCTATTGGCTTATACCGCTCCTTTCAAACTAAATTCCTAACGTTTGGGCTAGTCTATTCAGATTAAGGTCGTCAATTGAAGCATTAGTAGTCAGATATGGCTATGAGTCCAATTATTAGTGGAATATTAGACGCCATGTAAACACAGCTAATTTATAGTTAATGTAATCTCTCTGAGCCCTTATTTCTCACATGTGACAACACTGTTTTCATAGAAATTGCCTAACCCTGTTAAGAGTTGTTTCCTCAGTGTATGTTGGAAGTAGTTTTGTCTATTTTGTGTATAATCCTTTATTTAATATTTTGTGTGGATATCTTGTTTACCTAAATATTGTGAAGGTGTCCAGTCTTGAGGCTTTGGGTGTGGAAACGGCCATTTTGTCATTTGACCGCCAAAAGTCCAGCTTAGAGGTGTATGAACTGAGCAGCAAAGAAGCCACTGACTTCCTTGACTCAACGGACACAGTCAACAACTTTGCACTGCATTTCAAAGGTAATATTTGTTATTTGAAAATCCACAGAAATGGACTCAGGCCCGTAATAATGCAAATATACACATGGTAATACAATTTTATAAACTTAATTGTTGTCTGCTGTTTCAGCTGCAGCCAGCTCCTCAGCTGCAACACCCAGTACCAAAGATGATGTCAGTGTACTGTTGAGAAAAGTGCAGGATCTATTCAACCAAAAATATAGTAAGCATATTTTCAAACTCTTTTTTTTTACAGATGTAAATACTAAAGATTTATAACCTATTATACCTCCATGAATCAATGGCATTATTATCCAGTTTATAAATAATTTATCTAATGCCAATCAACAATAAAATTATGACAAAATGACATGTTTGCAACCCGAACACTGGCTATCAACAGGAGGGGAAAGTCAGAATTGTCAGATTGTGTAAAATTGTGTAACGTGTGCATGCATGTGTGTCCCCATGTTTTTCAGAGGAGGCTGGAGGTATTGGAAGGCTCCCTACCAGTCCCTGGTGAATCAAATGGTGACCATAAATGTTGCTGGGCTGCCCAATGGTCTTACCCTCAAGAAGCCATCCTTTTATGGAAGGAACCAATTAGAAGCCATTTTAAAATCTGCTGAGCATATTTCATTTGAAATAAGTAAGTAAAATTAACAGTGGCAGTTGTATTTCTGCATACCATTTGTGTGGGTGAAATAAGTTACCTGAAAAAATAAAACAGGCCTACATGTAAGTCTTTGTATAGTGCTAAGACATTGCAAACATCCAGAAGAGATTTATTGCATTTTGTTATAGATTCTCTATGTGTCTTTGACACTTAGGGACGTAACAGTATTCCTCAGTTGGAGTTTTTAACTATATAGTGCAACACATTTTCTTTAAACATTTAGTTTAATGTGACATGGCCCTGGGCAGTGGTTTACTTTCACATGCTCATGAATATTAATAATTATTCATTTAGCTGATGGTGTTCTAAAATTACTTCCAGTTAATATACATGTCAGAGGTCACAAGCCGAGCAACTAGTGGTTAAGTGTCTTGCTTAGGGACACATAGGTAGATTTCACAGTAGGAACTGAACCCAGGTCTCCCACACAAGAGCCATGTGTCTTATCCACTGCCCCATCATCACTCGACTATTCAGTAATTAAATTGTCTGTTTTTCATTCTTGAGAATTGTATTCCTTCATAGATACGTAGATGTGTGATTATGTTTTCTCTAGCAATGCAGGAATACCATTTATTTGTTATGCTCATATTACATAAGTGTTCCTTTTTTGCCTAAACATCTATCAGATGCAGCACAATGCCACAGCACTGACACACAGGGAAGTTTAGAACACATCAACACAAAAGGTAGGCTGAGCTGCTGTTATTTTATCTTTATATAAATGTTTACTATTAAACTGAAGAAGCATCCTTTACTAGATTTGTAACTGTGGTCAATCTACCTTGACAGCACATTTGACCACGGGACACATTATTGTATGATGTAAATTTTTGACAAACAAAACAACTTTGTTTTTTTGTGTTTTTGTGTCATGGTGTAATGTCTTCAAATCAACAGACACAACAGATGACCTCCAGACGAAGTCGGTGGAAGAGATATTAGAGGCCATGTGTGAAAATGGTATTTCTTGTAATCGTAATACATTTTGAATGCCAACAAATCAGTTTTTGATAATGCTTAAATTAAAGCTTAATTAGAACTTCTGTTCTGAGAAGTCGGCCATTGACATTTGACACAGAGAGAAAAGCTCACTTGTTTGAAAAGTACAATATATAGATACAATATTTATCAACGTGACATTAAACAGCTTTTATAAGTTTGGTATTTGATTTTATAAGTTTGTATTTTACACTTTAAATTGGCTGAGATTTAGATGCAAATAATGGTTCTGTGTCTATTTCCAATCAGTCATTTACTTTAAACATCGACAGTATAAATGCTAACAAATTTCGCTAAGAATTTGTGATGAAGATTCAAAATTTGTCTTGAAATTGATTGTATTGAGAAAGCTGTTGTTGTGTTTTGTCTTATGTACCGTAGGCGCACAGCTTATGGAAGAGGAATCCTCAGAAACAACCAGTAATGAAGCCATCATGACGACTGCAGATGAAGGTTTCTAAATTGTGGTTATTTTTATTTAACCAGGAAGTCTTAGTGAGACTAATAATCTATTTTTAAGGGAGACCTGGCCAAGATTGACTTTAGTATAGATAAAAACAAGTAGTTTTAGACAGATTACAATACTACAATAGGAACAGCTATTACATTTTGGATATAAAAGCTTTTAGGAAGATTCAATTTTGAGTCTTTCAGGAGCAGATTCAAGGCAGAAAGTGAAGAATATATAAACACCCCTTTTCCACTGTGTACAGACATAAGGGACCTAAAGCATAAAAACATCTTGAGACAAAGGGTATTGCCCAGTAAGTCTTTAAAATACAAACTCAGAGCTAGCAGGGAGTTGTGCATCATAGTAATAAATCATAAACTTCAATTTCAGCCGATGTTCAGCTCTGTACATCAATGTACATAGTGAAATTATATTTGCTGCTGTCCTTTTGAAATATTTCAAATACGGAGCTCAGAAACCTGATGAGGAGCATTTAGCTGTTTGGATTCTTTGTGCCTTAATCATTAGTTGTAGATTGATGTAGATCAGAGTCTTAGTCTGAAAATCATTGAGTCTTAGAGAGAAAAATCAAAATGGCTAAACATATAAGTTTATTTAATAATATATATGTAATACTAGTAATTAGGATAACATTCATGATGTAGTCTATATAAAAACTATGCAATATGAGTTTGTGTCTCAGTTAATTGTTTTTCATGTAGGGCTGTGACATTTTAAACAAATACGATCAATATTACATTTACATGCAATAAATATTTTTGCCAAAAACAATATGATAGAGGCCCATTTCAAAAAGCAGCTTCAAAAAACTCTAACAGTGAAGTCCAAGTTAGGTTGGTTTATTGTCACAATACAACACGTAGAGTGAAACTGAGTTTTGTAACTCTCTAATTTCCCGCGACCCTGTACGCAGGATAAGCGGCTGGCGATGGATGGATTGTCACGACCCCCCGGTCGGGACCCTGACCTTTTTGTGGTGTGATTGTGGTTTGTGTTATTTTGTCCCTTTGTGGTGTGCTTGGTGTATTTGTTTTGTTCGTCCTCTGCTTCCCTCCTGCATGCTCTGGAGTTGCTGGGGGGGCGTGGTCGCTGAGGCTCCAGTCTACACACCTGAAACCATTCCTTCATCAGCACACCAGAGACTCATCCGGCAATCCACTCACCCTTATAACCCAGCCCAACCTTCCAGTCCCCGCCGGATCGTTGTACCAATCAGTACGAACACGCCAGCCAAAACTAAGTCTTGTCTACTGAAACTTATGAAACTGCGCTTAACCTGCTTGTCTTCTGTCACCAGAGTACCAGCCAGCTCACCCTTTGGACCCACACCTGAACCACAAAATCCCTGAGCCGCAGAACCTGGAACCACGGAACATCACCCACGCCAAGCAACCTCAGTTATTCCCTGTCTACTAAATAAACCTTTTGTTTTCTCTTCACTCTGGTCTGCGTCTGAGTTCTCTGGCCCTGGTCCTGACAGAACGATCCGGCCAGAATGGACTCAGCAGACCTAGAGCCAGTCCGCCACGCGGTCTCCACTCAGGGAGCAATCTTGGAGCAACACAGCACAGCACTTCAGGAAATCATGGGAGGACTACAAGATCTGACACTCCGTATGGGAACCCTCCAGGCCTCTCTGCAAACCCCGCCACCCGCACCTACCGCATCGGCGGCCGCAAGCTCCGCGAGGGAGCCGTGGGTCTCACCACCGGAGAGGTATGATGGCAACTTAGGTCAGTGCAAAACCTTTCTCATGCAATGTGGCCTTGTTTTTGCTCTCCAACCCCTCACCTATGCCTCAGAAAGATCAAAGATTGCCTACCTCATCGGACTACTGCGTGGAGCAGCATTGGAATGGGCCTCCGTACACTGGAGGAGACAGGACCAGGTAACTACCTCATATGCTGCATTCACCACGGAAATGACCAAGGTGTTCGACCATCCAGTTCAAGGTAACGATGCCTCCATGAGACTGCTCACCCTTCGCCAAGGACCCCGGAGCGTGGCAGAGTACGCCATCGAATTCCGGACGTTGGCTGTTGAGAGTGGATGGAATGAGGCCTCACTCCTGTCTGTGTTTATCAATGGTTTGAATGAACATTTAAAAGATGAATTAGTGTCCCATCCTGAACCTGTGAGCCTGGATAACCTCATTACACTGTCTATTCGAATAGATAATGCGCTGCCGGAGAGGCAGCGGCAGAAACGACACAGCCCCAGCAGTGGCGTCACCCCCCGTCGCAGAGTGCACTCACCTTGTCTGGTAAGATCCAGACCGCCTCGTCCAGCACCTCAATCGGAGCCCGCCGGCGAGGAAAACCCGAGGGCGAGCCCATGCAGCTGGGCCGGAACCGGCTCAGTGCCGAGGAACGGGAACGCCGCAGAGGAGACAACGCATGCCTCTACTGTGGATTACCAGGTCACTACATCGCCTCTTGCCCTAACCGACCGTTAAACCGGAGGGCTCGCTAGCCGGGGGAAGCATTCTAGCGAGCCGAGCAACCATGCCTCTGTCTTCCCGTCCTCGCACCCAATTACACGCCACCATCTGCTGGAGGGACCAGGCCCTGGAGCTCCAGGCCCTCATCGACTCTGGAGCCGACGAGAGTTTTCTGGACACTGCCCTTGTTAAACAACTGGGATTAACCACCGAACAGCTAAAGGAACCGCTGGAGGCTAGCGCGCTCGACGGGAGGCTGCTGGCCCGAGTCACTACCCGCACCTGCCCTGTTCAGCTCCAGTTGTCAGGTAATCACTTTGAGACAATTTCTTTTTTTGTTATGGATTCACCATTTATACCGTTGGTTTTGGGACATTCTTGGCTAACTAAACACAATCCTCACATTGACTGGACATCAGCTAAGATTCGTAGCTGGAGCCCTGCCTGTCTTGCTAGTTGTTTGCGGTCTGCTCTGCCATCCCCTGTTAAACTACAGAAATCAGAACCGGACCAACCAGACCTGTCATCCGTCCCCACTGAGTATCACGAGATATCGGAGGTGTTTAGCAAACAACAGGCCCTGTCTCTTCCACCACATCGACCATATGACTGCGCAATAGACTTATTGCCGGGAGCAACGTTCCCACGGAGCCGTCTGTACAATATCTCTAAACCAGAGCGAGCAGCGATGGAGGAGTACATAAACAACTCTCTGGCCGCAGGTTTAATCCGCCCTTCATCATCTCCTCTAGGGGCTGGATTCTTCTTCGTGGGCAAGAAGGACGGGACCCTCCGCCCATGCATCGACTTCAGAGGTTTGAATGACATTACTGTAAAAAACAAGTATCCATTACCTCTCATGAACTCAGCATTTGAATCCCTCCAGGGAGCCTCTGTCTTTTCTAAACTAGACCTCCGCAGTGCCTACCACTTGGTCCGAATTCGGGAAGGGGATGAGTGGAAGACGGCCTTCAACACCCCACTAGGACATTTCGAATACTTGGTGATGCCCTTTGGCCTGACAAATGCCCCTGCAGTTTTTCAGTGTCTTATAAATGATGTGCTCAGAGACATGCTAGGGAGATTTGTTTTTGTCTACCTTGACGACATTCTGATCTTCTCCCAGAACCAAGCAGAGCACGTCCAGCAAGTCCGACAAGTCCTCTATCGTCTCCTGGAGAACCGCCTTTTTGTTAAGGCAGAAAAGTGTGAGTTCCATGCCTCCACTGTAACTTTCCTTGGCCACATCATCGCTAAGGGTCAGGTGAGGATGGATCCCGAGAAGGTGAGAGCAGTTTTGGACTGGCCCCGACCAGATTCCAGGAAGCAGCTACAGAGATTCTTAGGGTTTGCAAACTTCTACAGACGTTTCATTAGAAATTACAGTCGCACTGCCGCACCATTAACTGCACTTACCTCCCCAGCTAGGCCGTTCCACTGGACCTCTGAGGCAGAAGAAGCCTTTGTGGAACTCAAGAAGAAGTTTACGTCTGCCCCCATCCTCATCAGCCCTGACCCGTCCCGCCAGTTCAGTGGTGGAGGTGGATGCTTCAGACATAGGAGTGGGGGCTGTCCTGTCCCAACGGTCCCCTGAGGACAATAAACTTCATCCCTGTGCCTTTCTCTCTCATCGTTTATCTCCCACAGAAAGAAACTATGACGTTGGGGACCGGGAATTGCTGGCTGTGAAGATGGCCCTCGAAGAGTGGCGACACTGGCTTGAGGGCACCGAGCAACCGTTCGTGGTTTGGACCGACCATAAGAACCTGGAATACATCCGCTCAGCAAAGCGCCTGAATCCCCGTCAAGCCAGGTGGGCTCTTTTCTTTGGTCGGTTCCATTTTTCACTCACCTATAGGCCCGGCTCCAGAAATGCCAAACCAGACTCGCTTTCTCGGATGTTCGTAAAAGAGGAAGCTACTGCCGAACCTGACACCATTATACCCCGGACCTGTATCGTCGGGGCAGCCCTGTGGGAGATTGAGACGGAGGTGAGGACGGCACTTCAGCACCAGCCAGACCCAGGTAACGGCCCCCCTGGCCGCTTGTTTGTGCCTCTCTCTGTTCGGTCGTCTGTGTTACAGTGGGGCCACTCCTCCAAACTCTCTTGTCATCCTGGAGTGGCTCGCTCCCTGGCCTTCCTGCGAAGACGTTTCTGGTGGCCGGAGATGAGGGCCGATGTCCAGAACTTTGTTTCCGCCTGTCCTGTCTGTGCACAGAACAAGGGTTCTAACCGTCCTCCCCCGGGGTACCTGCAGCCACTCCCTATACCTCGTCGCCCATGGTCTCACCTGTCACTGGATTTTGTGTCCGGGCTGCCCCCCTCTAAAGGTATGACTGTAGTTCTGACTGTAGTGGACCGTTTTAGCAAGTTTGCCCGTTATCTGCCTCTGCCCAAGCTGCCCACAGCCAAAGAAACTGCTGAACTCCTGGTCTCTGCGGTGTTCACTATCCACGGTCTGCCTTTGGACATTGTTTCGGACAGAGGTCCCCAGTTCACTTCCGCTGTCTGGAGGTCGTTCTGCCGTGCCATCGGTGCCACAGTCAGCCTGACCTCGGGTTTCCATCCTCAAGCTAACAGCCAGGCAGAGAGCCAACCAAAAGCTTGAGACCACCCTGCGTTGTCTGGCGTCCTCTAACCCCACCTCCTGGGCATCTCAGCTGCCATGGGTGGAGTACGCCCACAACACGCTTCCTACATCGGCCACAGGTCTGTCACCCTTTCAGTGTGTTTATGGTTTTCAACCTCCATTGTTTCCCTCTCAGGAAAGAGAGTTGGCAGTTCCCTCCGTCCAAGCCTACATCCGCAGATGCCACCGCACCTGGCACAGAGCCCGAACCACCCTTCTGAAAACATCTGCCCGGTATGAGTACCACGCCAACCGTCGTCGGACACCTGCACCCACCTATGCCGTCGGGGACAAGGTGTGGCTTTCAACCCGGGACCTTCCTTTGAAGACGGACTCCAAGAAGCTGTCCCCCAGATACATTGGACCTTTGACCATTGAGGAAATCATCACCCCGGTAACTGTTCGGCTTCGACTGCCCCCCACACTCAAGGTCCATCCTACATTCCATGTTTCTCTGCTCAAGCCTGTTCTCTTCAGCCCCCTGCTCCCTCCGCTCCCGGCCCCTCCGCCCGCCCGGCTTATTGATGGCCATCCAGCTTTCACGGTGCGCCGGATTTTGGATTCTCGCCGCCGGGGGCGCGGCGTGCAGTATCTAATCGACTGGGAGGGTTATGGTCCTGAGGAGCGGAGCTGGGTTCCCCGGCGGCGGATTTTGGATGCTGCCCTCGTGCGGGCTTTCCACCGCTCTCACCCTGAGAAGCCTGGAGGACCGCCAGGAGGCTCTCGTCGGGGAGGGGGTACTGTCACGACCCCCCGGTCGGGACCCTGACCTTTTTGTGGTGTGATTGTGGTTTGTGTTATTTTGTCCCTTTGTGGTGTGCTTGGTGTGTTTGTTTTGTTCGTCCTCTGCTTCCCTCCTGCATGCTCTGGAGTTGCTGGGGGGGCGTGGTCGCTGAGGCTCCAGTCTACACACCTGAAACCATTCCTTCATCAGCACACCAGAGACTCATCCGGCAATCCACTCACCCTTATAACCCAGCCCAACCTTCCAGTCCCCGCCGGATCGTTGTACCAATCAGTACGAACACGCCAGCCAAAACTAAGTCTTGTCTACTGAAACTTATGAAACTGCGCTTAACCTGCTTGTCTTCTGTCACCAGAGTACCAGCCAGCTCACCCTTTGGACCCACACCTGAACCACAAAATCCCTGAGCCGCAGAACCTGGAACCACGGAACATCACCCACGCCAAGCAACCTCAGTTATTCCCTGTCTACTAAATAAACCTTTTGTTTTCTCTTCACTCTGGTCTGCGTCTGAGTTCTCTGGCCCTGGTCCTGACATGGATGGAACTCTTTAATGCTACATAGCAGACAATGCACATTAATAAAGAATCAATTATGATTAGTTTATTTACCCTGAGATGGGAAACTATTGAGTTTCCAGCTCCAGAACAGCTGATTTGAGTTTGTTTATCAACTCAGAGTTGGTTCACTCTCAGTCAAGCGTGTGCACCACCACTCTAAACAGGCAGCATGAATTGAGCCATGATACTACGATTCATCATGGCAACAGCTAAAAAAATCATTCCTCATACTTCACACGTCTGGAGTTGGAAACAGATATTATATAACAGATATTCTTCTTAAAAAGTGAATATAGTATATTTAATGTATATGTAATCACAATTATAATGTTACAGGTGAAGTGGAATGAGGTGTAATTCTGTATAGAACAGATGTGAAAGAAGCTAAAATTGAAATATAAGAACAAAGTAGTGATGAGATTTCTGAATTGAAAATTGGGGACCTTTCCGGGGACACCTATAGCCGGGGACAGAAAACCAAAAATGGGTCTGGTCAGTGGTCACCTTATTTTAGTCTGCCTAACAGACTTAATTAAAAAATGCTGATAATTTTTATTGACACGGATGGTAAATCTCTTAAAAGAAGCAATGAGGAAACAGTGCTGTGTCAGAGGGAGGAGACTGAGAAACTCAAGGTTTATTGAAGAAAAAAAGTTCACACTCAGTTACCATTGTATCTGACTCTGAGCTAAAGTTAGCTTGCTTTCTGAAAGAGTCTGAAACGGAAAACCAAGAGTTTACCTTATTTCAGGCTTAAACTCAGAGTTTTCATTAAACCCTCTTTGTTTTTCCCTTTGTTAGATGGAGGTAGTTTGTGCTGTGTCTGCCACATCCATTTTGATGACAAGAAGAAGAATGCAACAAAGAAGTGGCGTTCATGGTCGCAGTGCACAATGTGCCAACTGTGGTCACACACTGCATGTGGATTTAAAAACATGTGCCTTCACTGCCAGTGTCAAACCACCATGCACACACCCTAACCTTTTGCATCAGTGTTAGGAAAATGTAATGTTTACTGCTCTCCAAGGTTGAGTTGAGTTTAAGTTGTTTGAGTTTTCTTACTGTGTTGACAGGCCCCACCCCATCCCTACACACACACACAAACACACACACACACACACACATACGTGCACACTTCCAACACTGCACAAATATATAAAGTGCTTTTTCTTTTAATCAAAAATGAAATTTATATTAATCTTGGCGCTACATATATTTTGCGCTGTAAGAAGAAAACTGTGAAATTTTCATTCAGCCTAATTCAAATTCCTTTTATTTATTGTTGATGTCTGTTGGCCCCATCGATGTGGTCCCTTTTCAAACTGTGCCATGTGGGGAACCAAATAAAGTTCTACTGAATTGAGTACATGTGTTGTAAATGAAAAGCCTGTTTGTTTATAAATCTCTGTTGATGTTGATATGATTAGATGCTTCACATAGGCCTAAAGTATTTTTCACAGTCCTACATAATGGTTAGAATTTCCTGTTGCATTGTCACTGGTAGGTATTTGGGAAAATGGATTTTAAAAAAAGATGTTTCATGTCAGAGCAGTAGTGACACTTAGTAAGATAGTAAAAGCTATCATTTAGTTGGTTGAAACATGTAATAGATGCTATGGACGCTCGTATCGCTGAAGTCACGTAGCTTGCATGACGTAGGCTACTCCCGCCCGGAAGTATTTTGTTTAATTTGTGTTAAGCTTTCCTTTAAACGATTAACACTTATAAAAAGAAAACAATAAAATGTCCTTCATAAATCAACAATATTATACGTTAATTACTTCTTTGATTCCGAGAAATAACATTAACGATAAGTTTTCAATAGCGGAAGGCGCGAGTGAATTGTGTTGTGGGCGGACGGGGCGCGTTCCATTACTGTGTGGAGCTGTCTGCCGTGGATTGGCTTGATTCCATTTCAAATTGCCGACCATCGGCCGCAACTACCAAACGAACGCCACTATCTCTGTTAAGAAAAGGTGTTTATGGCCTGTGATTGTAAAATATGAAGTTGCTCTTTTCATTTTATAGTTTAAAGAGTATGTACCTGAGGATATTTAATATGAAATCATCCTTCTTAAAACGTAGGGTCTTCCTGAATTAATAAGGTTAATGCTGAGCCATGCATCCAATAAAGCACTCCAAACCTTTGTCTGACCGGCAGACAATCTCCAGGTAAGCTGTCCTTACTCAGGTTTGTCTGTGTGTTAGACACCTTGGCAAGAGGGATCATGAAATAATATTTAGCTGTTCATTTAAAACTACATTCCACATGCTACCAGGTGGATTTCACAGTAAATATGCTGGATTTGGCAAACAAAGCTAAAGAATTCTGTTTCTCACAGTGACAAATGTTGGAAGGAGGAAAATGTTAATGGAAGAACTAATTAATTGCTCTTTTTAGTAGAGCGCGCTAAAGAAAATCTTTAAACTGATAAATAGCGTTAGTTTGTTTGTGATTTTTGATAGTTATCCTACCATCTACCAGCACCTTATTGTTTTGTTGTGCTCGGGATATTTTTTAGTTTTTAGTGATAAGTAGGTACAGGATGCAGCAGGGCCCACATTAGGCCTATGTAATGAAGAACCCAAGGTCTTATTCATTGATGATTCTTTACCATCATAGCAGCATTAATATAAATAGACATGCATATACCAAGTGTTTCACCAACAAAAATGCACAGAGTTTGTGTGTAAGTGACTCATTTACTTAAACTTAAAGGAAAAAATAAAAATAAAAAATTTCTTTTTATATATTGAGCCTCCAAAGTGCTCTTTGAAACTAGACCTGGGATGGGCTTGCTCCTGAAATGAGAATTTTAAAACTTTGCGGTAGAGCTAAACCAATACGTCGTTGGAAAGGTCTCAACCTGTAGATTACCATACATCAGTATGAAGATTCTAAATGGATCCTGCTTAGAAATACTGACCTTTGAACCTTCACCTTGGTGCATGTTTGAATGCTTATAATTCATCAACGAAAGAGACTACAGACATGGGACCAACTGTTAAAGACAGCTCTTGACCTTAGCTGTGATGTGAGTATAGTCAACAACTGTGAGCACAATCAAATGTGGTTAAAATTCCAAATTCCAATTCTAAATAAACGCTGATACGTTTTAGAAACTACAATTCCCTATAGCCACGCCATGCAGTTTGAGTCAAATCAGCACCACAGTTGTAGTTTTTCCTGTGTGCAAAATTAGGGTTGTAAAATGGGGTCGTAAAAATATATACCTACTGAATATATAAAATATCTAGTACAGCCGAACTACTACTTACACTGAATCTAGATAATCCATGTTAAGAAAAAATAAATATCTTGGTTTATTTGACATATTTTAGCAAAAACAGGAGTCTAAAACGCAAACTCCGCCCACAAAATGAAGGACTTCCGTAACCTTCCACTACCAAAACGGACAAAAAAACTTTATTTCTCGGAATCGATGGAGAAATTATTAAAAGTGAAAGCCTTAACATGAACATATCCTATTGTTGAGTTGCTGTTCTTCTGTTAAGAAATGCTAAAGATGTCATTAAAATATATCTTAGGTTGACAGTAAAGAAAATACTTCCGGACCGGCTACGTCATGCAAGCGGCGTTTTGGTTACAATATACATTCTCTGATCAAAGACTGTAATAATCACATTTCTTAATACGCAAAAAAAAACATTTTAATGCCGATACTATCTTAAAATATTGCATAGTGACATTTAATATTTACAGCTTTGCAGTCTCAGGCCTGATACCCTGAGCAGCCAATGGGAAGAGGAAAAAAAGTTGCTCACCAACATAGGCCTTGATGAGGGAGTATTTCATGCCAAAAACACCTTTAGTAAGAACGTAGGAGTACCACTGTCAGGCTGAGTATTATTGTAAAATAATTGTATAGGTCATATCTTACTACTACTATATCTTACTTACTTTTTATTGACTTCTCAAGTGTGCTGTGACCAACTGCTCTGACAATGGCTGAAAACACACCTATAATTCATTTTGGGAATGCTATTGTAGAGTCAGTATATCTGTATTCTTCGCTTCAACTTGTATTGAGTGCATTGTGGAAGTAACCTTCATTTAAATGTTTTACAAAAAATATGTACAAATACAGTAAAATGGTTAGTGTTAACTGTAAAGTTCATAACACCAAAGCGGACTATACCTTGAGTATTACTAGGCTGTAGAAAGTTACTTAGACAGCAGCTTCTCCAAAAACAGTGTTTATTGTCCAAAACAGCAAGTTTAAACCATTTTGTTTAAATTGACAGGACAGTTCACAGCTCACGAAAAACAAACATGGACTCTGTTCACCAACACAGAGTAATTTGATTGTGACCAGTTACAATGAAAATACACACAGAACCTAACTGTCTGAGTCTGATGCATTTTGGTTAGTCTTGAATTAAGGAGGCATTTTTAATTATGTGGAACAAAACATACAAATTTGCTTTTGTTTTCGTTCCAGAAGCAGTCTAGATTCTAGACCCCTCGTCTAGAGTGCTTACAGACCTAGTTGCTATCATTGTCATCATGATCATCATCATCACCATCATCATCACTGTAAACCAGTGTCTGTATGCTTGACATGGGGAGGGCCTGAGACAGGCAGGGGTTGTCTGGGATGACATAACCATGCGTTGCAGGAACAATGTCTGGTACATGTTGGTGAAACATCATAGTGGCGTGATGTAGTTTACTTTCCAGCTGTTTGACACGTTGGATGAGAGCAGCTTTTGCACCTGGCTGCTCTGTGTCATTGATGGCAGAACACAGGAAGGCATGCTGCTGATGGAGGTGGTCAGCTACAGTTCTCATTTCCTGGTAAAGCATGTGCTTTTCCTCAGCAGCCCGAGTCTTCATATGTAAGGCATCAATCCCTCGCCTTTTCAGACTCCTTGGAACATCATCTTCTTCAACCTAGAAGAAGACAAAAGAAAACAATGTGCAATGTAGTTGTGGTTAGTAAGCGGCTGTCAGATGGTTACTAGAGTGATGTGGTCACTAGGTTTTGGTAATTATACTTACAGTGTCATCGAAACAGAAGTAGACTGGCCAAGAGGGATCACATGCATCTTGAAAATCAATTGTTGCAGGGAAGATGCTCATCTGTGGTGGCCACTGAATGCTGTTGTACTCTTTTATTGCCTGTCTCAGTCTCTTGTTGGAGTTGGCTACCTGCTTGGACAATCTAATGGCAATGCCCTGCCCATCTAAAGTAAAGTTATAAAATAGAAATGCAAACAAATGCCTTCATTATTATGGTCCTTTACAGAGTTGGATCTTATTTTTTAAATGTATCTACTTATCTGAAGCACTTTACCTGGATATTTTTTCTTAAGATGGAGGAGGACGGCTCTCTCCTTTGATTCAGTTCTAGCCTTGCAGATCAGTTGCCCTCTGACATCACGGTCAACATCTTTAAGGGTAGACTGGAAGATTAAATCAGATTCTTGCCATCTTCTTTGAATGTTGTGTTTTTTCTCCATGTTTAGCAGAGAGTTCTCAATTCTACAATGGTCAGAGAGTAGAAATTACCATTAATTAGGCACTTAATCAGAGAACAGCAACTGACTGATACTGCTTACTTACTCTTTGTCTTCCTCCATGTGTGACTCACGAGTCCCAGATCTATATATTATAAAAGTATAGCACAACACAGGGGAGCTTGGTTGTAATTGATTATTAATCACACCATATTTAATTACTGCAGCTTTAGGGCAGCATGTGATTACATAGCTATGAGCTGAGACAATTGTCTCGCTCATAGCTATGTAATCACACCTAGGTTGCCATGTTTAAGCACATTAGTAAGGCACTCAAAGATGGGTGTAATTCCCATATAGTCTGACATAAACAAATTGAACACTTACTTGAACATGTAGAACTGTATCAGCTTAGTGATGTAGTCCCTTTTCCATCTGCAGACAGTGTCTGGAGAACAGATGATGACATTACTACAGCTCTAATAAAGTTCTTCATTTCATGTTACTTCTTCACCAACACAGCTTACAGGATAATCTACTGTACATGGAAAAGTATGTAGAACATATTTGCAATATCCTTTGTTAATAATATGTGTTACCTTTTTACAATATTCCAAGACATTCACGCATTCACTTCAGTTTACTTACTTATTGACTTTGGTTTTCTTGGGCTAGCTCCAGCTCCCTTTTCTTCCATCTCTCCATGTCTCAGCTCTGAGACTAACACTAGACAATAAAAAGAAGAGAAAAGAAACAACTGTCAGTGCTACATACTCTGCAAAGGGCGCTTGTAAATGAAATCTAAAATTTTCCTGTTCACAACTATTGTTACCTGCATGTGCATGACTTACCTGGTGCTTCTCTGATGACAGATGAGATGTCTTCTTGAGCCAGAATTGATATTTTCTCTGCCTTGTCTAATTTTTGCAGGAGCTGCACCTCTGTAAAGACAGTTTTGTTTACTTCTGCTGACCAATTTGTGTGTCATCAGCTTAAACCACCAGGACAGAATTTTGTTATACAGCAGTAGACAAACCCAGGTCAGTTGATTTCCTCCGTCCATAATGCAGAAGGGCATCAGTCAACAGGTCCAGGCGGTGCGAGGGAGTCATCTCCTTTGTGACTCTGGCAAATCTTCGGAGGAAAGACCACAGCCTTTCCATTCCTTCCCCGTCTGTGAGCCCAAAACCATCAAGCCGTCTGGTGCTGTACTTGATCTGTGATTACAGCAAAGTCATACAATATCACATACATTGACGTTGAGCATTATCCTACTAAATTTGAAACTGCTCATAATGATCACGGTTGCAATGATCAACTATTTAATTGGATCCAAAAGCTCAGGATAGAATCAATCCTGTATATTTATTTTTATAATAATAATTACAATAATCAAATAGTCTGCTTACAGTGTTCATTTAGGCTGTGTGTGCACATATAGTTGCTGTGCACAGTCAAGCATCATGTGATATTTTCCTGCTGAGGCTCTGACTTATTTGGCCCTTTCATTCCAGCTCTGCTCGCATTTTGGGACGGTGAACAATTATTGTCCCCACTCTGTCACAGCAGTAGGTAGGCCTGCTGTGACAGGGCGTGGAGCAGGAGAGGACCTTTGCTCAGCTTATGTTATTTTATCTTTAAATCAGTAAATAGCAAAATGGTCTATTTCATTAATTTATACCCATGAAATAAACAAAATGCCAATTAGATGGTAACCTGCACGAGAAATAAACAAACTTTGGTTATAACAATCATCTGCTTATAGTAATCAATTTGACGCGGACAGACGTGGTCACTATACCCAGTCTCCATTGTCTATTGTCCTAAACAGTGCATCAGTGAAAAAAGATTTCAACACACTAGGTGGGAAAAGCTTTAAGATTACATCTAGGCATTTCTACTTAATTTCAGCAGTGCAGTGGATAGACAGGAAAATGGAGGCAGAGTGAATGATATCTGACACAGGTCCTGATGTCTCTATAAACTCAATGAAATTACCTGGCATGGCAATTTGTGTCCATAAATGTGAAATGCTGGTACGGCCAAGGAGATGTCGTGTGGTATGCCCTCCCCTGATTTCTGATTGAACACAGTATGGCATAATTTTGAGTTAATGTGCCAGTGTTTTTTTTAATAAAAACAATAATTCTCTTTTACACAGGAGTTTAAAGATTTACTTACATGCAAATGGGAAGCAACAACACAGGCAATGTCATAGACAACTCGCAGGTGTATGTTCTTGTTCTCACATCTTCGAAGAAGTTCATCAATGACATATAGGGGATAGGCTAATCTATTACAACACACAACATGTGAATGATGAAACACTATATTGAGGAAAAGTGAAAAAAAAATATCCAATCTCCATTATCATTTTAAATACTCAATAAAGGTACTTAAAATGATCTAAACATTTTTCATTTTGTGTTGCTCAAAGTGAGAATGGTGGTAAAGTTAGGGTCATGCTGTTCTAAGCTTTTTATGAATAGCTACAATAAACAGGGGAATTGTCATTATGGAAGACTGAGTCAATAGTCATAGATGTCACTGCTGTGGTGTAGCCTTACCGTTCTCCTTGGCTCATGTTGACAAACATTAGGGGCATTTCATGACGACAAGAGGCTCCAAACACTCCTGTAACATCGAGTTTCTTCACTTGTTTTTGTGACCTCAGCACGTTGCCAGCCTTGAAGTTACTACAGTCCTAAATATTTAAGGAAATTACATTTATGGGAAGAGAAATGGTCTTTTTCTAGGAGTTAAATATAACATTTAATGGACTCAACTGCAACTGTGACTAACCTCCTGAGGCTTTGAGCTGTCAGGATGTGATAGCAGGTATTCCTCTACATCCTTTTCATCAACAAACATGCGGGTTCCATGCAACGGCTCGACCACACTTGTCCCGGAGCTTTGCTTCCTCACAAGGCCAAAGTTGGCATCCAATGTCACTATCATATCTCCATCCGCCTGGGAAATAAACACAGTAAACCTGGTTTTGTATCTGGTGCTACAAAAAAAGAGTTTAGGTCAGAAACAGCCATGGAATAAATAACTGATTGACAAATTCTTAAAACAAATGCTGAAAGATACACAAGGTCCCACATTCATTCTCAAACAGCCTTCATAAATGCAGAGCACTGGGTTGATACAACTACTATTTTATTAGAATACTTTCTACAATAATTAACTGATTTTGCATATAGAAATTTAATACCATCAGTTCATGGAAACTGCAATTATGGTTAATCAAACAGGAACTGGCCTGAAACTAGAACCAACCTTTGGACATGCTGGGCATGTGGTCCCATCATCAAACTGTGGGCAAACATCTACCAAACTTCTTTGGCGGAAGTGGTGATGCCTAAACTGGGATATTGACTCTCCCACCAGGGCTCTGTAGAGTGTGTTAACCTCACGGTATAAACAGCAGTAAGAGAAAACATTACTCTTTCATTTACTCAGATCTCCTACAGAAGGCCAAGGTGAAGGTGGTTTACACAGAGATTTTTTGCATGCAACTGTATAATTCAACATGGTTCCATGTTCATCTTCAATGTTTACATTTTGCTATGATAATTAATGATGAGCACAATTATGGAAGGGTGTAATTTTCACATGAATTTGGACTCGTCAGTCTTCCATGAAAGTAACTGAAATGTTCACTTCACAGACAGGACTTCAGACTTACCTCTGCAAGTGTGAGGTTGTTTTTCCAGCGCAGGGTGTTGCAAAAACCCTCAACAGAAACCTGACACTCCAGTGACAGACAAACAAAAAGCTCTAGCAGAGGGATTGAAAAGGCTGTGTGGGGCTTCTCGGCTGTTGCTGGCCAGAGCCCATACCTGAGCAGAGTGCAGGCTTCCGGTTCACATGTACACATATTGACAGTGACGGTGCAGAGCCGTCCTGCCAAATAAAGAGAGAGAAATAAAATAAAACATAAACAAGTACTACTATAAAGACTACTACAGTATATCAGCATAGACAAAATCACTTAGGTGTATCACTTACAACTTAATGTTTGATAATATTGGAATCAGCAAACGGGCACAGAGAAGAATTTTCAAAAATGCATCACACATTTTATGAACTCCTTATAGGAAACCATTACTCCACATTTAAGATTTTTTAAATGCAAAATGACACACCTGTGCTGACAATGACCTTCATGTCCTTCATGTACACAGCATGGGCACCATGGCCTTCAGGTAAATACAGGAATAACCCCAAGGAGGATGGCTCATAGTAGGTATTCTGTAAGAAAGATTGCAAGCTCTAATAAAATTCTCATAACAAACAAACTCAAGAAGACACCAACAGTTAATGCTACATAGTGCTAAAACAATTACATTACATTTATTCATTTAGCTGATACTTTTATCCAAAGCGACTTACAATTGTTATACATGTCAGAGGTTGCATGTCTCTGAATAATCTAGTTAGTCTATTTAAAATGAATGTAAGTTTGCATGTATGTATGTATGAATGCATGCTATTGTTCTTACAGTCCACTTATCTGGAACATGCAGTGAATTTCTGTGAGTCCTCTTCAGACAAGCCTCACAAAAGACTGCAGTGGTGCTGCACTCCAAGCACCTATAATCAGCATGTTGTAGGCAAACAACACACTGAGTAGTGACTGGTGCCGAACATTCAAAGGACACCTTTAGCATGTCATCCTTGACTGCATCCCAGGCATAAAGCTCTCTCTTCTTTGCCTTACTGTATGCAGTCTCAGAACATGAACTACTGCTCAGTGCCACATCTTCAGGTTCAGCCTGTTGAGGTGTAGTAGTGGAAGGGTCCGAAGGGTCCGTCAGTTTGGGGCCGGGCTGGGGAGGACCTTGACTAAGGTAGGAAACCTTTGGACGCCCAGCGATACACTTCCTCACCACCTTAATCTTGACGCTCCTGAAGCGTGCGCTCTTTACTGTTTTTCCCATTTCTGAAATCAAAATATTTGGCAGTTAGTGGAAAAGTGAACCCCCCACTTCTTATCACAGCCTAAAAGACAGAAACACATCAGTGAACATGGGATGCAGATGAGGGAGATGTATTTTGTGCCTCTATTTATGCACATGTTAGATAGATAGTTTAATAAATTCTCACTCTGTGCAGCTTGGCCCAAAACCTAATTTGGATAGTTGCATGATAAGTAATAAAGCAAACTTACCACACAAGACACAGCTGGTAAGTGATGCTGTAAAAGGAGATGTAAAAAATTAGGTGGGCCTAAAGCAATATTACACACACACACACACACACACACCTGTGGCTTTGGGTTTTATTTTCAAGTTCTATGTGGAGGACAGAAATGCATGTTTATGTTAGCCTACATCACTGCTCACTTACAAATACACAACTGAGACACCACAGCCCTAATATCACCACATACGAGCTAAGCTATTTCTAATAAATTGGCAGGGTTCCTCTTTTGTATGAATGTGACTGTAAGCTTCTACACTCACAGGTGACAGCTGCAGCCCGATTGAGCTCCTCATGAACTTATTTTACGTTCTAGTTTTCAAAGAGACCAAACATGTCAGGTTGAATTAGTTCCATGTAACGATATTTAAAATGATTCTCTGTACTTTTCCATTGCATGTAGCCTAAACGTTAATGCTACCGGTGCAGCCATAAAGAAACACGTTTTGGGTTTGAATATTTTACTCAATCTGAGAGTGAAATGGCTTCAGTGAAGAGCAGATAGAGATTATAAGCTATGCAACATGTCTAATTTACAATCTTACAGTGTGGAAAATGTCATTTTACAGGCTAACGTTGAAGCTAATTTAATTTACCAGTTAAAAGCTGTCACGTAAAACATGCTAATAATTAGAAATGCTAACGTAAGCATACATGCAAATAATGTAAAGCAAACGCGATAGCAAAACGGTTATTCCTTGTCAACACTCATGTCACGCAAACTTAAAACATTTTTTTCTGTATTACTTTCGCATATTGTCTAATTAATCAGCGTTAAAATGCTCGCCTTTTAAATGGTCTTACCTGAAAATATCCCGTTAACCAGCAGACTTCCGGTCAGCGGTGAGCTGGATTCCTGTAGCACAGGATCTGGAGTCTTCTCTTCTATTAGTATCGCTGATTAACCATGTGAATGGATGATAACGGCCTTCTGAACCTACCAGTAGGTGCAGTAGGGCCCTTCTGACCCATATCTATGGGGCTGATAACCACTGATAACGCCCATTCAATCGAGTGATAACAGAGCCTGAAACTGCCCAGCACTAGGACAGGCCCAGGGGAGCCCAACTCTCCAAGCGCAGAACCGCCCCGGACACAGAAACCCAGTGCCCACACACACCCCAAAGGCAGCACAGCACAGCCCTGGCCCACCAGCCTTCTGGCAGAACTTTCAGACAGCTGCACATAGCTATATAGCGTGCTACCTAACATCTGATGTTTGACTGCCTAAGATCCATTCTGATCATCCTTTGTCCTGTACAGGGTGTTCTATGGAGCGTTTTATACTGTATGACTTGTAGATTGGAATTTTTAGTCATTCTAAAAGTATTTTTATATTTGCATCCATCAGTTTTGGTCTGGACTAATGGATGGATCTGTCTCCCACTTTGAGATTGGGAGAGACAGAACCATGTGTTTAAGACATGTTTATGTAACATGTTTAATTTAGATAATAGTTTTGGGGACAAAAGTTTAAGGAAGTTATCATTGGAGTAAGACCTATGTCCAATGTTTTATACTTAAATCTCGCCCGAATTATGAAATTGATATTCCAGAAATTTCTTATTACTCATTCCACTTTGTGCTACAAGATGCGGGAGTGTAATAAGGTTACTGCCCCTGATGAGACATGCTCTAGATGTCTTATCCCTTTATCGTACCACAGTGAGGAATTTATCAAGTGTCTACCCTTAATAAATCCTGTATGGTCGGGGTGTATTATACAAAGAGTGACCTTCTCTAGCCTTTTGGCTAGGGCTTTGCAGATAATTTTAAGATCTGCGTTAATAAGTGATATTGGGCGATAACTGGATCATGGGAGTGTGGGATCTTTGTCTGGCTTAAGAACATGCCGACTGTCCAAGTGTTTCGCAGAACTACCTGTTTCTGGCTGAACTCTTTGTGGAGGACTCCTCCAGAGTGATGGGATTGTTGCGATTTATTTATAAATTTGGTGGATTGTCTGATGAATCAAATGTTTGTTTAGCTGCACGCCACCATTTTTGAAATTGCACAAGTCTCCTGAGATCACACAAACTGCTCAAACCGTGCCACGATCTCCTCTCTATGCTCAAGTAATCTCAAAATGTTTTGCACCAGTTTGCCACCTTTTTGGTTTGAATTGAATTGGATTGAGTGCGCGTACACAACAGTTGCTGAGTGAGCCATCCCATAGTTTAAGGTTACTTTATGTTACAATAAACAACAATAATAATTTAAGGCACTGTGTCTTCCCACATTTTGTCATGGCCTTTGAACCGGGTCGTGTGTTGTTTACAACTTACAAAAACATGATTGACTTGTTTATACAGGTGCACCTCAGTTTTCCATGATTTAAGTCAAAAAGTAAAACTTTCATACAGTGTATTCTGGATTTGTTACTCAAATTGAAATACTTACTTCCTTTTTTGTTTTTATCATGATGACTACAGCTTACAGCTCATGGAATGTCATATTCAGATTTTCTGAGATGTGCCTGTAGTTTATTTTTGTTTAATATTTTTTATACATATTTATATGAAGACATATTTATCACATAGTTGTGTACATGATAGTCCTATTCTTTCACCTTGTTCTTAGCTGCTTTGTTCATTTCTGTGTAAGCACACTGAGAGCAACAAAAAAAACTGTCAAATCCCCTTTATGTTTAAACATACTCTGCCCATAAAGCAGATTTTGATTCTGATAAAGTGCTTGTGTTAAAAAAGCTTTAATAAAGAATTCAACATAAAATAATAAATTGCATAAAATGAAGAAAGAGCTGCAAATTAGACAACAACACTCTTTGTAATAGAGTGTTCATCTTTATTTGAAGAGATTGTGGCCCTGCACGCTGGCAGTGTTCAATACATGGAGACTTTGCAAACAGGGTGGGCCTGTCTATTTTCCAGGTCCTCCGAACCCTCTTGCAATGTTGTCGTTTGTTTCAGCAGCTTCCTTCAGTGCCTGCATCACCAGAGCGTTCCTCTTCCTCGTCTCTTCCATTCTCACTGGGTTCGACTCAGGCAGATTCTGGTGGGCAGCACAGCAAGAGGCAAATACATGTAATGAATTATTACATTAAACCATGTAAAGAAAATGTTGCCTTAATTTCTTGTGGGCGTGTTAAATACAACTGTCTCACAAGCAAATAATACAACTTAGTTTAATATAAATATTAACTTTTTCAATCCAGTTGTAAAAATAGCCTTTGTGCCTTTATACTGTAACCAAAGAATTTCCTGTACACAGAGTTCAATGACATGTTGCTAAACCTTTAGCAGCCCCTGCATGGAATCTTTTTACATAATACAAGCATCTTTCAGTCTTTCTGATTTATTATTTGTTTGTAGTTGGTTTTAAAAAAGAGAAGAGAATGAGTGGGGAGAAGAGTGAAACTAAATACTTTTGGACCAAAGGCTTTCCCACTCCCCAGCCTACTCCTGGCTAATGTCCGGTCTTTGGAGAGTAAAAATGAGGAAGTAAGACTAAGGCTCGCTCAACAACGGTAAAAGCAGAGACTGCTGTGACCTCATCTTCACAGAGACCTGGCTGCAGCGTACCTGAGGAAGCTGTCACACGTGAGGGGAGGAGTTTATTCTGCGCAGACAGGACACTAGAGTCCAGTCAGACGAGATAATTAATGCTTGGTGCTCAGAGGCAGTTTAAGTGGATGGACAATGTTTACCAGATGTGGAATTTTTAATGTTGAGATGTCGGCCATGCTATTTGCCCAGAGAATTCTCCAGTGTTTTTGTCGTTGTGGTTTACATTCCTCCAGATGCAAATTCAAAAAATGCACTACAGGAACTGTATGAAGTCATCAGCAGTCACATGACAAAACAACCTGATGGTGTTTTTATTGTCGCAGGTGATTTTAATCAAACAAATCTCAGAACAGTATTACCTAAAATTCCACCAGCATGTCCGCATCCCCACCAGAGAGACCAAACACGCTGGACCACGTCTACACCAATATTCCTGGCAGCTACAAAGCCCTCCGTCTCCATTTTGGTTTATCAGGCCATATTTCTCTGCTTCTTCAGCCAGCTTACACCCAGCTGATTAAAAGGGTCAACAACAATTAAAACACTGAAAGTGTGGACTGGAGTATGTTCAGAGAGGCCACCACCCAGGAGACCACACACATCATCAATGACATACATCAGTGAATGTGTTGATGATGTGGTGCTCAATAAAACGATAAAATCATTCCCCAATCAGAAGGCCTGGATGAAGAGGTGAGGACTCTATCCTGAGCCAAAAAAGCTGCTTTTCGGTCAGGTGATAAAGAAGCAGGAGCTCCTCCATCATGTGTGAGGCCATGTTACAGGATGAACTGATACCTTTTATGCTCACTTTGATCTCCTCAAAAAGGAGTCAGCTGTAAAGTCTACTCCACCTCCACACCTGTCAGTATCCACAGCAGATGTGAGGAGAGTCCTGTTGAGAGTGAATATCAACATCCCACTGTCTCAGGAAAGGGTTCCTACCTGTTTCAAGGTCTCACCCCCATTCTGATGAAGTGCTTTGAGAAACTGGTTCTTCAGCACATAAAGAACAACATCCCAGCCAGCCTGGCACCTCACCCTCCACTCAGCCCTCACACACCTTGAGAAAAACCAATACCTACATCAGAATGCGGTTTGTGGATTTCAGTTCAGTATGCAGCACAATCTCCCCATGAAACATATCAGCTAACTCAGCACTCTGGGTTAAAACACAACACAACTGGATATTGGACTTCCTCACAAACAGACCCCAGTCAGTTCGAATTGGCGGACACACAACAACGGAGCCCCGCAGGGCTGTGTGCTCAGCCCCCTCCTGTTCACACGCTACACCCACGACTGCATCCACCTACATGAAGAGAACTCTGTTGTGAAGTTTGCAGATGACACAAGCATCATCGGCCGGATTTCGAACGACGGTCGATGAGACTTCATCTCAGGAGGAAATTGATAATCTTGCAGACTGGTGCTCAGAGAACAACCTACTGCTCAACATCAGCAAAACTAAGGAGCTGATCATTGATTCTAGGAAGGAGGAGATAAAGACACACACTCCTGTCTACATCAGTGGAGCTGAGGTGGAGCAGGTGAACAGTTTCAGGTTCCTGGAAATCAGCATCACAGAGAGTCTGACATGGTCATCTCACGTCTCCACGCTGGTGAAGAAAGCTCAGAAGCAACTGTATTTCTTGAGGAAGCTCAAGAAGGACAAATTCACATCCTGACTGGAAACATCACTACCATGGGATGTGGACAAGACAGTAGGACAGTACCCACCCAGCCACAGCCTGTTCACCCTGCTGTCTTCCGGGGAGGAGATATAAAAATTTTCTGCTGCCACACCACCAGAGTGCAGAGCAGCTTTTCCCCCCAGGGCTCACACTAAACTCTAATTCACCCTCAGCACTGCTCCATTGATGATAAGTTTTTTCTGTTTACCATTTTTCATAATGGATTCTGTATTAATGTATATTGTCTGCTGGTAACGAAGTTACTACTCAGTTATTACTTTTAAGAGTAAGTAGTAGCAGAGACAATTTAGAGGATACACGCCACTCAATCACATCCTCAATACAAGTCCATGGGAAAAGTCCGTAAAGATGGCGGTTATCGCGTCCCTCAAACTAGAGAGCCAATTGTCTGCTTTTAACTGCCAAAGTGGGATGACATTTCTGCCAATCGCGTGGGTCCACTGACATAAGGGTCTGTTTCACCTTTACTATCTTGCCGGATGTGGTGATGCATGCGTAGTAGAAGTATAACCAGTCGGGGAAAATTCTTTTTAAACCTTATTTTGGGGCAAAGTTGTCAAACTCTTTCAGCAGTTTTATCAGATTTTAATACTGATTGTAGTCATGTAGTTTTTATGTCCCGGTGACCAGTGAAAGTGCATTTCTGACTCTCTCCCCATTCATCTAGATAGAAGCCTGGTCTTGTTAATCCGAAATAGCATTGCCAATATGGCGGCCGAGCGGCAGGACTTGCCTAAAAGGACTTTGGTAGTAGTGTAACTAATAACTTTTCTAAAAAAAGTAATATTATTACAGTTACTAATCCAAGTAATGCTGTGTTACTGCATGCACCATCCTTGACGTGAATGGCGCCAAGAAAACTAAAGGAAGAAAGGAGAACGAGGGAGAGAGGCATGCTTTCCACAGCTGTAAGCAGCTGCAGCCATTATTGTGTCACAGTTTAAAATGCAAAGAACATTGTTGTCTATTGTAACTCCAGCAAAAAGCTTTCAAACGCAAACAATTCTGCATTTAATTTATTTACTATTTCAGATTTCCTGTGAATTTGCTCTGGGCGGCGCGAAAGAGGCGTTTGTTGTGAAATTCGCTGGCTCACGCAAGTTCAGATTTTTCAACTTGGGCAAGAAATTTACTTGACGCGATCTTGCAAAAGCCTATCAGCGACGAGATTGTCCAAACATCACCGGCAGCTTCGGAGCGTTGTTTGGGGGAGGACCAGGCAAGCGGTGTAATGACAATCCGCTGGCCGACTGAGAGCTGCTAAAGAATGGGGAAGTGTACAGGGAGCAGCGCTGCAGCTTTCGGACAAATAAACACCCATAGTCAGTCCTGATTCTGCTCTGACAACTACGGCGTTTACCTCCGGGAGGAGCTCAGAGTTAACTGATTTGATTAAATTAGCTTTTTACTTTAGTTTGTGGGATTAGAACTTTATTTATTTATCTTCACTTGTGCTTCTCAGCAGCTAGCTTCCATCCACATCCGGTTCCACTGCTGTTTTTTAGCGTCGGATGGCACCAGAGTTCTGCTGGACTACTACTTCATATTTATATATAAACCAGACAAAACTGGACATTACTTGGAGAAAAGAAAGCAAAAAAGTTAGCATCTAGCATAGCCCAGCTCGATCCACACTCCATTCAGAAAACAAACATTTTAAAAGTTGTTGTGCTGCTAACTTGCTAACAGACCTGACAAAGCATGAATTCATATGTCTAACAAAACGGCATCATATTGTAGTCATATTGTAGTCCCTATAATTATCTTGTATTGACTGCACTTTTTGTTCTGATTGCACTTTCTGTTAACTCTTACTTCCTTCCCTAGGTATTTACCCATTGATGTGATATGTACTATGAGCTCTTACTAGGATTTATTGCTGCTCTTACTAGTATGTATTGTCAGTTGTTAGATCTGTATTTGATGCTCTGTTGATACTTGTAAGCTGTTCCTCAAATGTAAGTCGCTTTGGATAAAAGCGTCTGCCAAATGAGTAAATGTAAATGTAGTTATTTCGGCATCAGTTTGATCCGTTTATTGCAATTAAAACACAGCAAAGGGTTTATTTTGGGTTCATATAGCCTAGCTGTTGTATTCGTGGGCAGGGTTTATTTGCTTAAAACGCGTTATGTGTGAACACTCAAAAGGTCCAGCGGTCAAACTCGAGCGAGTAAAGCCAGGCGAATATTAAATTCGCTTTCAGTGTGAACGCACCTTTACAGACTGTACGGCGAGGGGGGCGTGGCTTGAGCGAGGAGCGCGGCGTATACAGTCTACCGCTGCAGGTGTTTGGGTTAAAGAGAGACATTTCCATAAGGAAGTATAGGTAACTTAAGTGCTTTCTAAAACATAAGAAATCTCAACATTACTGCATATTGTTGGTTATTTCCGGAACATTAGGCTATCAAAGTCATCAAACATTTAAATCATACACAAATGTCGCCATTAAGACGAAACGGTACAGTGAACCCATACAATGGCCTACACAGTTTAGTCAGTGAAATACGTGAATTCTGTTAAGTTTCTTTTAAAACGTCTATTTGTCTGTAACCGGAAAAGCTGTCTGCTGAACCACCTTGATGAGCTCTCTCCGCCTGTCTTCTCCCGGTGCGATCGCACACCACATCCCGTAGCCGGTCCCCAACAGAGCGGTCACCGCAATGGAGCTCAGGACGGTCCGCAAGCCGCTCATCCTGGAGACGGTGAAGGACCTGCGAGATGCTGACTGAGTCACTGCCTGAGAACTCACCTACAGCATCTGACCTGCATGGTTTGGTAACGTCGGACACAGCAATAGCAGTGCACGCTGGGATATGTGTCTTCTTCTGTAGTTCTTCTTCTTCTTTGTGTTTATTGACGGATCGCAAACTAACCAAAGGTGCATACCGCCACTTACCGGATCGGAGTGGTTATAAGTAGGCCTATGGCATAGCAACTGAAATCTGCTTAATGAGAAAGAACTGCATACAGGTGAAACTGGTAAGTGTCTTCTAGTAGACAAATTTACATACACACACACAGTCGACCAGACATAGTCTGTTACAGAGAGAGAAAACATTGTTCTTTTATTTCACTATACCTGGTTTTGAAGCATATCTTCTATAGTGTGGCATCTGTTTTTGCTTATTTTGTCTAATTGTTACACTTTACCCCAGCATGTATTACACCCTACCCAGGTAGTGGGGTAGGCCTAGATTGTAACAAAGGAACACCATGAAATTGACATCAACTCACAAGGTCTGGGATATTTTTGTAGATGATTTCATTGGTGCCATTTGTAGTAAACAAATATAGATACTTTGTGTAAAAGTTTTAAAACTCTAGCAAACACATTTAGTGAGTTATAGTTGCTTGAGCAAAAGTTATACAACCATACCCAATCTCCTCTAGCTATTTTACAGTTTTTTTCAATTACTAACTAAGCGTGTATCTAATCTTAAGATACTTTTATCGAAACTCTTAACACAGCAACCACACCTACTGCACACAATTAGCTAAATACATTTTCTGCTCAGAACTAAATTTTGGTCCTTAAACACCAAATCTACATTTCAAAAAAACATTCTCTACATACACAAACTCTATGTTGTTTCTCAAATGTAAGTCGCTATGGATAGAAGCGTCTGCTAAATGAGTAATTGTGAATACACAATTACATTGAAAAAATGCACAGAAGGAAAAGAAAATAGTCGGGTTCTAATCCATATGATCTTCAGCATTTGGCGCATGTTCTGATCCCCATCACATCTAATGCCATCCCCGTGGCCCAGCTACACAATTAGGCTTCACACAACAGCAGCAGTAGCCTCTGGACACTGTTCTGACCTGACCTTTCTTTTCTCCGTGAGATGGAAGAATTTTGAAAGTTAGCGCTGCTTTGCTGTCTGAATGTCTGAACAAGGGAGAATCTTGTTCAGACATTATTCTTTCTTTCTCTCCTCTTCTGTGTTGTTCTGTATCCACATTGGATAAACTCAACTCCAGAAAGTCCCCTTTTTACTGCATTGTGTATGTAATTGAAAGAACTTCAGCACATGGCTATGTCTCTGGTTGAGACTGAAATTAGCTGTGTGGTTGATCTAGTTTACCCAAATTTCAATAAATCTTCGAAATATTTCTCAATGTTTCAATGATATGTTCATTCAGAAATCCTTATCAGCTGTTTCAATACTCTTTCCACCTCTGTTTATATTTAGGGTTTTGGAAATGATGTCTTCATTTAGGACATGTTGTGTGCAAGCAATTCAAAATAACACAAAAAACATCCATAGTTTGGGTATTGCGTAAGCTTGTAGGTAAAGAAAAACTTTAGAAATGGGTTAATTAACTGCATAATCTGTGGAAACAACATAAATTGTGTTAATGGTATGCTATGACCAGACAGATGTTGGGCTAATTGTGTTGAGTTTTGAAAAACTGACTACAGATTGGACAAAAGGATGTTAGTGGTAAAAATAACTGTAACCTCCATAGGCTACCTGTGCTGTTTCATGCACTATATTCTTTAATGTCCCTCTCTGAATTATATTTTCTACACTGCATGATAATGTGCTCTACATCCTCTAAAGCAGGGCTTTTCAGAGTCGGACACTGTGGGCCTCACCTCAGACAACAGCTGCGTTTGACTTTATGCGGCTCTGGCGATGTGTCTGACTTGACAGTGGAGGTTTTACACACCTCCCGTGCAGTCACCTGCAGCTCACGCTTGACTATCAAGTCGGCGAAAGTCAGTTGCAGTCATCTAATGTTTGAGAAAAGGCACCCCTCATCCACAATTAGTTTACTTGCTTAGTTTCGCTCAGTTCCTGGATGGCTATGGGATCATGATTGTGTCACTTAATTCAAAAGACACTATTGAGCCAAGATAGTCTAATATCAGCTGACTGATGTAACTTCAGTATATACCAAATACATTTTAAAAGCGTCTGTCCTCAGGAATTTATTAGTTTCTGACTTTGATAGTGGGAAAGACAGTATCCCAAAACTAATGTAGCTGTCATGACCTTGTCTGTGTTGCCTGTTGGGGAGTCTAGGGTTTAGTTTCATGTCATTAGTCTTAGTTCTTGTGTACATTATTTTGGTTTAGTCTGCTCTCTATGATCTGTACTAGTTCTGTGTTCTCGCACTTTCGTAACATTTGTGCGTTTCTGTCCTGTTGGTTATTCACTCTGCCCCATGTCTGCTTGTCTTGTCAGTCTCTCTGTTTTCCTCTGCTCTCTCTCTCTCTCCCTGCCTGTGCCTCGTTATCCCTGATCACTGTCATTACAAAGTAACGCTGCAGTAACGTAACTACTTTTTGGGTAAAAGTAGTGTAACCATACAGTCTATGAGTGTAACGCGCTACTACGGATTATTTGGTAACAAAACGTAGTTCCTTTTTCAACTCGGCGCAATGTTACTTTTCCCATGGATAGATTTGACAGCAACACTGCCTTCTCAGCTGCACGCTTGCTCAATAGCCACAAGCTCCACACGGTAGGTTACGGACAGAGGCTGGAAGCAGAGCAATCATGGCAAGCGAGAAGCAGCCAACGCTAACTTTTGAGGGATGGCGGTATTCCCATTACTTCAAACTCACTGGCCCTCATTTATCATTCTTGCGTAGAAACGGGCGTATTTTTTGTGCGTGAGATTATGCTTACACTGTTCTCAGCTTCGATTTATGAAGCTGTGCGTACCTTTGAAATCCAGGTGTACGCACTCACCTGGTGTTGATAAATGCGGCGGCTGAAAACGCGCGTGAATTGAATGAAACGCCCCAATTATTCAAGATTCAGGAGGCTGCACCCAGGACTTTACGGCAGGGACTAACGGAATACTGGCAAGAAATACATGGTTTGGAGCAGGAAGTCCACAAGTTAAAACTTCAGAAACAAAATATTATGTTGTTTTGACAGATTTAAATAAAGATTAAATGTTTAGTTTCACTACTAGAGCCCCTCCCCGGCATAAATGTTCAGAAATATTGTGCATTTTAATATTACGAGGTTTTTCATTTGAAAACAATTTAATACTTTTTTATTCGATGATTTAAACTGGACACATTTTTAACAAAATATTCAGCGCGCTTAAAACTGGACACGAGATGAGCCATAAACAGTTCAGGTCCAGCCCGAGAGCCAGTGCTGGAGTCAGGGGACCACCGCGCTGTCAACCTCACTGGAGCGGACCAGTGGGCTGTCAGCCCCAGAGGAGGAGCAGGGCACGGGCCAAGAGCCTCTCGCTTATCGCTTACTTTGATGGACGGAGGACATACGGACGGATACGGACGGTGTACTCCCCAGCGTGCAAAGCAAGCCTTCATAATGTTTTGCAGCTTTGGGAAACAGTTCTCTGTGCTGTCCTGGGACTATTACGCACGGACACGGGTCTGGACGCCAGCACGGACTTGGATCTGACCATCCGCGGTGTAACTTTTCGTTTATGTTCAGAGTGAAACATTGTCCAAACACAATGATGAGCTGCACCACGCGTGTACCACCTGTTTGTGGAGCTGCTCGTGTAAACTAGAAGTTTTGTCTGTTCCTAGAATTATAAATTGGCTACTTGTGGTTCTCCAAGGGACAGATTTAGCACTAAAACGCCCATCAAAGTCCCAAATAAGCTCCAAATAAAAGTATGTTGCTCTGATAAAAGCTGCTCCATCACCTCCGGGACCGGCTTTACGCGACTGACCCAGGACTCAAACATGAACAGAGATCAGCATGCCAGAGTCCGGGGACGCGGGCCTTCAGCGGGGTGTCGCTGCTCGCTGTGCTGTCATAATATAAAGTTTGTCTTATAATAAATGCAGGGCTTTGTGCGTGACATGTCTGTTCCCGCCTCACCTAAAGGCCGTGGGCTGTGTCCATTTCGGCAGCCAGTCTCAGTGCTTCAAGCCATCCGCTTATGCTCTTCGTTGTTTTAACATTTTTTTGCTTGTAGCCTTTTCATTTGAAGGTACACATTTTATTAAAAGCAAACCCAAATAAAAGGCACCAAAAGCTACGATAAAATAGTCCAAATACAAATCAAAGCATGTTCTGACTGCTCAATAGGCTGTATAAAGTCCGTGCTGCTCAAATATAAACACAAAATTAATGTTTCAAACGTTGTTTCTGTTACAGTGGGTAATAATATATCATGTATTTTAGTTTGTCAGTGCGTTTTGTGCTGTTAGGAAATGAATTCTGCGCATTTCGGCTCTAACTCAAAATTTATGTACATGTACACCACCTCCTGAGCTGGCGTAGGATTTGAGCGCGTCGCACGCCAACGCCCATATTGATAAATGTCAAAGTCACCGTGGTTTTGGGAGTACGCCAGGTGTACGCTGGAAATTTGCTGTACGCACTTTTGATAAATGAGGGCCACTGAAACTAAGGGGAGGAATGTGAGTGTAAGGTGTACACTGTGTCCTGGCGAGAAAATTTTGTCCACTGCCCTTAACTCAACTGCCAACCTTACCAAGCATTTGAAAGGAAAACATGCTAACATGAAGCTTGTCGCTCAAGATCCCCGGGTAAAATATTATGTGAAGTCCAACCCCAAATAAGCAGCTAAAACTTAATTTTCACCACCAGGAGGTAACTAAACAAGAGTTGGACAAACTTGTCGCTTCGTTCATTGTCGATGAAATGTTGCCCATAAATACTGTCGAATCTCCCACTTTCAGAAAGATACTTAGCAAAATACCTATAACAGGAGACAGGCGCCCATGGTCAGATCGTAGAACTTTCACGGGCTATCTGGACGAATGTTATCTAAAAATGGAGATTGAATTAAAGAAAACGTTTGAGAGTTTGCATTATGTGTCAACCACTGCGGATATATGGAGTAGCCATAACCAAAGCTTTCTGGGAATCACTGTGCACTGGATCAATCCACGCAACTTGAATCGTGAGAAAGCGCCATCGCAAAAGAATAAAGGGCAGGCATACATATGATGTTATAGGCTTTGAAATGGAACAGATTCACTCAGCGTTTGGCCTTTCACATAGGATAACCGCCATCGTCACAGACAACGGGTTGAATTTTGTTAAAGCTTTTAAGATGTATGCACCCCCTGAGCCTGACGAGGAGGAGGATGAAGAGCAAGGTGTAGTTTTCACAGATGCGGAAGAGTTGCTTGGGACCACAGAAGGACAGTTTTCTCTTCCCCCGCATTTTAGGTGTGCTTCGCATACGCTCAATTTGATCTCGTGCAATGACATCGACAAATGGCTGTCATCCAACAAAACTGACACAAAATCTGTGTACAGGAGTGCAACGAAGTGTGCTGCTCTTTGGACAAAAGCAATCCGTTCTACCGTGGCCTCTGAGATTGTCGATGAAATCTGTGGGAAAAAAATGATCGTGCCTACATCAACAAGGTGGAATTACTTCCACGATGCCTTGTCCCCGTATTAGTGACATCCCGGCCCAAGATTTGAATACGCTTTGTACTAGACTGGACATCAAAGGCCCGACGGAGCTTGAACATCTATTCCTAAAGGAATACTGCAGTGTTTTGAAACCACTGACAGTAGCACTGGATATCTTGCAGGGTGAAGATAACTGCTTCTATGGTACTCTTCTACCAACACTGGAGACCCTGATGTCAAGGACGCTCGCACTCCAAAATGGACTGTCAAGGATGACAGCAGACCTACCAGATGTAATTGTACAGGTAAGCCAATTCTTAATAGCCTATCTGAAATTTAGTAACAGGCTTACGTATTGTATCCTAGTCAGTAAAGAAAACTAATTAGTTTCATATTTATGTTTAATTAAAATAATTAAAAAAATTAATCTATGTTGGTGTTGATTATATGAAAAGTGAAAAGCATGAGTAAGATCATAATTTTGCGCAACATATCGGGAGACGAATGGAATGGGCAGACATGATTTTGACCACTTCATTTAGTTTGTATTGTAGAAAGCCTTTCTTTAAAGTGACTTTGGTTTTGTATGAATTGTATCTTAATTTGAATCAATGTTTTATCAACCAATTGCCTGAATTTAATAAATAATAAATAAAGTTAATCAAGACGTATCATTTTGTCCTAGGCTATCAAGACGCAATTCACACCAGTGTTGGAGAGCAGGGAAGCTTTATTGGCTGCCTTGACGTTGCCGAAATTTAAAGTTCGGTGGATAGGGGCAGCAGAGCGGAGAGAAGCGTGCGCCGCTTATTGCGAAGTTTCGCACTCTACCCCATGATGCAGAGCCGGGTGAGAATAAAAACAGAGAAGTTGCTGCACACAGCAGCGCCAATGAGAAGGACTTTTTTTCTTTTGATGAGGAGGAGGAAGACGCAATGGCCTTTAGTGCAGACTCGGAGGTACTTGAGTACATGAGATCAGGCTCAGAGTTGGAAGTTCTCAACCGTTTCCCCAAGTGAAAGCTGTGTTCATGAAATACAACACTGCCACACCATCCAGTGCACCGGTGGAAAGGCTGTTCAGCCTGGGAGGTCATGTGCTTACCCCCAGAAGAAACAGACTTTCAGATAAACGTTTTGAAAGACTTCTCCTGATGAGGTATAATCACCTTTGTGCTGATGTGGAATAGCTGCCACCCATGCTGTAGACAACTCAAGCCTATGCCTAATATCCTCTTTTCTATCTACCATCATACTGTGAAGAAGGGTCAGCATATTCAGTTAACATAACCTTTTTAATTCTGAGGCTAGTCATGTTTTAAGTTGTGCTTTATTTTATTTTGGCTAAAATGTCTTTGCCTCTAAGCTGTATTATGCCATTTTATTTTATTTACACAAGCCATCGACATCAAGCCATTTTTAAGTTATTCTTTTTTCTGTTGGATTAAGATGAGGCATTCATGTTTTATTTTGAGACATATGACCCATTTTGAGGTTACCATGTTGTTCCTAAGGAGCCTATGGATACTATATTTATAATAAAAAGCGCAAAAGAAATACCTGTTATGTCCTCCATAGTTTTACTTTATGTAGGCCTACACATTTAGGAAGAGATATTGGGTTCTGCCCAAAGTCAAGCAACATAAAAGTAACGTAAAAGAGTAACAAGCAAAAACTACTTTGTAAAAGTAACTTCCCCAACACTGCTCACCAGTAAGTATGCTCGCTTTTCGTTTGTTAAATAAACTTTTGAACTGCACCAGTCAGCTTTTGTGTGTCCTACCACCTGCCTCCACACCGGTAAACCTTGACAGAAGCCTATCTCTGAACTCCCTCTTCGACCAAATCACACACATAAAATGAGATCACATATTCTATGTGATAGAATATGTGAGAATGTGATATTCTACATAGAATATGTGAGATCACACAAAAGAAGAGTGATCTCACATAACTAATGTAATAACTAATATGTATTTTTTCACTTCCATTCACTGAGCCTCCCCTGGAACAGTTTGGAACCCCCCTGAGGAGGCCTGCCTCACACAAACCTCTGTTTCTGTGTTATGCCACTGACATCTAGCTGTTTGACTTTTCCCCATTAAATGTAATGTGGAGGGAACCCGGCATGCTTGAACCTTAATCTTGTAATGATGACTCTCCTCTCTGCGTTTACTATATCTTCCACTAACTTCTTTAAGATAAACTGTATTTTATAATTATGTTTCCTTTTATTGTCTGGATACCATTCCTTGTGCCAAGTGTTAATCATAGCTGTTCTAATGAATGATTTTGCCTCATCTCTAGTGTTTTTCATACTTTGCTGTCATCTACTTTAAGAATTTGCCAACTTGTTTTCTTTTACACTCATATATGGCATGCTGTTTCAAAATGTATTCCTTAAAACTTACAAGTCACTATTTAAAAAGCTACTAGTGCTTTTTATTAGTTAGTCCAGGGACTCTTGAGCCTGGGATCTCTGCCTGTTTCTCCCAGTCTTGCCCACCAGCCACCTCAAATTAACGGACTAAATCACCTCGTCAGCATCACCGTTCTGCCTACCCCTCCCCTCCCTTCCAAAATTAAACACAAAAACTGATTAAATCTGTGTCTCCGCCACTCTCCAGAACAAATATGTATGTAATGTAAGTGTCAACTCAGTAATCAGTATCATAGCTTTATCTGACATCTCAGAAACAGATTGACTCATGTTGCTGGCTTGCTTGCGTTTCTGATTATGTATAGGATTTGCTGCTTGGGGACTTTGTCCTGGTTGGGCTTCAGTCCGTCCCTCTACTGAGATACCCTCTACCGGTCCAGTTTAAACCTAGACCGTACTTGGCTTCCACTGCTGCTGTCTTACTTTAAGGTCTTTGTATTTCTTGTCAACTAAGTCCTTTTTGGGAGCATTTCCACACTGCCTGGCAATATGACCATTTTCCCCACATTTGAAATAAAACAAAGGTTATGGTTCTGGCCTTGGTGCATGCTGATGCAATGAAAGAAAGGGATCTATATTTCCTTTAGTTTGGGCAAGGAAAGGAGGAATTGGAAGTAAAACACCCAACAAGTTTTCTTAGAAAAAAACAGTGGCCTTATTTCACAGACATAAATGACCACAGTAAGACACTCTAGTCTCTCAGTTTAACTGTATATCGTACACATTCCAATTGAATCACAAATTTCACTTTCAAAATAAAAGACAAAAAATTATTCTCTTTCAAATCGAAGTGACAAAAAACCAACCTGCATACCGAAGGGCGAGGAGGTCTATAGGTGAGGCAAGCTGCTAAGTTAAGCGTGACCATCGCACGCCGTCGCCTAAGGCTCGCTGGACACATTATCTGCATGAATGATAGCCGAACCCCCAAGGAGGGTCTCTGGGGTCCACCTGCAGGCCAATGCGGCAGGGGCCGGCCACGACTGACCTGGCGGCGGACCTTCATCAACGACCTCAAGGCCCTCAACGTCTCCTGGGATGAGGCCGAAGAACTCGCCGCTGACTGCGATTGATGAAGAAGAAGAAGAAGCAGATAGTGAAGGGCAAAGACTTAGTTAATCTCTAAATACTCGACTTTCGAAACTGTATTGAAGGAGGACTATAAATAAAGCTAATCAAGCTACAAGGGGAAAGAACCTCATTTGCACTCTCTTTCCATCACAGGACCCAACTCCAAGCTACAATCACCTTTCTGGTAGCCACCGTGAGGAGATACGTTTTTTTATTATTAACTCACCATACCTACCTCTGATTCTGGGACACTCTGGGCAGCAGCCAAAATAACCAGCTGGAGTTCAGCCTATCTTGCTCATTGCCTTGGGTCAGCCAGCCCTCAGTCTGTTACCCGCCAAGCTACTAAACCTGACCTGTCCCAGATAGTAGTTTATCATGAGTTAAAGGAGATTTTCAGTAAAGCGCAGGCTCTCTCTACCTCCTCATCAGCCATATGACTGTGCCATTATCATGGTCTAGGGTGTGCAAAGCAGGTAGGAGCCCAAATGCACAAGAGCGGACTGGTGGACCAGAGGTCCACCGAGCAGGTCAGAAAGGCAAAAGATTTCAGTTGTCCCAGAGGTCTACCCAACAGGCCGGGCAAATCCGAGGGGCAACACAGTTCAGGAGATCGACAGCAAAGCAGGTGCTCTCCTGAGGCCACACAGGAGACCGATGAAGGCGAGACCTCTCCAGAAGTCTAGCATGAGGTTGGCGATGGGTATGTAGACCCATAGGAGGCTGAAGGCAAATTCAGAAACTCTCAGGAGGCCGAACAGGCTGTTGAAGGTGACGGCAAGACCTCTCTGGAGGTCTTGGCAGAGGTCGGCATTGAAGGCGAATCCTCTCTGGAGGACAGCGACGAAGGCGGACCCTCTATGGAGGCCAGCGATGAAGGCAGATCCTCCCTGCGGGCCAGCGGCCAAGGCAGAAACTCATGGGAGACTGAGCAGGATGCCAACAAAGGTGAGACCTCTCCGCAGGTCGGGCAGGAGGCCGACATGGGAGGCTAGGGCCCTCAGGAAGCAGAGTTGAACTGAAGGCTGGCAACTGGACAGCAGGGCTGAGGTCCGGTGACTGGACAGCAGGGCTGAGGTCCACGGACTCGACATCTGGCCTAGAGGTAATGGACAGGATTCATGGAGTTGGACCACCGGCGGGACTGGAACCAGTCAGACCACCAACGCAGAACAAGGAGCAGGAGCTGGCTGGCCCACCAGCGGAGTTGATACCAGTTGGACCACGGATGGAGGGCCATGGAGCTGGTCTTGATGTCTGGAGCCATGATGACCAGGTCACCTCCGAAGTCCACCACGGAGACCCGGGAAGATGGCGAGGCGACTCCCCACGAAGGGGGGCTGGTCATTGGGGGTTGGCGTCAGCTGAAACGGGACAGCTGGGGTGTAGACCAGTGTCCTGGCCCCTTCATGGCGGGATCCACGTCGCCCTCCAGCTAGCCTTACTGGAGGTGGATCAGATGGGGAATTCAGGGAAAACTAGCCTCCAGGCTAGTAGACCGCAGATTGGCTGCCCTTACCTCTTCTAACTGGAGTCATAGTCTCTGAGGTTTTAGCTGGAGGGCCAAGCAGGCAGATGGGCAGACCAGGTGGATAGCTAGGCGCAGATCAGTAACATGGAAGCGAGGAGACTGAGGGCTAGTTGGCTGAAATCTTACCAGTTAAGGGTTGGCTGGCCAAGGGTTAGGGATGTTCAGAAAACTCTTGGCCCATCTTGGCAAATGACGCCTCAGCCAAGGCTTAGTGTCTGCCTCCCAGCAGGTCTTTGTCTGAGCAGCAAGCTGGGATATAGTATTGGAGGCAAACTGCCAGTCAGTCCACAACTCAGTCAAAACATCCAAAAACATGTCTTTCTTAAGTTGGTTGGGCTCTTATGTGGCCCGGTCATTCTGTCATGGTCGAGGGTGCGCAAAGCAGGTGAGAACCCAAATGCATGACACTGCATTACACTGACACATAACTATTTCAATTACTTTATCAAATTAATGTAACTTAAATTAAATTGAATGACTTTTTGATTACTTTTCTAAATTTCTATTGAATGTTTTCCACTGTTGACCATTTTCAAAAGATAGCTTTAGAGGCAGTTTAACTGGCATGTGGGGGGGCGCAGAAAATTCAAACAGAGAACCAATCAAAGCATCAGAACAGCATCAAACTTTACTTAAAGGCTGTGGCTGGAAAAGACAGACAAAGACATTGTGCACATGAAAAACATACAAAGCAACGAAAAGAAATATCATTTCACATAGTCTAGTCATTTTTACAGAATAAATTCCAATGTAACCCCCAATGTAATCAGTAAGATTTTCATAAGTAATTTGTAATTTAATTACACACATTTTTTCCCAGTAACTGTAACGGATTACATTTACATTCATTTTGTGATTAAATTACTAAAATACGTGTAAATAGTTACTCACCAACACTGATTACATCTTTTTATTATGTAGTTAATGTACACATGAAAGACAAGGAAAACAAAGCGGGTAGAGGACAACGTTAAAAGTATATCAGAATGTGGGGATTTAGTTTTTAAAGGACGACTGGACTGGAAAGGACCGATGAAGGCGAATAACCTGAAGGTGGGAGCAATGCAACATCATGGACGCCAACTGACGTGAATCTTCAGAGAAGAAGAAAAAACAAACGCCCCTCCTCCGCGCATGCGCAGGTGCGGCTGTTCCGGGTACGACA
The DNA here is from genome assembly GCA_024633595.2 of Lepomis macrochirus. Taxonomy (NCBI): domain Eukaryota; kingdom Metazoa; phylum Chordata; class Actinopteri; order Centrarchiformes; family Centrarchidae; genus Lepomis; species Lepomis macrochirus. The sequence goes on along the minus strand of JALXJV020000005.1, from coordinate 1,969,488 downwards.
TGTAATATAAATAGGCTGGTGAATAATACGACAGTCGGTAGAATATACGAAACCAATGATTCCCATATGTCCAGTGGTCTCCTTCACCTATGGTGAGTATCTGTAAAAACGTGGCGATTATATGACAGTCAACAGGACGCGTGTAACTATAAAACCGTAGAAGCAATATTAAGATATTGACGTTAATGGAAAGTCCTTGGATCGCTCATTTGAGACTGGTGCTAACGGTTAGCCTAGCGTAATCCTGTTATGTCTGTCCTCCGCAGTGCCCAGCCGGCTTGGTGAAGATGCCAAAATGGCTACCGGCAATTACTTTGGATTCACCCATGGCGCTGCCGCTCAGTACAGGTACGGTGACCAGAGATTGTCTGCTTTTCGGTAGCAAGAAGCTGCATTGTGTTTTTTGAGGTCAAACGCCAGCTGAGTTTGCGTGCGGCCATGGACAGGCTGTACGGTTCCGCTGCTGCCATTGTTCAAGCTGGGGGAGGGGGCGGGTATCCCTCTGCTGCTGCAGCAGCAACTGGATGGAAACGGGAGTTCAGGCTGAAAATTGCACTGCGATAAAAACACAAGGGGGGTGCATTGCTGCTCTACGCGAATCTAAAATATCATACGTCCATAGAAGTCCAGTTACAGTAATACATCCAAGAGTTTCAGCAGGTTATCAGACACCAGAACACAACACAGCGGTCTAACTAATAATATTATGAGGACAGAATTTACAGTTTAGGAAACAGTAGAAGTTCGCTACCCGTGTTTTTTTTGTTTTTTTTTTTAAGTAATCTACCACCAGGAATGTGCACTGACAAACACAAAAACAGGCCAACTTATGTGTGCTGGTGTTGCACCAAATCCAGATTCTGTCTAATACCAAGCCATGCTCTCCTTTTCTAAATCTAATTAAGTTGTTGTGGTGCCAAACCTTATACAAAAGTTTCTGTCAGAAAGCTCTTGGAGTTTTAAGGTGGGGGTTGCAATTCTGAAAAAACAATATGACAAATACCAGAGTCTAGAGCGAATGACACAGTAAGCAATGTAACTAACATCCAAGGTGTGTTAAAATGATAGACCGTATGAAAGAAGTGGATGTAGTCACCTTTACGTCGGTTTGTGTTCTTGTGCAACCAAGCATGAGATGTAACAATATTTTGATGAGTGTGGCAAGCTAGTTAGCTTTGTTATCAAAGCGCACCTGTAATTCACATTAACTGTGATTTTGTTTTTTACTGGGATGCTAATTTAGGCTAGCAAAAAAGGCATAAAAGAAAATGTACTTACAGAAAAATGAACAGTGACCCCCTAATAATAAGCTTTTTCAACATGCTGGTTAAATTTACACAGAGAAGCAGATAGGAGTCCCCTCTGTCTTCATCAACAGGTTACCATGGCAGCGTCTTGTCAATCACAAGGCCACGCCTTAAAGCATACCCTGCTCTTTCTGGTCTATTTTCCTGTAAATGGGTCTGTAATTTACTCACTGAACATCACGCTGTGTTGAAGACTTGAAACTAGCGACTGAGACAATAAAATCATTAGGAAAGTGTTTACTGAGGTATAGATCAGCTGAGAAGTAAGTTTATTTTACTATTAAGGGTACTTCTCAAGTCTTTTATTTGTCGTTTCCTTGATCCTCGCTTGAACCGGAAGTTGTTATGCTCCGCCATTTTGCAGACCATCCCAAAACACTTATTTGTGCTCTGAGGATCAAGGATCGATCTCTGAGGAGCCAGAGTGAGGATACACCAGTGTGTCCTTCGCGGAAGTCTTTCACTGACTGACACGCCCCCTTATTGGGTATTGGGTAGACGTTATATTGGACGCTACAGCTGATGATTTGATACATCAGGACAGATGACTTTAAACTCAAAACATCACTGCAAAGTTTTATGATACATTTGATTTGTTTTATGATTCACTAGTTAAATGGGAGTTCATTGTAGGTCTGAACAACAAAAGCCCCACACACAACATTTATTAGGAAGATTTTATTTTTCTTTTATTTCTCCCATCAACTTTTATTATGGAGACAGTTAAAGTCAGAGAGTCGGAGAGTCTGTCAGCTAGAAACATGTTTTACATCATTTATCATCGTTTCCGTTCAGTCACACGTGAGCCTGATCATTCCTGTGTTTAGTCCAAATAGACGACAATAAAACATAGTAAACATGTAGCCTAGTGTGTGACCCCCCCCCCGTCACTGATCAGTCACGTAGTGACTCATGAGTTTAGCCCACCGTCACAGCATGCACCTTTTAGAGACTTTACTTTGGATTAAGCGTTGTCAGAAGAAAACAGTGATTTTTTTTTTTTGGGATTTTTTTACGTCATTGACATAGCGCCACGACTTTAAGACTCGCGTCACAAGACGGCAGGTTGTGTAGTGTGAACGGCACGGCCATGAGACAACGCTGAAAGTTGTGTAGTCTGCACGAGCCTTTAAAGGATATCAGAGGAGGAAATAAACGTAAAGCCTAAAACTGAGCCTTGACTTTGATATGAGTTACATCATTTCAACACTGTTGTGTTCAGAGCTTCATTTCAACCGCAGTGGAACAAATCAGGATAAAATCTAAACATATTTTATGAAGTGGTGTGTATTAATATCCTACTTATCATTAACACTGAGTACAGATGTGGCGTGTCGTCCACGTGCAGGACAACCTCGAGTTAACCACGAACAAAACCTGCTCGGAGCAGTTTAGAGATACAGCGTAAATTGCCATGGCAACGGACCTCGGTTAACACCTATGCACCTTTTGGTAGTACGGGTTAACCGGGAAGTTACACCCGACGTCACAAAGTTACCTGGATAAGACAGGTACTGCTTCGTAGTACAGGCCACAGATCCCACGTTTTCCTCTATTTTCGTTTGTTATTAAATGTACACGCCCTGTGCCCGCTCTGATTGGTGAGTAGGATCATAACAAGAGTCGCATGCTGCTTGTGATTGGCGAGCAGATCTGCAGCAATTGGATTTGAAAACGATTAATATTTATGCATGATACATAAAATTCATTGATATTTATTGAATTTGTTTAATCGATATCAATGTGTTCTTATGGAAATTTTATTCATCCACCACATAATTACACTCTACTAAACTCAGCAAAAAGAGACACTTCCCTTTTTCAGGACACTGTATTTCAAAGATAACACTGTAAAAACCTTTGAAAAATTTACAGATTTTTATCGTAAAAGCTGTAAAGAATGTTTTTACTGCTTGCTCAATGAACCATAAACCATCAGTGAACATGCACCCTTTGAAATGGTCGTTGAGACACTAACTGCGTACAGACGGTAGGCAAATAAGGTCACCGTAAACACTGAAGAGAACTCTCTACGGACTCTGAAAAACACCAAAAGAAAGATGTGGCGTGTCCCTGCTCATATGTGGGAACATGCCTTTGGTAACACAAAATAGTTACTAGTAGCTTTTAAATAGCAACGAGTAAGGTTTTAAGGAATAAATGTTAAAACAGCTTACCATAGCAGAGCTGTAGTCTCTCTTCATTAGTCACGTCTTGTGCAGAGTTGTGCGTGTCCACCGACTCGCAGGAAGTTGCATGCACGTTGCAGTTCCTCGTGGGTCTATTCCAAGTACTGTTTACAAACGACATTATAATCTTTGTGTGGTTCATCGATGGTGATAAAGGCAAGGCAAACCCTCCCACTGTTGCCCTATGTCACACAGTGAAAGCACGAGATGCCACGCACGTGTACAATACCTCTGTCTAGTGCAGAGTAAAATATGACCCCTAAGCCACTGCCACCCCCTGTCTTTGTCCCACTTTATCACACCACTCGTGGCCAAGCATGCTCTTACTGATACACCCTACACACACTGCATCACAGTAGCAGTGATCTAAAAAGTTGCCACTGGCCAACTGACCTTTGACCTTTCTCATTTGTGTTGCCCTACCAGTCAGCAGCCAGCTCCTGGGGTGGCATACACACACCCCACCACAGTGGCCAGTTACACAGTTCATCAAGCACCGGTGGCGGCGCACACCGTAGCGGCAGCCTACGCTCCCACTGCGGCCACGGTGGCTGTAGCAAGGCCTGCGCCCGTCGCCGTGGCAGCTGCTACCGCTGCAGCTTATGGAGGATACCAGCCAACCCATGCTACTACTGACTACGGATACGCTCAGCGTCAGCCTGAAGTCCCTCCACCACCACCACCAGTCACCTCTCAGAACTACCAGGTATACCACAAGTTTTTTACCTTTTGTTAGAGGCTGCTGTACGGATGGCAGACACTTTCTAAGGATTTGTTTCATCACATCAGTTTGCATGTGTATTCAGAGGGTGGGCTCTGCCGGCCTGTCATAATCTGTGGAGCACCGTGCGTGTGAAAGAGGAGTAAAGAAACCAGAACATAGTCACATTTGAGAAGCTGGATTGAGAGCATGTTTCTTTTTTTTTTCTTTTTTTTTTAAATGACTCAAACCGATTAATCAATTATCCAAACAGTTGGCGATAAATGTAATCGTTCGCAATTAATTGATTATTTGATCATTTGTCGCGGCTCTAATCATTTGCATGCTGATAATTTAAATATTACATGCCTACATTTGTTAGAATGAACCGAGTAATCCTATAAAGTATCATATAACGGGCTTAATGTGCCGGACTGTAAATCTGAGACACAACAGGGCTTTTACAATGATAACCGTTAGCTGTGTACACGAGGGGAGCCTTTTGGCGGACACTGGTCTATATTATTTTATCGCAATGTTCGAAGTGTCATGCAAGATGAAGAAGGAACAGCACTGGGAATTGCCATTCCAATTCCCTGATTTAAAATCTGTACTCTTAATTGATTTTCTTAAAACTGCTTTTTTAAGTTGACTTTCATTCTCCATTATTTGTTTAGTTCTATTTTTGAATTATGTTTGTATTGATTCTTTTTTAACCCCTTTTTTTATTTTTTATTTTTTTACCTGTTTATTCCCTTATTGATGGATTAATACCTTTTTTTATTTTTTTATTTTATTTTGTGAAGTTGTTTGATTTTTTTTTTTAGTTTTTATTGCCCAGTAGAGCAGTGCCTGTTCTGGACTGATTGCTTGGCTCCCTGTATTGCTGCTCAGTTTTCAGCCTTATCAATAATGTAAAGTTGACCACACAGCAGAAGTTCTTTCAGACTCCTCACTTGTGAAACTGTATGGGTGCCATGGAAATGACCTGGACTCTGAAGTTCACAGGATGCAGCATAATGTACGTTTCCCCGGCACAAATTCTAGTCTCCGCCCTAATTCATTCCAAAGTTGTTCTATCAGGTTGAGGTCAGGACTCTGTGCAGGCAGGTCAAGTTCTCCACACCAGACTCGCTCATCCCTGTCTTTATGGACCTTGCTCATGTTGGAACAGGAAGGGGCCACTGCACTAGTGTCCAGTGGCGGCGTGCTTTACACCGCTGCATCCGACGCTTTGCGTTGCACTTGGCGATGTAAGGTTGGATGCAGCTGCTCGCCCATGGAAACCCATTCCATGAAGCTCTCTACGCACTGTTCTTGAGCTAATCTGACGGCCAGACTACGTTTGGAGGTCTGTAGCTGTTAACTCTGCAGAAAGTTTGCGCATTCTGTGCACCTCAGCATGCGCTGACCACGCTCTGTGATTTTTATGTGGCCTACCCCTTCATGGCTGAGGTTCTGTTGTTCTCAGTCGCTTCCACTTTGTTATAATACCACTAATAGTTGACTGGAATATTTTAGCAGTGAGAGAATGTTTGTAGAAGCGGTCTGGATGCCTAGGTGCTTGATTTTTTTTGTTTTTTTTTTGTTTTATACACCTCTGGCCATGGAAGTGATTGGAACGCCTGAATTTAATGATTCAGAGGGGTGTCCTAAAACTTTTGGCAATATAGAGTACATACTTCCCTATGGCAGCATCAGGAGCAGTTTGGGGTTCAGTGTCTTTTCAAGGACCGCCAACCCTCTGACCTTTACTGTTTTCCTTTGCAGGACTCCTACTCCTACGTGCGGTCCACAGCTCCAGCTGTAGCTTATGACAGTAAGCAGTACTACCAACAGCCCACTGCTACAGCTGCTGTCGCTGCTGCGCCACCACAACCCAGCGTGGCAGATTCCTACTACCAGACAGGTATGCTAAATTTACATGTCTATCATTTAATGTCCATCCCTGGTATCAATGAAAAGAACTCTGTTTGCGGACGACACCACCATCATCGGCTGGATTTTAAACAACGATGCGACTTCAGGAGGAAATTGATCTTACAGAGTGGCGCTCAGAGAACAACCTACTGCTCAACGTCAGCAAAACTAAGGAGCTGATAGTTGGATTTGAGGAAGAAGGAGATAAAGACACACACTCCTGTCTACATCAGTGGAGCTGAGGTGGAGCAGGTGAACAGTTTCAGTTTCCTGGGAATAGGGCTGGGTATCCAGTTCAATACTTTTTAGGCACCGACCGAATTGCTTCAATACCACCGAGTATCAAAAAATGTCTTGCCTTTCGGTACCAAAGTTCGATACCTAAAGGTTCTTGTTAACGCCAATGAACCAATCAGCATGCAGCATTCTTGATGTGCCCACATCTAAAAGTGATTGTAATTGGCTGTGGTGATGTAAACACTAGTTCACGCCGGTTACGCACAGAAACGTGGCTCGTGGATGTAAAAGACGTGGAGAAAATCAAGTGTGGCTTGATGCAAGAGCACGCGATGCAATATTTGCGACATAAGATAATTGCTGCTAAGAGCGGCAACACGACAAACCTGGTGAAGCCTTTGATTGTGCGTGGAATAAACTTAAGAGCAGAAAGTCGCTCCGTCTTTGCTGCAACAAGACAGAGCCGGTGCATCATCGTCTCAGCGCCCTGCTGCCACCAAGCTGCTTTAACACGGCCACCGTACGAGCGGCGTTGGGCAGCAGCGTCGCTACAAGTAGCACCGTTACTAGCTTAACTACATTTCTCAGTAGCTTGGTGGCAGCGTCGCTGTTTTCTGAATCAAATCAAAGCTCTTTTATTGGTAGAGTAGCGCGGTAGCTTCCACACACGCTACATTTTTCCAAGTGTTTCTGAAGGATCAGTTAAGTATATGCAGCCGGCGGAAGCGCTTCCGTGTGATAGTGACATCACGTACCGATATTTTGACTGATGTCTGCAGATGGATTAAAGACGCGCGGCTGAGTTTCCTTTCTATTGTGATAGTTGTCCACCATAATTAACAAACAATGAAATGACATTATAAAAACTAAAGAAAGAGGAATAAAAACAACAAACACAATATAGGCCGATGTTAGATTTAAAATATGTCTTGGTTCTGACGAGCAGCAGCATTTTTCAAAGGAACAATTATTAAAATAAACTATTAATGATAGTAATGTGATAATTAAGTTACTTTATACAAACAATGGTTCTCCGTATGTTGGGAAAATATACAAATTTTATACCAATAAAATTGGTAGCGAAAAAGGTATCGTTCAGGAACCGGTATTGAAGTTGAGGTATCGATATTGATATCGAAAATCTTTGAACGATACCCAGCCCTACCTGGGAATCAGCATCACAGAGAACCTGACACGGTCTTACATCTCCACGCTGTTGAAGAAAACTCATACACAACTGTATTTATGTATGTAGGAAGCTTAAGTAAGCAAAATTCCCATCCTGACTGGAAACATCACTAACATGGGATCTGCACGGCCTGTGCACTGCTCTGCAGCTGGTGATTAAAACTGCTCAGAAGATCATTGGTACCCATCTCCTGAGCATCAGTGATATCGGTGAGGTGCCTACAGAGGATACTAAAGGACAGTACCCACCCAGCCACAGCCTGTTCGCCCTGCTGCCTTCTGGGAAGAGATATAGAAGTTTCTGCCACACCACCAGACTGCAGAGTAGCTTTTCCCCCAGGGCTAATTCATCCTCAGCACTGCTCCGCTGATGAGTTTTTCTGTTTATAATTAAATGTAAATGCTCCGTATTTGTTTAGCACCTTTCTAGTCTTTTCAACCACTCAAACCGCTTTTACACCACATCTGCATTCACCATTCACACACTGAGCCTAAGTGCTCAGATAGAAACTAACATTCATACACTGGAACAATTCGGGGTTCAGTATCTTGCCCAAGTACACTTTGACATGCAGCCTGGAGGAGCCGGGGATTGAACCGCCGACCTTCCAATTAACGGGCAACCCGCTCTACCTCCTGAGCCCCAACCGCCCAATAATTGATTATTTATTAATGTATATTGTCTGCTATGGAGCAGAAGGGAGTTACAAAACACAATTTCACTCTTAACTTGTTTATATTGTGACGATAAACCTACCTTCAACATCAGTTCACCAAAGCTTGGCAGCCTCCAGCCCATGCCCAGCTGTGGTTGGGATTACCTGCAGATCTTCAGCTCACTGGTGACCCTTGGCAGAAATTGTTAATGTTGACAAAAAAATGCAGAAGGTGACAGTTTGATTTTTTTCACCTCTGAAAATGGCAGTTTGGATAACTGATCATACTGCACTACCAGTAACAAACAGTATGTGTCTGGACGCTAAAAGCGACCTGTTTTGACAGCTGAGCTGGTTCACGTGGAGCAGAGGAAGTAGGATCTGTTTGTATTAACAGTAACTTAATCCAGCTCCCCTACAGCGTCAAGAGGGCAAACTGTAAACGGTGATGCTGGGAGCATGGGAATGTCAGACTCCTCCACTTCCAATAAAACAGAGATAATTACCGTATATAAATAAACTAAACATCCAGAGCCTGATCTGACTAGCATGTGCTAGCTAATACGACAACAGCTGTCCCACAGCCAAGGCTGATCAGGTGGAAAAAGTTGACAATTTATGTTCCCCATGGCCCGTAGACATAGTTAGCATATTACTTTCAACATTTATTGAAAACAACAATTTTGAGAGGTACGTGTCTGTTTGTTTTTTTGACTTCTCAAGCGCCCAAACCAGGATATACCCAGGGGGTAACATCATACACCCAGAGCCAGCAGACTCGACAGGTGACCGTGATAAAGCCAGCCGCTCCTAGTCCAGCCTCTTCTACTTTCTCCATCTACCCAGTGACCTCCACTGTCCAGCCTGTGGCCGCCGCCGCATCTGTGGTCCCGTCTTACTCCCAAAGCCCAACTTACAGCACAAACGCTGTCACATACTCCGGTAAGCTTTGACACTGAATTGACGGCTACCTAAAAGTGTGTGTGTGTGTGTCACCGATGCTACTTGTAACTGAAATGCAAATGAAACAGTAATGTAACATCAGAGCAGTGTACTACAGACACATTATCGTCTTCCTTTGTAGCAGCATGACATTAGGGATGACTGCGTCGGCCAGTCCTCCACTGTGTTCTACATTAAAATATCTCGCCAACTTCTTGATGGACTGCCATGGAATTTGTTGAAGCCATTCATGTTCCCCAAAGGATGAAGTGTAAAACTTTAGTGTTCCACTGATTCGTCTTCATCTCTGTCCAGTACTTTGGTTTATGACCAAATACCAGACATTCACACATACTTGGTGTTACATTTTAATTTGATGACTTGTAAGCATGCGAACATGCTAAACCACCATTGTAAATGCACATAAACCTGTGCTTTGCTTTTTCGTGGAGCCTTTTCATAAGGCAGAGCAGTGAGTAGGTTATAAGTAAGCATGTTTTCATTCCTTTTCAGGAACCTCATACTCTGGCTACGAGGCAGCAGTTTACTCTGCAGCCTCCAGCTACTACCAACAGCAGCAGCAGCAGAAGCAGGCGGTGGCAGCTGTAGCAGCGACAGCAGCATGGACGGGGAACACTTTCACCAAGAAACCCCCCTTTCAGAGTAAGCAGCTCCGGCCCAAACAGCCGCCCAAACCCCCTCAGATCCACTACTGTGATGTCTGTAAGATCAGCTGTGCTGGCCCACAGGTGAGTTCGCTATAGCCCACAATGACAGCATTTTGTCGGATGTTTGCATTTGCTGTTAGTCTTTGTCTAGCAAAAAATGTGCATGCAAGCACTAAGCGTATGCACGCATGCGGTCAGGTTTTTAACGCTCATGAGATGCGTCAATATAAAACGCCTTTTGTTTTTCCGGTCTAGTTTTTCTGTTATGCATCTGTTGTGTAACCCTACAGGTCTCCACAGAGCCACGCCTGTCAGTGATATAAAATAACAGAACATGTCTCAGACCGTAGTCTGCACATTATGATACAAAGTGTATTTTAACATGTCACATTGGCTTTGGTCTCTGCTGTGTGTCCTGTCTTTTCTCATCTCTAAGATGAATCACTTGCAGATGTGATGTCAAAGACTGAAGAGGGTCTCCATATCATATCTCGCCCAGAGTTTTGCAGCCTCTCATGTTTATCATACAGAACTCACCTTGCTGTGAGACATTTGCAGTGTTAGAGTTGTCCTTCTAGTCTAAATTACTGTTGAGTAAAGATGGTCCCAACCCAATCAATATAATGCGGAAGATCCAAGATTGTTTTTGCCACTTCTGATCCTCCACTTCACAAGCTGTCTGAAATGTCCCATAATGCTTGATTGAAGCACTGTCTCTTAACACGCAGTGATGTGAGAGAGAGAGTACACAAAATACCAGCAATCGCATAGGATCAAACATCATCAGCAGATCAGATTTGCAGAGACCTTTTGATTTCCTCACCACAGTCAAATGTAGAACCTCTTGGATAAACGTGGATGGATTGATGTTTTTAGATTTGTCAAACAATGCAACTAATGGCTGTCTCCTTCAAAACACTGAATGCATAAGACTTACAAGGAGCATCTGGAAGGCCAGAAGCACAAGAAGAAGGAAGCTGCATTGAAGGTTTCACAGAGCAGCAGCAACAGTGGTAGCAGTGGAGGGGTGATGGCCCGCAATGCTCAGAACCAGCTCCGCTGTGAACTTTGCGATGTTTCCTGCACTGGAGCCGACGCTTATGCTGCCCACATCCGTGGAGCTAAGCACCAGAAGGTACGGATGTGAGCAGGGTTGGGCAATAAAGCAATAATGATGATTACTGCCATATAATTTCCCTCAATAGTATGTTTGAATCGGAAAAATTATTTTACTTAATTTTACTCATGCATATCTGTTGAAAAAAAATTTATTAGGGGTCCAAGCCTGAGTGGGGCCTGGAATGCTATTGTAATAAGCTCACAAAAGGCTGTGGTATACACTTATTATATCACAGCTAAGGAGCGTTGTTCAGCAACCCCCTTAACTGTGATATAATAAGCGTGTCTCACGGCCTGAACTGAGCTGTTTTTATAAAACAGTTACCAAGTGTGGGGGGAAAGAAAGTAGGCCGATTGTTGCTATCGAATAATAGGAATTATATGTAGATATAAGTGGGATGAATGTCCCACTGAATTCAGATTCGGAATGAATTCGGGGGCTAAAGTGGTGATAATAAACACACCGTACAGATCATGCAAACTCCAAAGGGAAGGAAAGAACAACACAGACATCAGACAGAATAGAAAAACAATAGGAAAAAAATGGTTATTAATAGTTATAAATACAATTTATAAAAATAAAACATTCATCAGTTAAAAAATCAGTTAAGTTGTTGGGAGTCAGCAGTCTACTGTATTTTGATTGTGTGAATGGAAACCTCAGACCTGCTGAAAATGCTCTTACTGTACACTTCCCCCATCTTCATCTAAATTCTGAACTCTTCTCCAGGTTGTGAAGCTTCATACCAAACTGGGTAAGCCCATTCCCTCTACTGAGCCCAGTATGGTCACTCAGACATCGTCCTCAACCACAGCTACCCTCAGTAAGACCACCACAGCTACCCTGAGCAGTTCCAGCACCACCAGCTCTCCGTGCGTGGCCGCCTCCTCCTCCCCCGCCGCCAGCTCCAGCGCCCCCTATCTGAAACCTGTTAACATAGTCAGCAGCGGTGTGGCCGGTGTCAAGAACCCATCAGCCAACAGCGTCTCTGCTGCCAGCTCTGCCTCCGCTGGGAAGAAAATCAACACCCCCAAGATCAATTTTGTTGGTTAGTAAGCACATGTTGAGGGAGCAGCACGTGGCTCCTTTCTGTATTCCTTCATTTCTCTGAAAATTATGAAACATTATAACCTGTAGTTTTGCTAAAGTGTATAGTCCTGCCTTAATTATTCAGGAACATTGCTGCTTGAATAGTCATGATTGCTCACTGCAGTGCAAGTTTCCTTTATGTTGGTGCCAGTGTTTTTTCTTATTCTCCTTTTACTGCATCCAGCACATTTTGGGTGTCACTTTAATCAACTCATGGTTCTGTTGTGAGCCTATAAATGTTTGAGAGAAACGAGAAAACTCGTTTCAAGGTAATTTATTTGTGTTTTATGATTTGAGTGTTAGTATTAGGTCATGCGTAGCAGTTGCGTACATTTAGATCTACTTATTAATTTTATAGTGACATTTATTTTAGGGATTTTAGTCTAATTCTGTTTAGGAAAAATCCTTTTGTTAAGGCATTTAATCAGCCTTAAAAATACTGAGGTATTAGTTGTTAGATATATTACTGTCTGTGCTGTTTAGCTGTATTGAGCTGCAAACTATGGAATGTATTTGCACAACCTTGGCATGTCAGTCATATTAATCATTATGACAACCACAGAGAAACCTCTCCATCAGATAATTCCTCCTCGCTGAGCCGCCTTATAACTTTGTCACTTGTCTATTTGTTATTGAGGACATATTTGACCGAGGTTCAGCAGTAGCGCTGCAAATGCTCCATGATTTAATTATGTTGTCATTTCTTGAATGCAGGTGGAAATAAATTGCAGACCACAGGGAAGATGGAAGAGACTAGAGCGGAGGCCAAAATGGAAGCTTCTAAGCCTTTGACGCCGTCTTCAGGTACTCAGGACCCAAAGTCTGAAGGTTCAGATTCTCTGTCTTCATCAGCCCTGGCTGCGCTGCAGAGTGACGTCCAGCCTGTCGGTCATGACTATGTTGAAGAAGTAAGTTTTGAAAGACCTGTCATGGCCTAAAGCCAACCTTCACTTACTCAGAAATGCATTTAAACCTTGAGTGATGTAATATGTGGAACACATTCCTAGGTCCGAAATGATGAAGGCAAAGTCATCCGCTTCCACTGCAAGCTCTGTGAATGTAGTTTCAACGATCCAAATGCAAAGGAAATGCATCTGAAAGGTCGTCGGCATCGGCTGCAGTACAAGGTTTGTAGCTGACATGTCACGCACCACTCTGCACGTAGAAGGGTTTTCTGTGTGAGGGCTGCAAAGCTGAACTAACCTGTTTGCAGGAAGTCGTCAACAAAAAAGGGTATTTGGCCTTGCATTCGTCAGTGGCATGATTTAGTTATTGCACGTTTGAGGTAAATGCCTACTGACTCATGAGAAGGTGGTGGGGTGGGGACAGGATCAAAGACCTCTTTCCTGATGTAATTTTATGCTTATGTTGTGAAACTGCTGCGTTATTCTGGAAAGGGAATTTCTCCTTGTGGAAAATGAGTGGAAGAAGCTTCACGAAAGAACGCTTAAAATACTCTAGCCCACGGGACAGTCCACTGTATATCTCTTTCTGTATTACCACGATTAAGTTTTACAGTTTTTTTTGTTTGTTTTGTTTTTTTATATATATAGAAAAAGGTGAACCCAGATCTGCAGGTGGAGGTCAAACCCAGTATCCGAGCCAGAAAGATTCAGGAAGAGAAGATGAGAAAGCAGATGCAGAAAGAAGAGTACTGGAGAAGAAGAGAAGAGGAAGAGCGCTGGAGAATGGAGATGAGGTATGGTTATGGTCATTTCTTGTAAATGGTTGTTAAGGAGGAGAGATACAGTGTGTGTAAATATATAAAAATATAAATAAAAAACTGTGGTGTATTTTATATACATCTTGCAGGGTTCTTCCTGTATAGATTATTATGCCTCTATCGGATTTGGCCCTGCCTCGAGCTCTCAACAAAATTCTGACGGTGCCTTCATGGTGAACACTGTTTTCTAGCGTTACGCTTTGTGGATTTCTGTCATTTGTAACTGCACGTGTGGCATTATGTTGACGTGTCGACACTGTATTGTAATCAACACAGTGCGCCAAGAAAGATGCTGCCAGAACTTCCAGAGAGGAAGAAAAGTGTTTTTTTGTTTTTTTTTTTTTTTTTTTAAATCAAAAAAAAAAGTCATCTGATTGGCTGGACTGTAGCGCGGGGTGCTGTGCTATAATGTCTTTGTAATTACTTAACTTATTATTTTATTAACTTTTTCCCCCACCTTGTCAAATACAAAAGTTCAGATACATAAGAACATGATAATGGCTTATTACAATACCTACACCTGAGGTGGCCATGTTCTCAGTCTTAAACAGAGCCATGTCATGTGACTGCTAAAGTAACAACAAATATTACTGTAGTGCTCAGCATTAAACTTTTTTGCAACTGGCCCCACCGGGCCAGTGGGTTTCAAACTTACTGGCCCTCCTTCCAAAAGTTGTTTATCAGTGTTACAACAAAACCTAAGACTTATAAGTTATGTTATACTGTTAACATGTTTAATCTGTTATTAAATGCATCCTGGATATTAGAAAACTAAAATGTAACAGTAAATGTAACACAGTTAAAATAATCCTAACAGTTTCAATAGGGTCCTCGCACCGTTAGTGCTCGGGCCCTAATGATAAAAAGGTTAACAAAACAAATAACTTTTAAAACAAAACATACTAACGACTCAAACATGACATGCTCTCTCTCCTGCTGAAAGTAAAAATGTACACAGCAATGAATACAAGTCACTTCTATCCTTAATGACAGGTTGCCACAGTAGCGACCTGTCAATCACAAGTTAGTCCAGCCCGAAAGCATATGCTGCATTTTCGTCTATTTTCCCCTAAATAGGACCATAATTTACTCAGGAAAATGATGTTGTCTTGAAGAAGACTTGAGACTAACGACTGAGACCATAAACTCATTATGAAAGTGTTTACTGAGGTAATAATTCAGCTGAGAGGTAGCAACATTTTACCATCATTTTTAATAGAACCGGTTGTCTTTTTGCATCCAGCGGACTCGCCCCTGCTGTCCATTATAGAAAATGTTTCTAATTAGTATCTTTTCCTTTTTTTTTCTTTTTTTTTTTTAAATGTTTGAGTTGCTTAGTTCAACTGTCGTAACGTTACTTTTTACTGGCCCGCTGTTATTGTCGAGCCCTGTACTGGGACATGACAGAAAGTTACAGATGAACATTAAATATCCAGGAATTCATATCAGCTGCACTGCAAGAGGACCCTGAGAATGAGTAACAGATCCATGAGAATAAAGGCTTATCAGACGCCAAAACACTGCACATCTGTTTATCATAATCTGAGACAGGTGTTTACAACTCTGGAAAGTTCACAGTAGCAGTTATTTTAGTTTGTGTTGTGACAGTGTGGTAAACGATACAAAATTGATGATCACATGACAAAGTAATCTACAAAGAATATGCTCTTGCGTTTGTTTCTTCGGCCATCACAGCGCCTTTGGACAACATTGCAGCATTTTTTTTTTTTCTTGCTAGAGTATGCCGCCTTAGCTGCCACTGCTGCGTTTCTTTTTATGCAGGGTTTAAGTCGTTCCAGGCACTTAACCTCCGTAGGAGTGGTCTGGTTATGTGGGTCCGTTTGGCTGGCCTTTTTTATTTATTTATTTTTTAAAAATTGATCCACCATCTGCATGCTGGTACAACTATTGTTTCTATTTCCAGGCGTTATGAAGAAGACATGTACTGGCGGCGTATGGAGGAAGAGCAGCACCACCACTGGGATGAGCGACGCCGTTTACCAGACGGAGGATATCCACAGGGGCCTCCTGGTCTCCTTGGAGTCCGGCCTGGCATGCCTGGCCTGCAGCCTCAGGGTCCTATGGTATGGCTTTATTTTTATGCCTGCACACACGAGTTATGTTGAATCCATTTACTTAAACAAAAGCACAAAAAGGTGCATGTTGGGGTTTCTTTGCTAAAGGGAGGGGTAGCCTGACTGTACTTCTGTCTGCTTCTCCAAACTAGGGGCCTGCCGACCGCCATGCATTGTAGATAATACCATGACAAGGGACGCCAGAAATTTAGTAGTTGATTCAGATACCACTATAATTCCACCATTCTCAATACCAATTTTATACCACAGTAACACAAAAACCAATACAATAAATCCCACGTACTTAGAACCTAAAATCTAGGGTTTGGCCGATCGACGATACCTAACAAACATCACATTGATGAGCCCGCATCTTCATTGTATCCGTCCTCTGCAAAAAAGAGAATTCTCAATTTTTCACATTATACCACCCTGTGAACGCATGTTTTAATCCACACCGACATTTTTATTAATATTAATTGTAAATCTATCTGCTCTGCACCTGCCTCGGACTTCTCTTCTCCCCACACTCTGACACACTCACACACACCCCTGGGGCCTGTACCACTAAGCGAGTTCAACATACCCAGGTTACCAACTCGGTAAGTCAAGCCAGGGTATTCCGATCTAGCCGTGAGCGCGTTCACATAAGAGTGAGCAGAAGATGACCATTGTAGACATGAACAAGTCCACTGGCAGCAGAGCTTCATATTTTATAAATGAATAGCAAACTGTGACACTACAGAAAGACGACACTGTGTAAGTAACACAGCTGCAACTGACACATGCAGGGAGACAGAAAATCACAAATAGTTTGATTGCCTAAAGCCTAGTTCACACTACATGATTGTTAGCCCAGTTTGCTGGTCGGGGAGCTCGGCGACTGTCAGACAGTGATCAGGGATAAATCCGCACCAATCGTTGCAAAACACTTTTTACTCCCCTCCAGCTCTCTCTGCAGCTCAGACAATCCCTGCTACCTGCGTATGCTAATCTATTCTTTCACCCATTTTTTTTGTCTTTTATAATTGGTATCTTTATAATAACAAACAGCTGTTTTGTGTACAGGTTCATGTCATTTCATGTTTCACATGTGTTTTCTTGACAAAACGTGGTTTGGAGACCAGCATCGGGTGAGACAGCCACTGTCAGCTCGTGTGTACGTTTAACGGCTGCAAATGCCTGTAAAAAAACAGACTGAGGAGCAAATTAAAAAATGGAAAACATTTCCAAACAGTAAGTAGGCTTACTGCAAAAACCTGTACAATAGTAGCTTACAAGGCTTTCAGTCTCTGTAGCATGATATCACTATACAAAAGTTTCTCCGTATTATCACTGCAAACAAAGGCATCCTATAAAACTGTCCGTGGGATCTCCTACAGATCATTTTCCGAGAGAGCTGATTGGTCAGTACGCGGTGCTTTTATAGAGTTTATCTGTTATCTGAAACATAACTGGAGCAGGTTAGCTGTTCTGTATAAGTTACCATACCGATTTACCCCGGTAAGAAGTGAACCACCTTTGTGGTACTAAAAACCCAGGGTTAACCCCGATAGGGTTAACCATAGACTATATAAGAAATGGATGTAGTCATCATGAGATTTCCTGTTGGTTTGTAGACTGCCATTCTGAAGCCTCGAGTTTGGCCGATATGTCGCCGCCATGTTGAGTTTTTGCAACCAGGAAGTGCCCGGCTAGCTAGCTTGCTTAGCTAGGTGCATCTGTAACTCACATTAACTGTTGTTTGCAAGGCAAAGTTATCAGCCCTGCTTAAATGACAGTCTTAAAACTAAATGTACTCACCAGAGAAAGTCAACAGCCAACACATAATACGCTTTTTCAATGGCACTGGTTAAATTTTGCACAGTGCCGAGGGTACGAGTCAGCTCTGGCCTGATGACAGGTCACCATGGTAATGACTTCAGTCATTGTCAATCATAGATAATCCTGCCCTGAAACATACTCTGCTTTATGGTCTATTTTAAAATAAATGGGACTATTATTTACTAAATCACCATCTTTTTGTATTGAAGAAGACTTGAAACTAGCAACTGAGACCATAAACTTATCAGGAAAGTGTTTACTGGGGTAATTATTCAGCTGAAGTAGTCATTTTACCATTATTTCTAATGGAGCTGAACTTCATATGTATATAAATAACTGTATATACTGTTATGTACTGTATATACATTTATTACCATATTTTAATATAGGCCTACACTTAATTGTGTGTGTATGTGTGGCATGAAGGAAGTACAAAATTTGTTTCGTTATGCAGCCTTGTGCTGTATAATGACTAATAAACTACCTTGTAATAATTCAATGTGCCCTTATGATTACAGCTGTCTGTTTTTAAGCTTTAGTTTTGATGTGCTTTATTCTTTGTGTCTCCCAGCCCCCACGTCGGCCTGATTCTTCAGATGACCGCTATGTTATGACTAAACATGCAGCCATCTACCCCTCAGAAGATGAGCTCCAGTCTATCCAGAAGATTGTGTCCATCACAGAACGTGCCCTCAAACTGGTCTCGGACATAATTACAGACCAGGATAAAGCCAAGGAAGAGGACAAAGAGAAGAAAGAACCCTCTAAAGACAGGTGTGATATCCGGGCTACATATATTTCGGATTGTCTACTGAATGCAATAACATTAGAATGCTTACCACCCCATTGCATAAACATACATTTTCTTATCCTCAAGTAAATGCTGTACTTCAAAACATAGTCATGCACAGGTCCAGATTTTGCAAACCCTCAGTACCAGAACCAGCCCAGTATGTTCAGTTATGTGGAGTTTTCTGCATTTGTTTCCAGTGTTCATTTACATGCAAATTAAAATGCAACTTTCTGTGCTTTTTTAATCAGGGCAGGACTCCCTGCAGAGTCTGAGAGTTAGATTAATGTCTGATTCTTACCAAAATGCCATTCACAAGAGTATGTAATATGTAAAAGTATTTTATTTCTGTCACTTATATAGTTATTTATATGCCTATAGCTATCTTGTAGCAGTAGGCTTCTGTGTGGCATCTGCAAATGCACTTCATGGTTTATGTGGCACTGTTCTTTTGTTAGTGTTTTTCATCGTCCAACATGGCAGCGGGATCTAATGATTGCTGCTTGTTTTGCTTTTGTTCATTTTCCCTTCCATCTTCCTTGTATGACTATCCCAGAGCCCTGAAGGGAGTGATGCGGGTTGGAGTCCTGGCCAAAGGCTTGCTTCTTCGTGGGGACAAGAATGTCAACCTGGTCCTGCTCTGCTCTGAGAAGCCAACCAAGGGCCTCCTCACCAGCATTGTGGAGCACCTTCCTAAACAACTAACAGTACTATCTTTAAAAATATCACACAACAGTAATTTCTTCAGTTGCCACTTTATTGGTACCTACCTCTTGGTTTGGTTGTAAAATTGGTCACAGTAATTTACTGGGACAGATATTAAACAATAGTTTTTCTTATAGTGCATGTGTGTTTAAGCTTTATAATAGAGCTGGTCCCAGCTGACATTGGAGGAGGTGTGGGGAATACACACTGGACAGGTCGCCATAAAAAAGGGTTTGATTCATTACAGAATGTCATCTACGTAGATGCTTGTTTTCTGCAGTGGGATATCTGTCACGTTGTCCCCTTGAAAGTAAATGGGGATGATGTCTGTAGCTAGCGGTAATGGCAGCTGCAGTTGGACAATGTTTTTGTCTGGCTGGTAAAATATAGCCAATATTTAAAGTCAGAGTGAGGGGAAAAGACTCTGCTCCATCGTGCATTGTTGGCGATCTAGGTATTTGTAACAGACTGAATCAAGCTGATGTTATGTAATCAACCAAATTGCTTCAGATGAACAATTTGTACCTGTCAAAGTGGCCACTGAGTGTAGATGACATCAACTAGATATGTTCCCTTGCTGTCAACTAGTTGTATGTACAATGGAAATATTGTTAGCACATTTGCTTCTACACCATTTCTTCCAGTTGGTAACACCAGAGAAATATGAAGTCACTGGATCTATCCAGGAGGCAGCCATCATTCTGACGTCCTGTACCGAGCCAAAGATGCAAGTGACAATCACACTGACTTCACCTGTCATCCGAGAAGAAACCGGCAGGGATGGAGGTTGGGAAACCCATCACAGCCTGTCCATTGCACCTCTTTTATTGTCTTTCTGCTATCATTCTATGAAATCAGTTTAAATATGTTTGTTGGCACCCTGAAGAGCACAGTCCTGCTGGCACTCCATAAAGATTGTTTTGTTGGGCCTAAATCAGGTTGTCGTTGCAACTTGCTCTTTTATTTATGATTCATTTGGATTTCAGAAACAAGAAATGACAGGGTAACCAAGGAAGTGCAGGCTCACCATAGTTAATGCTGGGGTAGGTAACGTTTAAGAACTAGCAAGACTGCCTTTTTTCCCCTTGGGAATAAAGTATTTCTGATTCAAAGAAACAGTCCTCTGCTCATTAGACTTCCCTCCAAAGCCACTCCCCCCAAAACACATGTTCATGCACAGTGAGTGTACGGGCAGAGTGTGCACAGACAGGTGGTAAGGCAGCCAATCATTTCATTTGGACTGAATGAAATGATTGGTCATGCTTGTTACAGTCCTGTGACAGCCACAGATTTTTTTTCCCCTTTCTGTCTCATTCAATTCATTGATGAAAGAATTTTAACAGATATAACCAAAATATGCTTTGGAAATACATTGCCTACCCTAGCTTTAATAACTTTATGTTGATGTCTCGTTCTTTCAGGGTTTGTTGTGCACAGTTGATGACCTGCAAATATTAGATTTTTAATAAAACCATTTGTTTAAATCTTTTCAATGAAACAGCGGATTTAGATTTTCTGCTTTTACTGGTCAAAGGAGACCCCCAACTTAGTTACTTTTATCTCAGTGAATGCTCTTTTTAATTATGTAAAATTTTTAAAACATGCAAAAAGAGGCAAGTGCCAGCAGTATTGCTCTTAGGCTTTTAGCTCTGTAACTCCTACCTCTCAAATGCTATCTTTATCCTTTTGAACAAAGCATGATCAGTGTTTGCATTGTGTTAAGTCCTATTATTCTCAGGTGAGATTCTATTTTGTTTCCTGTGTTCCTGGGGATTCTGTTTCCATTTTGTCAGAGATAATCAGTGTCATACTTGCATTACAGTATTTCTCCAAAGTTTCTTTGAGATGAGACAAAAAGTTTAATTTGGAATTTATTGCACAAAGATGTTTTGAATTTTTGCAAGATTTGGCCGAGGAAATTGGATATTTTCCCACAGGAAACAAATCTTCCTTTGTGTACTGGTGAACAGTTCACCATGCTGAGGTCCCCTGTTCTGAAGTGCTCCCCTGAGTAGATTGACATGTTCCTTTACACACAAGACTCAAAATTGGTCTCAGTAGAGATATTTAGTCTGGTTGATCAAAAATGAAAACCTTTCACACTCATTTTGATTTCACTGGCCTATGGAAAGATAGGACAAATCATTTAAAGATTAATATTTTTTTCTTTTGAATTGACAGTGAAACGATGAAGAGTAATCATGACTATTGTTTTGAAATCTGATTATTTCAAATCATTCTAAGGGGAGGATTGTTACTTGTTCAGGTAAAAAGCCTATGAGGAATCTTTGGTTGGACCTGAGTACAGCCTTTGGTATACAATGATTGTTGGGGTCTTATTCCAACCTACTGATGTTAGATATGCATGCAGTGATATCCTAACCCCTTTTGTTTGCTGGTAGTTCTCATGTTTTATTTCTCTTCTTCAGCACCCATTGCTTTCCTCCTTTTTATATTTGTAGTAATATAAGTCCAGCACAAAGATCCTTTATTTCTGGGGAAAAAAAAAAAAAGATTCCCAGGACATTGTCTCCCATCAGAGGTTTAGTAGGGCCCAACAGCTTCGGAAGGATTTTTGACCAAGGTTTTCTCACATCCCAAAAACTTTGCCACACCTACTATTGCCATGCCACTTTTTTTTTATCAGGTCGCTTCCTATTAGCCATTGTTCATAGTAATTATTATTATTAGTCATGGAATCCCTCCTCTGTCCCAGTGCTTGAGTTAAGTAAATCTGATAAAATTCCCATGGTACTTACCAAGATACCACAATTACCTGATAAAATGGTATTGGCTTCAAACATTTTGACCTAAACCCATGTAATTTAACTAGATTGTTGCTTTTCAAACACAGTAATTTGTCTTCAATATAATGTTTTAACACAAAGTCAGTGTAAACACTCTCAATTTGTATCCATCCACTCACTTTGACAATGTGTTGGTTTGTGTAGTCAGTCTTATAATATTAGTAACCTTGTTTAAATTACAAAATAAGCAACCAACTCTAGGTTGTCATGGGAAGAAACACTGGTATGTGTGGCAATGTGTTTGTTCTTTGCCAGCCTCGCTGACCTGGTCAAACACCCATTCCTCATCACCATTTTGACAATTCAAATCCATTTTTAGATGTAACCTCGGGTATGGTGAAAGACCCAGCGGACGTCTTGGACAGGCAAAAATGCCTTGACGCTCTGGCTGCTCTGCGCCACGCTAAGTGGTTCCAGGTTCGGAACATCATTTTACTTTCTTCTTGTAGCCTTATGAGATGCTTATGTTTATTTTTGTGTTTTACACATTTGGTTTTCATTTTATTATAATGATGAAAATTATTACTATTTGAAGCAAAAAAAAATATTCAAGGATGCCACCTATTACAACAAGGATCTGGTTAATGTCCATATGTATTGATTATAAATCTAAGTTAATTTGAAGCTCTCACATGAAAAATATAATCTAGCAAAGAACTGGCATCCTTGTATTCCCTTAAAATTTCTCCAAGTACTGCATTATAGTTCCATGTGATTCCATAAGGCTGCACAATAACTTGCACAAAGTTGTGCCACAAGAAGTGCTTTCATGTTCAACGTTTGTATTGTTTTTATTCTGTATACTTTGTAGAATGGGGATTGAGAGAAAAAGGAATATCTGAGTAGTTTCCTGTGATTCTGCTACCTGAGCAAAAGCATAGGCAAAGTAAAGCAGATTTCCTTTGCTCTTTCAGTCCTTATACTCTCCCCTCAGGTGGACTCTTGTACTTTAAGTACCTGTTTGTGAGATACCTGGTTAAACCTGGGGTCAGGGTTTAGAAGATGGCAAGAAAAGTCGTAATTTCTTGTGCATCTTGCAAACTTTGAACTCCCTTACTAACTGTGAGGTACAAGACTACTGGGAATGGCAGCTGATTGCAAACTTTTAAGGCTCATACGCACCTCCAACCATACTCCAGCTTCCATTATGCACAGTAGTGTTTGGACCTCAATGATAGAACTGATTCACTTGTTTGGTCCGTCTTTTGTCACTCTTGAACACTCCGTAAACCTAACTTTATTACATCAAAAGGCTAGAGCCAATGGACTTCAGTCCTGTGTGATCATCATCCGAATCCTGCGAGACCTCTGTCAGCGAGTTCCTACATGGTCTCCCTTCCCAGGATGGGTAAGTAATGTTATTTAAATATGCTTATGAAACATTCATTCACACACTGGCGGCTGAATGTTTCAGTTTGAGCTCAGTGAGTAAATGTGTGTGTGTGTGTGTGTGTGTGTGCAACGGGGAGGCGGGCGGCAGGCGGGCACGGGCAACAGGGAGGAGGACATGGGCGTCAAGGAAGCAGGCACAGGCGGCGGGCACGGGCAACAGGGAGAGCGGCACAGCAGGTGACAGGCGTACTACAGATGGAGATCGAGTTCAATACTTTTTAGGCACCGACCGAATTGCCTCAATACCACCGAGTATCAAAAAATGTTGTGTCTGTCCAAACCAAAGTTTGATACCTAAAGGTTCTTGTTAACGTCAGTGGGCCAATCAGCACGCAGCATTCTTGATGTGCCCACATCTAAAAGTGATTGTAATTGGCTGTGGTGATGTAAACACTAGTTCATGCCGGTTACGCACAGAGACGTGGCTCGTGGATGTAAAAGACGTGGAGAAAATCAAAAGTGTGTCTTGATGCAACAGCGCGCGATGCAACATTTGCGACGTAAGATAATTGCTGCTAAGAGACGACACGACAAACCTGGTGAAGCCTTTGACTGTGCGTGGAATAAACTTAAGAGCAGAAAGTCGCTCCGTCTTTGCTGCAACAAGACAGAGCCGGTGCATCATCGTCTCAGCGCCCTGCTGCCACCGAAGCTTCTTCAACACACCCACCGTACGAGCAGCGTTGGGCAGCAGCGTCTCTACAAGCAGCACCGTTACTAGTTTAACGACATTTCTCAGTAGCTTGTTGGCAGCGTCGCTGTTTTCTGAATCAAATCAAAGCTCTTTTATTGACAGAGCAGCGCGGTAGCTTCCACTCACGCTACATTTTTTTCAAGGATTAGTAAGTGACGCCACCGCCGCTCACGGACCTGTATGTGCAGCCAGAGGAAGTGCTTCCGTGTGATAGTGACATCACGTACCGACATTTGGGCTGATGTCTGCGACTTTGCTGCAGCGGATTAAAGAGTTTCCTTTCTATTGTGACAGTTGTCGCCTGGACACCTCTTCCTCTAGTGAGGAAACTTTGATATGTAGAGGCAGAAACTTGTTTCCATGAGATGAGAGATTTCTGTCTCTTTCTCTCAGGCCTGTTGCCAGAGCACAAATTCACATATAAACAATAAAAAAATATATATAATTAATAAACGATGAAATGACATTGTAAAAACTAAAAGAGGAATAAAAACAACAAAAAACACAATATAGGCCGATGTTACATTGAAAATATGTCTTGGTTTTGACAAGCAGCAGCATTTTTCAGAGAAACAATTGATAATGAGAAAAATGTGATAATTAAGTTACTTTATACAAACAACAATGGTTCTGTTTGTTGAGAAAATATACTTTTTGAAAATATCCTTGTACCTAACCACACAGCCTGTTCACCCTGCTGAACCGTTAACAAGGCAGGATGGATCCATGCTTTCATGTTGTTTACGCCAAATTCTGACCCTATCTGAATGTTGCAGCTGAAATTGAGACTCATCAGACTAGGCAACGTTTTTCCAATCTTCTATTGTCCAATTTTGGTGACCCTGTGTGAATTGTAAATCAGTTTCCTGTTCTTAGCGGACTTGGCTGTTGTGCATTCAGAACATCTCAGACCAACCCGTCTGTCACCAACAATCATGCCACGTTTAAAGTCACTTAAATGTCCTTTCTTCCTCATTCTGATGCTGTTTGATCTTCAGCTAGTCGTCTTGACCACGTAAATGCATTTATTTGCTGCCATGTAATTCGCTGATGACAAGCAATTAAACAGGTGTATCTAATAAAAAAATAATTTTGTATATAGTCAGCTTTGTAGCAGAAGGGAGACGAACTGCATTTCATTTTACTTTCCTGTTGTATTATGACCATTAAATTTACCTTGTACTTTTATTTGCCCGCCACAATGGCTGGAAAGTTGAGGAAATTCACCCCACTACACAGTCACCTGTAGGTCCATTTGGTAGGTGCTAATTTCCAATCCTGTTTCACATGCTGCACCACTACCAAGGTTCTCTAAGTACAGGGTAAATGGTGAGGTTGGGAGTACAGAGCCTTCTCAGGAAAAACAACCCTGGAAAGACCTGCCTATAAATCTTGTAATTGGGGCTGCGGCTAACAATGTTTTTACTACTCAATCTTAATCTACAGATTATTTCATCAATGCATTGAAGTACTTTTGCTTAGGCAACACAAGTTTCGTTTTACGGTGGACGGACTTCGACATTACAGAGTTGTTTTCTCTTAGCTTGAAATAATCCTCTACTTTGGCCACTTTCTTCTTCGTACCTTGCTATTTTTTCCTCCATTTTGCAAACGGTGCCATCATAATCACGTCATGTTCACACAGTGTAAGCATGAAGTGCGACAGTAATAAATGTCCGTGTGAAACTGTGCTGTATAGTTATTATGGATTAAATGGAGTGTTGATGCAAAGAATTTGCTTTTTTGTAATAGAATAAATCAATTTAATCGATGAAGCCCTACATGTAATATCAAGTTTTTTGCCAACCCATGCTGGTAATGGTAACATTAATATGCCACTTTACACACAATATTCATGAGTTTGCCTTTTAAACAATTACTGTAAGTAGCATGTCTGTCATCATACAAGTAGAGATTGTGTGCATTTGCCAGACTTTTAAGCCATCTTTACTGTTCACTCTGTTCAGGCTATGGAGTTGCTAGTTGAGAAGGCCATTAGTAGCAGCTCTGCCCCCCTCAGCCCAGGTGATGCCCTGAGACGTGTCTTTGAATGTATTTCATCTGGGATTTTACTGCCTGGTAAGATCTTGTTTCTTCTGTACATTGATCACAATTATATGAATTCACGTTTGCTGTATGTACATGTACTAATGTTATCTGACTGTTCCTGTAACCTAAACTCAACACTAAGGCTGTAATTCTGGAGGATGCGTTGAGTTTCTCTCATGGTAACTTAATGCCATTTGTATTAAAAACACAAAGTGAACAGCTGACATGACTTTTGCTGTACTGATGAAGTGCTGTGGGGAATGGACATCACACAGAACATATCAAGACAACAAGAAAACAGAGGAAGTGTAGCGTTTATATTAACTGGGGAATAGGGGGAATCAAACATATGGCCCGTCTCTTATACTAGCCTGTCCAAAATAAAGGTGTGGGTACACTTTTTTGCATATTTAACTTTAATACAAGTGGCCTAAAACAGAAAGTGCATTGTTAAATCTCAGATTCAAGAGGAGCAATCGACTGAAGTCTCCTTTCTGTCCAGACTTCAAAAATCACAAGAAGGTTCTAAAGAGTTGAAGCTTTTTTGTATCGTTTCCTGCAAAATGCGAAGGACCTTGTGGAACTGTGATGTAGCTTGTTAATTAACGAACAGGGCTGAACGAATAATATAATTGCATTGGTGTTTTTGTTTTTTTTACCAAGATTGTGATTTAATATGCAATTAATTTTTAAGCTCTTTACCTTTTTTTTTTATTCAAAACGGACAAGCAGTAAATCAGTAAATAGCCTGACCAACACAATATTAAAAAGATTAAACATACATTGTGCGTTCTTGTGGGTCAGGCCTGTGTTATGATGAAATTATGATGAAAAGTGATGCATGAATTGCATGAATTATTATTATGAGCAATGGTGGAGAAGGATCAAATTTTGAGAATTATAATTTGTGAGTGTAGTCATGGCATTAAATATCAGGTCAGCCTACCTGCAGACAACAAGAAAAACTAAGTTCACCACAGAGTATTAAACAGTAAGCGCTCAATACAAAACCAACAGTTCAACAAATTAACGCGTCCGTATCTCAGTTCAAATCTCCTACAATTCCATCTTTCTATATCCCTGTAAGCAAAGGAAAAAACACCCAGTTTGAGGTTCAATTCAAAAGTTGGAAAACGAAAATAAAACCAAGTGATGCCTCGTGCTTAATAGGCAACCTTAGGCAAACCCCCCCCAAAAGTTGCTGTAGTGTCAGCTTCTGTCAAGCTTATGGCCCCTGTACAACAAGTCAAGGTACAGTGTAACTTGCGAAGTAGTCTGTCGTCTGCAGACTGCTTTACTCTTGGGTGTCATGTGACCAGAACATAATCGCAGCCTTTGCGATGAGAAAATCTCGTTTTATCACATCACGATATCGCAAATGCAATGATTCGTTCAGCCCTATTTACAAAGTCACTCTGTTTTTCAAAATTTGCAAAGTCAGTTTATTTAAAGCGTAAGAATGAAATGATCAATAACTTCAATCTAGCAAAATAATGTGATTTGTAGGTGACGTGTCTATTTGAAAAGTTTGTGATGATCAGTACATGTATTCACACTGGACTGTTTCGGTACTGGACTTTCGGAACGGTGCACATGTGCACCTAATGCAATCTTTAACGTCTTATATTAGCCTTGTTTTGTGTGTGGAACATATGTAAAGTCCGAGTTTCCACACAGACATATCAAGTGGCGGACCAAATCTCTGCCTTGGAGCGCTACAGCACAACACAAGCAGCCACTTTTATTTTTTCACTTAAATGTCCAGCCTCTCGCTAACTAGCATCACGGCCAGTGCAGAGAAGCCAGAGCTTTAAGACCCTCCCTCATTGGAACACTTCTGTTTCCAGTGAAATACAACAACAGACAAGTCTATAAGATGACAGCAGTGGGCCGACATTTCTCAGTAGTGATCGGGTTTGTTTCTGGCAGCATGTAAAGTTGCTAACTCACTAAAGGTATCACATGGAGGAGAACGTCACTGCTACAAGGGGAAAAACAGAAACGAGCACAGTGCAAAAACGCCTTTCGGTATTTAAATAGACTTTAGGGTCCGTGTCCACCAAAACATTTTTTTTTTCTCACGCCAGCGTCTTTTTTTTCAATTCCTTCCAATGGGAGCGCCACGTTTTTACAAGCTGGTGAAAACTGCAGCAGAGTGACGAGGCTGTGCGTTTTTTTTTTTTTTTTTTTTTTTTTTCCAGGTCGCCGAGAGCTCAAAAATATTCAACTCTGGGGAAAACGCTGCGCTCGTCACTGTCACTTTTTACTCAGCTGTCCAATCACAGTAGAGGAGGGGGGGCACAAATACCACACCATAGCAACGGTCGTTGGGTGCCGTTACACCCCTACTCAGTATTAATACAGAGGACAATGAAGATGTGATGAAATGCATTAATGCTGTTTTATATATTTATTTATTTATTTTTTTACAGGTGGGCCAGGATTGGTAGACCCTTGTGAAAAGAAGCCTGTGGATACTCTAACAGCTATGGGAGAGCAACAGAGAGAGGACATCACCTCAAGTGCCCAGGTACAAGCTGTTAAATTATACATTAACTATCAGGTTGATTGTGACCAAGCAAATGTGTTTAAGTGCTTTGAAAAGTTACTTTATCTCAGTTCCTGTTGATGTCACCATCTTTTGTACTTTTAGAGTGGTATAATCAGGTATTAAATTGTCCTTGCAGGGTTTTTCCTGCATAAAAATTTTTGTCCCCCCCAAAGAGGTCTTAGCGTGCGCCAAAGAAAAATCACCAGCGCCAAAATGATCAGAATTGAAAAACCAACAACCTTTCAAATCTTCTCCAAATGGTTTTAATAGTCATTTATCAAACAACTGTTGAGCGAGCAGAACATAAACTTAAACCTCTTCTCTCATCCACAGTTGCTGTATTTTACACATGCAGAAGACGCTGGATTTCTAAATCAGTTGCTGTGTTGGTTTGACTGCGCCTTCGCGCTAATGACTTCCTGTTATTTCTCACATTATAAAAGCAGATTGTGCTTGAAGTGAGCCGCTATTCACCGGTAATGTCAATTTTATGTTACTCTTCTGGGCACTACGTGACGCTCACCTGTTCCCGGACCCGTTCTCGCCTGCTTGCTAATCTCCGCACGGACATCGGGAGCCTTTCATGCAGCCCTGTGCGTTAGTTGCTCGTCAAAGACACTTCGTGAACCGACCAATAACGGCCAGGAGGAGGCGGGACATTAAAAAAAGATTGAGGCACTAAAGCATAATTTAGAATCTCGTTCTTCTGTATTCAGTGACAAGTTAGTCATTTGCATACACAAAGCTTAGACGACCATGTAGAGCATTTTTCTTGCACAATAATTTAATGACTGAAAACAACTGGAATTAATATTATAAGCTACTAATGGTAAGCTATAGTAGCCTGTACTATTATCTGATATTATAAGGAATAGCCTGAACAAACATTAGCACTAATCAAACCTTAACCACAGTGGTGCAGGCTAATATCTGAAAGGTTTTATTTGTGAAACAGCTGAATCTCAACTAATAAATTACCTGTAGGCAGATTATCCAGAGCAAGTGTAATCTGTAAATATATTATACTATCATCATACTTTCTATTTAATGTTACATTATGTTTATTAATACACTCATTATACCTTTTCTCCTCCAGGTTGTGGATATATATTGTGTATCTAATTGTCAGGTCCATTCTTAGCCAGGAAAAACCCTGCCTTGTCATTATCTGTCCTTAGGTACCACCTTTTTACGAGCTCTTTTTTTCTTTTTTCTTTCTCTTTCACTTCTGGCAGTAACATCCAAATTCAGCTGGATTACTCTAATGAAGATGGAAGGCGTCTTTGTATTCCCCTCGGCTTACACTAAAGGTTCTTGTTTTAAAATCCTCTTTCTGTGTTTCCATACAGTTCGCTCTGAGGCTGCT
This sequence comes from Lepomis macrochirus, assembly GCA_024633595.2. Classification (NCBI taxonomy): domain Eukaryota; kingdom Metazoa; phylum Chordata; class Actinopteri; order Centrarchiformes; family Centrarchidae; genus Lepomis; species Lepomis macrochirus. The sequence goes on along the minus strand of JALXJV020000005.1, from coordinate 1,939,496 downwards.
GGCATTCCGTCAGATCCATAAGGTTTTGGGTATGGACCCTCTGCCGCAGATAAATCCTCGCTTCAACATCCGCAACAGCCGCAAGCGTCGCCGTGACAACAGCGATGGGACGGACAGCTTCGAGGGTGAAGGCAAAAAGGACAAAAAAGATTATGATAGTTTCTAAGTTTCTCTGTTACTAATTTAAAGTAATCTACATACAGAAATCCACGAACATGTTGTATGCGCTGTTTCCTGTGTACTAAGGACCAGAGTTTGTTTTCCTTTTTTAAGCTTCAGATCTACCAATGTAATTGCAGCCTCACTCGGTATTACACAAACAAAACTGTCAATTTGTGTACTGTATTAGTTGTAGATTTCTTAAAGTTGGGTTCAGAACTCTGTACTAGATACAGCAGTTTTTAAACTATCTTCTGACAGTGACTGATGCTAACAGCGGCTTCTTAAGCTGCTGCTCGTCCCCTCTGAACTCTTTCTGTTCTGTTTGTTTTTTTAAGTTGTGGCGGAAGATGGAGATCATAAGATCAAAAATGTCGATGCCTTTATTCATCTGTATAGTTGCGTTCAGAGGTGGACTGTGTTACTATTGTGAAGCACTAATTTGGCAAACTTCGTTTTCTTCTGAATATTAATTATTGTGCTTAATGCCAGTGATGTTTGATGCTGTGGTCTTGTTATGTCTCAATGCTAGGCTACACTTAAGCTAAAAGACCTATGAGTCATTGCACAAAGATTCAGAAGAACTGTTGATAGATATTTGTTAGTAGTGAAGTTGTCGGCCCTAAATGTAGTTTTGTCTTTTCATTTTCATATATATGAAAGTATTTGTATAATCTTTAAATATATAAAAATGCTTTGGTTTGTGGAAAACATAGCCATGTTCATATTGCTTACTCTACTGGCTTTTAAAATGTGTTTTCCTGGTTAATAAGGAACTTTATTAGCTTGCTTGCCTTTTAACGTGGTTAGGTGCTAAATGAAGTTCAATACTGGAAATAAGAAAAAAAAAATCGTGACTGGGAGGGATGGTAATGTACTTGCCCTTCAGTGTAGGTCCTGTTGTGAATGCTTGCCGTACTCTGCATTCTGCTTTACATTTCCAGTAGCAGAATAAATACATTTCCAGACTGAACACTTGTGTAAATTCTGTTATGTACAGTGGTTTCTCTCATGGTTTACAGTGTCAACACAATATTTCAGGAAAGATTAGCATCAAGCCTATTTTACAAACTGTTACTTACCAACTAAGTATTGTATGTATTTTTTTTAAATTACTCTGAAAAGGATTCCACTTTCTGTTTTAAACTTAAAAGTTTGGAGTGTTCTGTTCGTCACCAGCCTGTAAAAACACAAAATGGGAGATTTGCACTGAGTAAATTATGAAATGTACTAGCAGCCAGCCTATTGCGTGAATTCAAATGAGGACCTTATGGACTGCTACTACTTCTAGTGCTATTGGAATGTGAATCTCTACCACCTATTCAGGGACTGTATACTATGCACCATTACTACAAACAAGAACAACTGGGGCCATGTTCATGGAAGTGGGTTCAGTGAAGCCTCTCGAGTATGAAGTCCTCACCAAGAAAAAAGTGATGGAAAAATTATTTCTTTACATTTTTTATTTCATTAGGGCAATAACAACAATAATCCAAAAAAAATTTTTTAACAGACCCAATAGTTTTTCTGATATTCAGCTCTACCAAACGGTAGAGATGGCTCTTCATGGTAAAGGTTTCCTAAGCTAATGTAATACAAATTTACTGCTATCTATGAAATTGAAAACTTCTGAACATTCATTATTGTTAACAGGATATATATAATGTGTGTCCATTATAGATATGCTGAATTAATTTCATAAATATGTCTATAATGGTGAAATCATGCTATACCAAAATAATAACAAAAATATAATGAATGTACAGTTTTTATGGAATAAAAAACTTTAAAACAAATATCTTGAAAACCAAATAAATATCTAGACAAAATAGATTATTAACTTTAGTACTGATAATCAGCAGGACAAAGACAGTCCAGACCGGTTTCAGAAAGACGGCTCTTCATGGTAAAACTATGCATTTTAATATCAACAAACTTTAGAAAACATCATATAAAATGCAAAGCTGTTGCAGAAATAAATCTGTTTTACAGTCAACAGCAGAGAATGCAACTTCAGCACTTCAGCACTTACATTAGCTAGTAAATTTGTATTACATTAGCTTAGGAAACCTTTACCATGAAGTGCCAACTCTACCGTTTGGTAGAGCATGTTTTTAGAAAATTATTTGACCCATATTAGACTTTTTTTTTTGCAACAAGTTACATAACTCTGTTAAGTAATTTCTCTGGAACTATAATATGTCAAAAAAAACATGCCGACCTTTAAAATTTCTACCAAAAAGACTCTTCATGTCTGCAGTGATTTTGACGATTTTAACTTCCTATAAGGAGGGTATCTGAAAAGGCATGCTGCTTGAAGAAACAGAGACAACTAGTGGATTTTTTTTAGCACAGCATACCTATACCGAATGGCAGAGACGGCTTAAACCGGTTGAATTAAGTTAAGTACATTTTTCAATGAGATACAGTCACTTAAAATGTGGTCTACCAAATGGTTGAGAGGAAGTTAAAGGGTTAATCTTGATGGAAAACCACCACTATCTGTTCCAGAAACCCACAATCACTTAAACTTCAGGTCAGGGACTACCGCAGCTTATACTGTGACCCCGACCTGCTCAGTGTCTGAGTTACAGCCAGGAGCGGACTGACCCATCAGGGAACCGAGAGTTTTCAGGGTGGGTTGCTGGATAACTGAGCCAATAAACCATACAGTAATAAACTGGAGACAAAACCCTGCAGTGGAAAATCTATTGGTCTGTGCGTTGATCAGCATCCATGAGATGAGTTCCAAAAAGCAGATTTCGCACATTTCAAAGACCCCATCATATTCTGGGTTATTCAATCATAAATTCACAATCAGTGAGTCAATAAATAGCTTACAGGTGCAAGCAGTGAATAAAATATAAAAAGGCGTTCTGCCAGTAGAAATGGTCCTGTGAGCAGGATAGGGGATAAAAACAGAATGCATGCTGTTATTCATGTGCAGGTTGAACAGGTAACAGTTACAGAGAGAAAACATGCTGCTCAGTGATAACTGTGAGCCTTCACTAGTATCAGCACGGTGCACATGTGCAGACACAAACTCCATGAAAAGTGTCTCCAGATTCAATAAACCAACCCCACATTTCTATAGTTCCTTCTTTGGCCTCTCTTCTTTGAGAGATAACATGTTCGACCTTTCTTATTCTGTGCCACATTCACGTAGTCCTGATGGATATTTCCCTTTTTACAAAATTTTTTATAAGTCCATTGTTAAGAAAGCAAGTGAATGGTTCATTTTAATGTGAAGTTATGACCCGTTAACCCTGTGTGTCCTAACCTCATCTTTATACAGGTGAAACTCAAAAAATTAGAATATCGTGCAAAAGTTCATTTATTTCAGTAATTCAACTTAAAAAATGAAACTAATATATTATATAGACTCATTACATCCAAAGGGAGATATTTCAAGCCTTTATTTGATATAATTTCAATGATTATCGAATTGTTGGGCTTCTGTAAATAACTTCAGAGTACGGTCTAGACCTGCTCTTTATGAAAAGCGCTGTGAGATAACTGTTGTTGTGATTTGGCGCTATATAAATAAAATTGAATTGAATTGATTATGGCTTACAGCTTATGAAAACCCCAAATTCAAAATCTCAGAAAATTAGAATATCGTGAAAAGGTTCAGTATTGTAGGCTCAGTGTCCCACTCTAATTAGCTAATTAATCCAAAACACCTGCAAAGGGTTCCTGAGCCTTTAACTGGTCTCTCAGTCTGGTTCACTGGAATTCAGAAGACTGCTGACCTGACAGCTGTGCAGAAAACCATCACTGACACCCTCCACCAAGAGGGAAAGCCTCAAAAGGTAATTGCAAAAGAAGTTGGATGTTCAAAGTGCTGTATTAAGGCACATTAATAGAAAGTTAAGTGGAAGGGAAAAGTGTGGAAGAAAAAGGTGCACGAGCAGCAGGGACGAGCCTGGAGAGGATTGTCAGGAAAAGGCCATTCAAATGTGTGTGGGAGCTTCACAAGGACTGAGGCTGGAGTTACTGCATCAAGAGCCACCACACACAGACGGGTCCTGGACCTGGGCTTCAAATGTCGTGTTCTTGTCAAGCTGCTCCTGAACAACAAACACCGTCAGAAGCGTCTTACCTGGGCTAAAGGAAAAAAGATTCTCTGATTCTCATTTGGAAACCAAGGTCCCAGCGTCTGGAGGAAGAACGGAGAGACACACAGTCCAAGATGCTTGAAGTCCAGTGTAAAGTTTCCACAGTCTCGTGTTGGTTTGGGGAGCCACGTCATCTGCTGGTGTTGGTCCACTGTGCTTTATTAAGTCCAGCAGCGCAGCCGTCTAACAGGACATTTTAGAGCACTTTATGCTTCCTTCAGCAGACGAGCTTTATGGAGATGCTGACTTCATTTTCCAGCAGGACTGGGCACCTGCCCACACTGCCAAAAGTACCAAAACCTGGTTCAATGACCATGGGATTACTGTGCTTGATTGGCCAGCAAACTGGCCTGACCTGAACCCCACAGAGAATCTATGGGGCATTGCCAAGAGAAAGATGAAAGACATGAGAGCGAACAATGCAGAAAAGCTGAAGGCCGCTATTGAAGCATCCTGGTCTTCCGTAAGACCTCAGCAGGGCCACAGGCTGATAGGCAGTAATTCATGCAAAAGGGACCCAAACCAAGTACTGAGTACATATGCATGATTATACTTTTCAGAGGGCTGAAATTTCTGTATTTAAAATCCTTTTTTTAATTTATTTATTTTTTTTTTTAAATTTTATTTCATGTAATCTAATTTTTTTTAGATTTTGAATTTGGAGTTTTCATAAGCTGTATGCTATAATCATCGAAATTATATCAAAGGCTTGAAATATCTCACTTTGCATGTAATGAGTCTATATAATATATTAGTTTCACCTTTAAGTTGAATTACTGAAATAAATGAACTTTTGCACGATATGCAAATTTTTCGAGTTTCACCTGTACGTCTGCATATGCTTCAACCCGGAAACCATAGCCAAAAGGTGCACACCGTTTTCAAATTGAAAGTGCCCCTAACGCATTGGTGTTTTGGATCATATGCAGTGGTATTACTGGAAGCCGTTCTTCAGTAAGTGTTCTCTATACTGTAGCCTGTGTGTGATTTTTATTATTGTATTGTAAGTAAGCACATCGTGAGCAATGACTGAAGTCAAGACAAGCTCCACTTCCAAAACGACAGTCAACAGCGCTGTTTTGCGATGCGTCTTTTTCTAGGCATTACGGTAACATCGTGTCGTACCACATTTCAAAATAAAATTGAGTTTCTGCTGAACATAATTCAATTGATGGGGCAAAACAATAGATAAATAAATAAATAAATGCAATTCAAGTATCTAAATAACATATTACATTTTCACAGAAAGCTTACTAAATTCAAGATTCGAACTCATGTTTAAAAAAAATAAAAAAAACAAATCTTCTGTTTCCACTGACTGATTTCACTTCACAGTGATAGCAGACCACCTCAGGGTGACCCGATATACACTATGTTGCAAAAGTTTTAGGACGCTTGCCTTTACATGAAATCCTATTCTTAATCCGTAGGGTTTAATATGGAGTTGGCCCACCCCTTGTAGATATAACAACTTCAACTCTTCTGGGAAGGCTGTCCACAATGTTTAGGAGTGTGTTTATGGGAATGTTTGACCATTTTTCTATAATCCCATTTGTGAGGTCAGGCACAGATGTTGGATATGAAGGCCTGGCTCGCAGTCTCGCTCTAATTCATCCCAATGGTGTTCTATGGGTTGAGATCAAGGACTCTGTGCAAGCATATAAGGTTCTCAACTCCAAACTCGCTCATCCATGTCTTTCTGAAAAGAAAACCTCCAGTTTCTACCAGCTCATTTCACTTCCCAGAAATAGCAGGCCACCAAAAATCAGCTTGATTTTTCATTTTTTTGTTTTTTAACCAAAATCAAAACAAAATTCAGCACAATGTCTCGTTTTCCTTTCTTACTGACAAAACAAATTTATTACTCAATATTTCCTTTCATTGGTGGGTGGGACTTCATCAACCCCTTGCTTCTGATTGGACAGTGTTCTCCAGTCAGTTGTGTCTGTGCTTCAGGCTGCTCTTCAAAATTAAGGTTCTACCAAAGAATTTCTATTCCTGCTGTGGTTCTCCCTCTGTGCCTTAAGACGATGCAAAGTCTCCACAAAATATACACTTTTTTATACACAGTTTATTATCGAAAACTAATTACATAACGCAATAAATCCGCCTTCATGATTAAGAGATTAACAGTTCATGAGAGGTGGCGATTCAACTGTATGATCAGTTTGGAGCATGTTTGTGATGAATAAAACAAAGGTGTTTCTGTTATTTAGCCTCACAGATTAAGGCTTATTTTAGTAAATACTGTGGACAGTAAAGTGTTCTCAATATTATTAAGATCGATCACAAACCAAAAGGATTTACAAAAAAGTCTTTATACATATCCAACTCCAAGTTTGCTTGTTTGACGGCAGAAATGTTCTGTGCGCCGGGCACATGGTTAAAAATGACTTAGTCTGTGAATAGTCATGGGTGTGTAGGACATAACATGCAATACACCAATCAGTGTCATTTCACCTTTAAAGCCAGGTGCGCTTGCACCTTTACGCATTGCTATAATAATAATGGCGCATTATGAAAAACACCAGTTAACTGACTGAAGTGCAGACTCACAGCAGAGAGGGGAGATGGACAGAAGTGTGAAGATGATATTAAAAACCATGTCTGATCATGAAGCCTGTGTTACTCTGCTGCTCTGCAGTTTATCAGTGGTGTCGGAACTCCAGTCCTTTACAGACAGACGCTGTCTCCTCTATGAACCGTCTGGATTCTCACTGCACTGCGTTAATATAAACTATGATAACCGGCCGACGGTCACATCTCTCCCCTACACTGGTTTCTTTATTTTGTGTTTCATTGATTTGAGTGTTGACTTTAACGATTTACTTAGAGAGGCTGCTGCCGGTCATTTTAAACATCATGTGCGCAATAAAGTCGCAACAAACATCGCGGGGTATTTGAGCAGGGAAAAAAAATCTTAAGTTGTAAAGTTGACATGACAGGACAGAGGAAACTGAATTCTTCTGAAATGATTTAGACTCTCTGACGGAGGACTGATCAGGAGAACGGCTGCTTTACTCCAAACAGTTTCTCTGGATGAACCTGGACTGTGTGTCAGAGCTTTAGGATGTGAAGAAGAACACAGAACATTATTAGGCTAACTTTAGCT